>CM010612.1:10544103-11144103 GCA_003430845.1 Xanthoceras sorbifolium | reverse complement strand
TAACATCCCATAAATATATTAAGAATATAATTAGCACATTTAATATAAATGGGTTTTTGAAATTATATTATATATTTATTTAAGGCATGTGGACTTGTTTCTTTTTGTAAGATTGGATCTAGTTCATATGTGGACTTATTGTGGAAGTCCAATGAGATTAATAAAATGAAAAAATAAAGTTTGGTCCATGTGTTTAGTGTTGGGCGGCATTTGCTAAATTATTTAGCTAATTACTTTTTTTTATTTTTTTATTTAATTAAATAGAAATTAATTAATTATTTAATTAAAAGTCAAAATACTTTTCTACTAGGAATTGAATTTCTAGTTTCATGTTATTGATGATAGTATGATAAATATCAAAGACCTTATTTGATAAGGTGATAAATAATAGGAGTTATTTATCAAATCAAATTAGAAAGATTTTTAATATTTATCAAAACTCTAAAGTTGACTTTTATGTCACTTTTAGGAAGTTTTGATATGTCACTCAAATTATAATTATCCATTAATTATAATTAGATAATATTTTTTAGAGTTGAGATTGAGTTGAACTCTAACTTGATAGGTTTTATGGTGAAACACAAATCCTCCCACACTAGGGAGAATTCAGCCACCATAAATAGAGGGTTAGGGGAGTTTGGCCAAACCTAATGCTTATGTGCAAGTTTAGCCAAGAAAAACCGCCCCCTACTATAAGCAAAATTGTGATATTCGGCCGAGAGAAAAAGAGAAAGAACAATTGAGTTCAAAGTGTGCTAAGTTTTCTTACGAGGGTTATGAGTGACTAACGAAAAAAAAAGTTTTTTGTTTCTTATCCTTAGGTATACAATTCAATGAAAGAGAGTCCACACTCCAAAGTGATCCATGTTTGTGAAGGATTGAAAGATCTTGTGATTCAATTTTGACGCAACATCAAACTTCTCGTTTTACAAAAGGTATGTTACCTTTTTTATGTATATTTAATTAACTAAGGATTACGGTCTGCTCTTTGTTTAGGAAAACTTTTAAAACACACCATGTAAATTTTTTGCGCTTCCACCGCGTGTTTTTCCTACATCTGTTTAGGAAAATTTTTTATGTATATTTAATTAACTAAGGATTAAGGTCCGCTCTTCGTTTAGGAAAATTTTTAAAACGCACCATGCAAATTTTTTGCGCTTCTACCGCGTGTATTTCCTACACCTGTTTCATCACCTTTTACAAGAGATGTATCTATATGGATCGAGAACAAATCTGGGCCTCTTGTAAAATTTACTTTCGCATTGTCTGGTGTCTGATGTATCCTCATATTGGGCCTAGGAAATAACTTGACTCGTTACAGGACTTCCTTTGATAATTTCGAGGCGAGTCTGAGAATGGGCCTTCAAATCCACATAATGTGTGGAGGAATGGGCCTTCAAATCCACATAATGTGTCTCCACCCCACCCCCCTCCTTTTTCCATCTTGGACTGTTGGGTATGCATTAGAAGCTCCTGCCAAATTAACAATATTGGGCCATTTATTAGAAGATTTTGAAAGCATTGACTTACCAATTACGCTAATATTCTCCCTGTCCGAAATCAACGGGAATATTGGCAGTTAAAAGGAGAATATTTACTTGCATGGCCTGACTTGTCGCGAAAGTAATAGCCTTGTGACCTGTCGAATCTTCATGCACCACAATCTGCCTAATGGTCCTCCCTCTATCTTATTCTTTCCTTTCATGTTTCTCTCAATCTTCGAAGGATCATCACTTTCCAAAATAACTGGTTCCTGTACATCGTCATGCTTGGCCTCCAGGCCGTTGGACATTGCCGTCGCCGGTTATCCCATGCTCGGTGCCCTTGATTTGTTTCAGCATCTCGAATCGTTCTTGTCTCACTGGCTTGCTTTTTGTTGGGATTGGATGATCGTAACCAGGGACCGAATGAGAACTCAGAGCCATCTGGTGGCTTATTAACGGTAGTAAATTCCCTGTGCATAGTGTCCCAATTTTTTGCAATGAAGCAATATTCGGGAGTCTTTCGTATCGAAGCAAAAGAACGACTTCATCACCCAACCCAAATCTATCTTAAGCACTCGTCGGAGCAGTTTGAGCCACATTCATTCGACACGGACCCTTAGGTAATTTCCCCAAGCAATCCCAGTTGCCCCAAATCGATGTCACGTAAGTCCCCTAAGAGTTTGCCTACGTATGATCCAATTTCCTTGATCATGCAGATCAAAGGCACGTTAAGGATTTAGATCCAGAATTCAGCATTATGAAAGACATACTTGCAATATCTTCTAAACCGGTGGGTTCCCTCTAACATTAGAGGTGCGTGTGGTACGCGGGATTGGATGAATATTTTTGTGGGATTAGATTGATTGGATTGGACTAAATTAGTACTGTAATGTGTTTGGTGCAGTCTAGACTAAAAATAGTACTGTCTTTTATTTGGTATAGGATGGGATGAGATAAAATCAGAATAAATTTATTAAATTAATTTTCACATAGATAAAAATATTTGAAGTAAATTACGTTCATTTTAACTTAATAAAAAATAAGATTAATTTTAAATTAAATAAAAAATATATTTAAATTAAATTTAATTAAAAATGTATATTTTTAATAAATAAAATATTTAAATTATTTTTAAAATAAATAAAATCATTTTAAATAAAATAAAAATAAAAATATTAAATTAAATTTACTTAAAAATATTTTTAAATAAAATTAAATATTATTTTAAAAACATTAAATGAGATATTTAATTTATTTTTTAAAATAAATAAAACTATTTAAATTAATTTAAATAAAATAAAATAATTTTATTTATATTAAATATTATATTATATTGAAAAGGAAAAAAAAAAAAGAGGTGGAACTAAATTATTTAGTCCTACCAATTTGGTGGGATTATTTAATCCCACCAATATGGATTAGGTGGAACTGTTGGGATTGGATATGTCCAATCCCAACATGTTCCAAACATGGGACTATGAGTAAATAATCCAATCTCACTCCTAATCCCATGTACCAAACATGGCCTAGGAGTCCTCTATCAAAGCTCCACGGGACCCCTCACTAGGACCCCTTCTACGATCATCTTTATTTCGAAAGTGGGAAAACAAAGATATTCTACTTCAATACGTACTCCATGAGAAGTCCTCCAAATTTTCAGGATAGTGCTCTGAAAGCTTCTCTATTAACTTGCTTGTTCGTGATCACTTTTCTACCAAGCATAGTGCCATCTTTTTGTTACCTGCATCTATCAACTTTCTCTCAGCCTTGGATGCTGGTTTATCTAAGTCCCGAGGGACATCAAAGCACATAGTCTCACTACTTCATCTGCGTCCCATTCCTGTCATCTTTTCCAGTCATTGTACTTTGCCACCCACTTAAGGTAGACTTAGGGTTTAAGAAAATCCCTAACTCACTACTTCCACCGTAGACTTATTAGAGAGAATTCTAGAGAAAGAATCTTCCAAATAATGAGAGATTTTTGTTTCAAATAAAAATATAAAAAATAATGTGTGATATTTTTTATTTTATTTTAAAATGTAATTTTATTTATTATTTTATTATTTTTTTATTTAGGGAAGGGTCTAGACCTCAACTTTGTTGAGAGGTAAGTGTACCATCACATTTAAACATTGGTATTTAACCATAACCTGTGTTTCACCCTTCTTCTTTTTTTCTTTTTTCTTTTTTTGAGGGTAAAAGACCATGAGCCAATTTATTGATGAGAATCAGCTAAATAAGATTATTAATATATATGACCTTTTCCGGTCCAAATTTTGTCTTAGTACAGAGAAAGTCAACTTAGCTCGAAAATGAACAATCTTATTGCGTTCTCTAAGAACAAATCTATAAGAATGACATCCAACATTTATGAATAATAAATTCACACACGCATAAAATAGAGGGTTTTAAGTGCAAGATTCCACACAAAAAGAAAAAAAGTGTAAAATCCCATACCCTGTGAGGTTTAACATATCTCTTCGTGAGGTTTAACATATTTTCAAAAATAAATCTCTAATTTTTTAATTTGATCAGTGTAAACCTTTTGTTGTTAAGTTTTCGTTTAAAAAGGCTTTAAAAAAAAAGTTTTCGTTAAAAAGAGTTTTTTTTTTTTTTTTTATTGCAACAAAACTTCTATTACAGAAGACCAATAAAAAAGATTAGTTGAGGATTGAACCAACAAAATTCCTTCTTAGAGGAAAAGGCTAAGGAAGCAAGAGAATATGCCATTTCATTCCTTAAACGAGGAATGACATGACAGTTGGAAACTCTCACGTCCCTAAAAAGAGCCTTGACATTATTAACAATAGAATCCACAAAAGAACTAGGAAAGAGCTAAACACCCTAACCACAACATTAACAGCATCTAACTTAACCCACTCAATAACCAGACACAACTCTTTAGCCAGCAGCAACCCCTCCCGCAATGCTAGCAACTCGCCAAGCTCAGCAGGAAAAAACTCCAAGAGAGGCTTAGCTGAAGCTGCAACAACCTTGCCTTAATCATCACGCACCACTGTACCAGAACCTATCACAGAGAATCCAGACTTCACTGCTGCATCGGTATTCAACTTCAAGGAGCCTGCTGGAGGAGGCGACCACGAGGCGGAACAAGGCTGCCTGGGAGACTGGAGGGGAAAGCCAAAGACCTTCTGGGTGCCCTGGAATTCACGAAGCAAAGAAAGCGACCAAGAAACCAAATCAACACTAAACCTGAGGGATTTAGAATGAGTGACAACATTCCTTTCAGGACCAAACTCCCCACAGAATCATACAAAACTCCTCAAATTCTTTTCTCTTAGCCCTAACAAAAACCCATAAAATCAAATCAAAACAAAAAATATGGTGTTGTGATCGGTCATTTATTGTTATATATTTACGACCCTTGGATCGTTTCTTTTGATTGTATTTTTAAGTATTTTTGGTACGTTTGATGTATTTTGTGCGTATGTGTAGATATTAGGTGAGCCTTGTGAATTAATAAACATGATGAGTCGAGGCAAACCGGGCAATTCGGGACATGTATTCTTGGTATGAGGCGTATGAGCTTACCGAGGAAGCCTGGGTGGATTAAATTGAAGATGTGGGTGTATATGTGAATAGTACCGTACACGTGAACAATACAGTATACGTGAACAGTAATGCCACTGTGAACACTCAACGGTGGGGTGCCGCATGTGGATCTCAAGTGAACAGTACTTATGAACAGTAACCAGACATCTCCTATAAATAGCCCCCATTTGTGAATCAAAAGGAGGAAGAAGATCCAAGAGAGAGAGTTCGGCTGGGTTCATTCCAGCAGCTCTTAGCTGCGGCCTAAGGCCAATTTTCACCATTCTTCACTCTCCAAAATACCAACCAACATTACAAATCATCAACACAAATTAGTTTCATGAATTGTTTTGAATATTCATCAAGGAAGACGAAGATCAACGGAAGAGAAATCTAAACCGGAGACGGGCGGAGTTCGATTCTCAACATCTTCGAATGGGTTGTTTCGCATCCCTATTATTTTCTTTTTGTTTATTGATAGCATGAGTGGCTAGGTTTATTGTTGGGTGGTCGTAGGAACCATAAACGGATTCAGATAATTGACTATGTAATATTTTTTATATGTTATTGTATGACATGGACTTGAGATTACGTTTATATTATCTTATTGTGAATTTATTCTTGTTCAATGCGATTGCGAAAGCGATTGCAAGTTCTTTTGATTAAAACCAATTTGGTATCTATATTTTAATATTCATGAGTACTATTTGATCGTATCTTTGATGTTTGATTCTTATATGTTGCGATTGCGAAAGTAGATTGCGAGATTACTTGATGAAAAACTAATTAGATATGTATTGTGATTGTGCAAGACATCGTGAAATTGCAATAGGACTTAATGACTATAAAAATCAATAATAGGTTGTTATATAAGAAATTATTTAATTAATGTATGTATTTGATTAACAAAGGTTTTCGATTAAATGCATTCTATGACCCATAGTGTGTTTAATTGGATTTACACGTCATAGCGTGACCCATACAATGTGGTGTGACCTAAGTTACAAAGTCTTGTCGTGTCATTAACGTGCTCCATAATAGTCAATATTTCTTTATCCGGGATTGGGACCATGTGACCACCTAATGTTTCCTCTATATATTTCGTCTCGTTTTATTTTATTGCTTTAGTTAATTAATTTAGTTTATTAGAAAAATTCCAAAGCAATTGATTTACTTTTATTGGCTTAGTTTATATCTCTAGTTTTTAGGATTTAGTACCACCACTTCCTTATGGATTCAACGCCGTACTCACAAAAATTTATTACTTCGACACATCCTGCACTTGGGATTTATTCCCACGCGTTTGAGCGTGTCATGCTGCAAATTAAGGATGTCCCAGTATACAGTGGACTCCCAAATGGCACGCACTGAACTACACCAAAAAGGGCATGGGCTGAGCTTTTAGGAGCATCACTACATCTAGGACAACAAGGTTCAACAACAATCTTCCTAAAGCAGAGATTACAGAGGGATGGAATGGCATTGTGACAAACTCTCCAAATGAAAATTTTGATTTTTGGAGGTATGTTGAGATTCCAAAGTGCAAGCCACCATTTCGAATCCGGGCACGAGGAGGATTCTTTAAAAGAGAGTTTTTTCTTGCGCTGCAACTCTATACCCACTCTTCACAGCATACTCTCCATTCTTATCGAAATGCCAAACTAAGGAATCTTTACAATCACCAAAACTCAGGGGAATTTCCAAAATATAATCCCTATCCGCTGCTACAAAAAACTAATCAAGCTTAGTCATATCCCAAGAGTGGGAAGATGGGGTAATAAGGGATGCAACCTTGAGATCTTCCAATGGGGCATTTGAGTAGGGTCTGAAAATGGACGCCCTTAGTATCTAAGGATCATGAAAAGCCCTGATATCCTTATCATTACCCACCCTCCAATGAAGGCCCTTAAGAAGAAGACTCATACCTCAAACCAAACTCCTCCAGAGATGAGAACTCCCCTGCTTCAACGAGACAGATAAGAAATCCTCCTGCTTGAAATACTTTGCCTTAAAAATTCTAGCCACCAGTGAGTCTTTATTCATAATAATTCTCCGAGCCTGCTTGCCTAAAGAGCCTGATTAAAAATAAATAAGTCTTTGAAACCAAGCCATCCACAAATTTTCGGGGAGCACAACTTATCTTTAGAGACCCAGCTAATTTGCTTATTACCATCTGTGGCGCCCCACCAGAAGCCCATGATCATGGAGCACAGCTCGTTGCAAAGAGCAGAAGGCAACTGGAAGATACTCATAGTGAAGGAAGGAAGAGCTTGAGCCACTGCTTTGATTAGAACTTCTTTCCCACCCATCGAGAAGAGATTGCCTTTCCACCCTCTGATTTTAAGTCAGACTCTCTCCTTAGTATCACAAAAGGTTTTTCTTTTATTTTTCCCCACTATGGTTGGAAGGCCTAGATACTTGTCATGAGCTTGAGCATTAACTAGACCCAGGCAATTCAAGATACCGTCGCTTCGATCATCTTCCACATTTGGACTAAAGGTGATGTTAGACTTTTGCAGATTAATTTGCTGGCCAGAGGCTTTCTCATAGATATTTAGGATCTGTTTCAACTAGGGGTGGGCAAAAATCTGGCGATCCGATCCGAATCAGTGATCCGAACTGGTCCGAACCGGATTTTAGTCGGATCCAATTTTTTAACGGATCGATTCGGATCATTTTTTTAGGATCCGTCATTACCGGATCGGTTCGCGGATCTATTTTAGGATCCGTGAACTGATCCGCTAACCCAGTATATAAATTAAAAAAAAAAACCTAATATGCACTATGCAGCCTCCACTCTCCACTCCAGCCACTGCCTCCATTCTCTAGATCTGCCTCCACTCTCCAGCTGCCCTTATTCGCAGAGCAGTATCTTCTTTGCCTCCCTCAATTTGCAAAGCATCACCTGCGTTACTGCCTCCACTCTTCAGCCATCCCTCAGTCGCAAAGCAAAGTACCCTCTGTGTTGCCATCGATCTCACAGGTTCATTTACTCTTCAATCTTCATTGTTTTTTTAGTGATTCTATTCATTTTGCTTTAGATTTTGTTTGGTCAAAAAGATGGTGCTGGCAAACTTGTGAAATTTACTTTAGAACTGCTGGGTCTCTTCTTTTTACTTTAGAATTTGTTTATTTTATATTCATTGTGATTCAGATTTAATTTGTTCAGGTTTTATTCATTTTACTTTGATCTTGTTTGGTCAAAAACTCATAAATCATAATGGTAAAAAATGTGGTGCTGGGTCTCTTCTTTTTGCTTTAGATTATCTTTATTTTCTAACAATTTAATTTATATTTATAAATTTTATTGATTTAATTTATGTTTATGTCTAACAATTCAATTTAATTTATTTTTTTATCAAATTAGTAAACTGGATATGTATTGTTGTTTTATATATTGTTATTTATATATATACGGGTATAGGCACTTTAATTTGCAGCACAAATTAGATTTAATAGGATATGTATTGTTATTTTAAATTTGTAAACTGGATACCGTGTAGCTAACTTATTTATATATTTATTTAATTTATTTTTTTATCAAATTAGTAAACTGGATACCGTGTAGCTGTGATTGGAGTATTGTTATTTTTTTAATTAGTTGTTGTGATTTAATTTATGTACATGGTCTAATAAGTCAATTTAATTTATTTTTTGTCAAATTGGTGAACTGGATTGTTGTTTCATATATTGTTATTTATATATAATGGTATGGTTGTGATTTATTTTAATTAGTAGTTGTGATTTAATTTATCTTTTTGTCTAGCAAGTTAATTTAATTTATTTTTGTCAAATTGATTAATTGGATATGCATTGTTGTTTTATATATTGTTATTTATATATATGGGGCTATGATTTATTTTAATTAGTTATTTTGATTTAGTTAATATCTAAATTGATTGTTGGTTTTATATCATGCAGAATATGAATCGTGATGTTGATTCCACATGTTCTGATCAAGCCGATAATATCTCTTTACATAAAAGTGTTAATAAAAAGAATATAAGTTGTGTCAAACCTGGAGATGGAAAGGGTAGAAAAACATCAGATGCATGGAACCATTTCACACCATATGAAGATGGTAGGAGAATGAAAGCACAATGCAATTATTGTCCACAAACATATGCCTGTGGTACAGGAGCAAGTGGCACGTCTAATATGCTTAGGCACACAAAAAAACAGTGTAAAAACTACAAAGCCAAATTAGCTGATGAGGACCCAAAACAAATGTGTCTAGTGAAATTAAAACAAACTGCTATGTCACCATTGACAAACGAGGGGTGTATGAGTAGTATAGGTTTGGCTACATTTAAACAGGAGGATACTAGGAAGGCATTGGCAGAGATGTTGGTTGTTGATGAGTTGCCATTTAGATTTGTTGAGAAGCAGGGTTTTCAAAAGTTTTGTCGTGTGGGTATGCCTAAATTTGATGTCCCATCTAGAAGAACCATAGTTAGAGACATTATGCAACTATATGTTGATGAAAAGGAATCTTTGATTAAAAACTTTAGAAAAAATAAAGTGAGGGTTTGTCTTACCACTGATACTTGGACATCAATCCAAAATATCAATTACATGGTTGTGACAGCTCATTACATAGATGAATATTGGCAATTACAAAAGAGAATTTTGAGTTTTAGTCAAATTGCTGATCATAAAGGAGACACCATTGGAAAGTGTATTGAAAAAAGTTTAATTGATTGGAGTATTGATAGAGTTTTCACAATCACTGTGGATAATGCATCTTCCAACAATACGGCTATTCTTTACATTAAAAGAAAGCTGAATAGTTGGAAATCAGATGGTACAATTTTGGGTGGGAAATATTTACATTTGCGTTGTTGTGCACATATTGTGAATTTAATTGTGAATGATGGGTTGAAAGGGATAAATGATTCGGTGGTTGCCATACGCAATGCTGTGAAATTTGTAAAATCGTCTCCTAGTAGGTTTGATAAATTCAAAAAATGTGCAGAGCATGAGAAAATTCAAAGTAAAGGGCTTGTAGTGTTGGATGTGCCCACTAGGTGGAATTCCACTTACCTAATGTTGGTAAGTTCACTCAAATTTTTAAAAGCATTTGAACGGATGGAGGAGGAAGATGGACATTACCAAAACTACTTCAAGGAGAGTAAAAATGGGCAAAATCGGATTGGGCCACCTCAGTTTGAGCATTGGGAAAATGCTAAGGTATTTGTTCAATTCTTGAAAACTTTTTATGATGTTACTGTGTTGTTTAGTGCTTCATTAAGTGTAACTTCAAATTTATATTTTCACAAATGGAGCACAATTAACAACCAATTAACTTCAATGAGTGGTGATGAGAATTTACTTATGCGTGACATGGCTTCTAGCATGAAGAACAAATTTGAAAAATATTGGGGGAGTTTGGAAATCACAAACAAGTTGTTGATAATAGCAGTTGTACTCGATCCTAGGTACAAATTGCAATTTGTGTCTTATTGTTTTGCAGTTTTATATGGTGTTGCTAATCGTGATTCAATGACTGCGGACATAAAAAATGCATTAGTTGAGTTGTATGAGTGCTATAATGTATTACACAATGGTGGTTGTAGTACTATTTTTGATGATATTCCCCCATCTAGTGATGTTGGAGAATGCAGTGGTGTTGGTGATAGCATCTCCCAATTTGACCTTTCAGTTGGTTTCTCAGAGACAGTTGAGAAGGAAGATAATATTGGAGGAAAAAATGAGGTGGAGCGGTATTTGTTGGAACCGGTTGAACGTCAACGACCTACTTTTAATATATTAACTTGGTGGTGTGTTTCTAGTGCACAGTATCCCATTTTGGCATTAATTGCAAAGGATGTGTTTGCAATGCCGATTTCTACTGTGGCTTCCGAGTCCGCTTTTAGTAATGGAGGACGTGTTCTTGATCCATTTAGGAGTTCATTGAATCCTAAAATGGTAGAATGTTTGATTTGTACTGAAAATTGGTTGCAATGTCGATATTCTACTAGTAAAGTTGAAGAAGCGATTAAGCATGCCCAAAATGATGATTCATCATTAGAGAACTTGCAATTCAATGAAGATGCGAAATCCGGTATGTAGCTTCAGTTTATTAATCCATTTAATAGTTGCATATCTTGTTTTATTATCATGTTTTATTTTTATAAATACTTTACTTTTATTTTCATTTAGAGCTTGTAAAGTTATCAGAATCATTGTCATCATTGACAACAATGGATCCGGAAACGGAATACTAGTGAGCAATCACTTTAACAGTAAGTGGTAACTATTTTTAAATATTATAATTAATTATTCTTTAAAGCATAAAAATATGTGTATAATTATTTGTTTTAAATGTGTAGATTTATGGTTTTGAGTAATGAAGAATGATTTGAAGAGTTGAATGTTGACAGAGCACTATCAAGATTCAAGAATGGACAAGTTTTATTGTTTATTTGAAATTTTTATTATTATTTATGGATTGATATTTGGATTTTTATATATTATTTAATAGTTTTTGTGGACTGTTATTAATAGATTGTTAACTATTATGTTTGTATTTATATTGAGGACATGAAATGTTATTTGAATTTTGAATAGGTTTATATTAAGGACTTAAAATGTTACTTGAATTTTGAACATATTTATATTTATAATTTGTTATTTGTAATGCAATTTGTATTATTATACAATTTTTGTACAGTTTAGGACTTGAGACTTAAATTAATAGGCTTAAAATATGAATAATAACATTAAGTCCATCGAACCGACAAACCGAATCGGATCGAACCGGTCCAATACGATTCGGATTGGTTCGGATCACTTTAGACTTTCGATTGGATTGGATCATTTTTTGAAAAACCGATTAATTGTCAGATCGGTTCGGATCATACAAAAAGTGATCCGATCCAACCGACGCCCACCCCTAGTTTCAACTTCTCACAATTCTAAACTGAAGCCCTGCAAAAAACTATGCTGTCATCTGCAAAAAACAAGTAACTAACAAGGGGGCTCCCGCGACAACATCCATACCCAGGGATTGCCCATTAGATTCGTTGCCTTTGATAAGAGTAGATAAAGTTTCTGCACAGAGAAGGAAAATGTAAGGAGATAGAGGGCATACCTGCCTTAACCCTCTTTGCGGACTAACTTCCCCCACACACTTCCTATTTACTACGAAGGAAAGTTTGGAGATCGACACACAGTCCATAACAAGGGCTCTGAAATGACTAAGGAACCCCAGTTTCTCCATGATGATCTCTAGGAAACCCCACTCCACACGGTCATAAGCCTTACTCATGTCCAGTTTAATAGCTGCATACCCTTTTTTACCCTTTTTTTGTTTCTTAATAGAATGGAGAAGCTTAAAAGAAACCATAATATTGTCAAAAATTAACCGCCCTGGTACAAAAGCACTCTGCTCCGAAGATATAATGTGGGGCATAATTTCTTTCAACCTGTTTGCCATAACCTTTGAGACAGTCTTATAAATAACACTGCAAAGCCTAATGGGTCTGAAATCGGTCATACGCTCCGGGCTTTTAACCTTTGGAATCGGGACAACATTTGTAACATCCCGGATTTCGAATTATTAAATTTAAATATGTGGAAATAAATTTTGTGATTGGAAGGGGTGTTAATGTAATTAAAAGTATGTTTATTTTTATAATTTCTAGGTGGACCAGATGGAACGGTTTAAAAATGAAGTATGAAAATTGAAAACCAAAGCAGTGAGCATCGCGACCTGGTCGCCGCGACCACAGGTCGCGATGGCTTGCTTGCGGTGGAAAATGTGATTTTTGGCAGTGAGCATCGCGACCAGTCACCGCGACCACAGATCGCGATGAACTGCTCGCGATGAAAATGTCAAATTCTGGCAGTGAGCAACGCGACCACCAGCGCGACCAAGGGACCGCGAGGAGTGCTCGCAAGGAAGGCGGTGCAAACGCTCCAGTGAGTACCGCAACCTGGTGGCGCGACCACAGGTCGCGACGACGGTCGCGACAGCTGAAAAATATAAAAAAAAGAGTGGCTTCTCGCAGAAGCCAGAAAACACAGAGGCGAGAAAGAGAGAGACAGAGAGCGAGAAAGAAAAGAAAGAAGAAGAGAAAGAAGAAGAGAAAGAAGAAGAGAAAGAAGAAGAGAAAGAAGAAAAAAGAAGAAAGGGAAAGAAGAAGAAGAGGAAGAGGAAGAAGAAAAGAGGAAGGAAAGAGAAAAGGAAGTGTAGGAGAAAGTAAAAGGAAAAAAGGAAACTGTAGAACCGCGATTTCTCGAACGAAAAAAAAACGGATTCCAGGTTGGTGTACTTTTGTTTTCGGAATCTTTATGAAAAGTATTTCGTTATCGTTTTCGTTTTCGTTTTCGTTTTCGATTTCGTTGAAATTACTCGTTTTCGATTTTCATATAAAAATTGTTTATTTGATATGAAAAATCGATGATTGATAGACCTATTGTTGATTTTGGATTGATTTTATGTTAGATCTCATTTTGATCGTGCTCTCGAATATTTCGATTTCGTTAGAAATACTTGATTTAGATTTTCGTATAACTATTGATTATGTTTCTTGAAGAATATTGTGTGAATTGTATGTTTATTGAGCAATTATTGTTTACTGAGTAACTATTGTGAAATTTATTGCGAATATAGTTTATCGGAAACGACCCTAGGATACGTAGACATAGAAATGGATATAGGAGGTTGGTATACCAGCTGGGTTTACTGAGCAGTACTGCGCCGCTATTGATTGCTATTGATGATCATTATGTACCTCTTCATGGATTCGTCCAAGGGCAGGGAGACACGTACCTCCTCAGGATTCGTCCTGGGGGTTGGGAGCCACGTACCTTCCTAAGGATTCGTTCCTGGGATAGGGAGTTATGTACCTCTCTAGGTTCCGTCCCCACGGTCCTAGAGTAGGGAGATACGTACCACTCTTAGGATTCGTCCTAGGGTGGGAGTTTGACCCATATTCCAGTCCTAGTATGTTGAGTATTCTAGCGGGCCATAATTGATTTGAATTGAAAAGTGAATTGAATATGATTTTATCTAGTGTTTTGAAATCGATTTAATACGTGTAATTCAATGTTTATATTAAATGATTATTAAATGAGTTGCAAAAATGAATTGAGTAAGAATATTGTTTTAATTGTGGTTATGGTTTGATTTGGAAGGTAAATTGATTTATAAATGACTAGAATGAGATCCGTTACTTATTAAAAGTTATTTATGATTTTTATGTACACCCACTAAGCTATATGCTTAGCGCGTTAGTTTTGTGTCTAACGCGTAGGTACCAGGGATCCCGAAGAAGCTAAAGACTGAAGAGGGAGAGATTTGCTGACAGAATCCCAGAGATTATCACAGTTGGGTAGCTATATTGTTGTTATATTATATATATATTCTGAAAGCATGCATATACAGAGGATTTTGTAAAGAGGTTTTGTAATATGTTCTGTAATTAATTATTTTTCGATTTCTGTCTTTTATGCTTATTATGTTTGTAAATATTAATTTCTGAATTGTTTTATTTTATAAACTGTATTGGAAAGTCGCACTAAACGGCAGAGTGCGCAATTGTTTGGAAATGATATTGAAGTGTTGATACTGAATTTGTATTTGATTGAGTTGTGAAAAAACAGGTTTTGGAAAATCTGAAAAACAAACGGAACTCTGCCGAAATTTTTGATGGGCTCACTTGAAATGGTTTTAAAATAATAAACTATATGGTTTTCCAATGGTTTACAAATTTATTCGATGGGCTCACGAGAAAAGTATTTTTGGAATTTCAAATTGATTTGATTTTTAAATGGTTTGAGATTATAAAAATGAATTTAGAGAGCTTTGAAAAACCGTGTAGCGCTCCCTGGGTCGGTCCAATCGGGTCGGGTCGGGGGGTGTTACATTTAGTGGTATCAGAGCGCGGTTTAGGCGTTTCTGGACCAAAGAGTCTGTATATGCATGCATTGTCTAAAGCTAACCATAGGAATGTGTGACTCTAATCTGCAGACCCCTCTTCTATCTTATATAGGATAAAAGAAATGGAAGGAAGCGGTGATAGACCTGATAGTCCCGCCAGCGTGGCTGGGGGAGCGTCTAGGGAATCCGTAAGCCCGAGAGTGGCGGATCCTGTACAGCCAGCGTTTATGCAGCAGATGGCTGAGTTCTTTCAAAATGTGGCTAGAGCAGCGCTACGAAGATCAGCCATAGAGCGACTGGCTAAACACAGACCTACTGATTTCCATGGCAGAAAGGATGAGGATGCGTCTGCTGCAGAGTATTGGTTTGAGAGGACGAACAGAATATTGGAGCAGATGCACTGCACACCGGAAGAGCGATTGGAGTGTGCAGTATCCTTATTGCAGGAGGATGCCTACCAGTGGTGGACCTCCATTATACAGACAGTGCGACCAGAGGACAGAACATGGGATTTCTTTCAGAAGGAGTTCAGGAGAAAATATATTGGTCGCATCTATTTGGATAATCTGAAAAGGGAGTTTACCAACCTGAAGCAACGGCAGATGACTGTGACTGAATATGAGAGGGAGTTTCTCAGGTTGAGTAAATATGCGAAAGAGATGGTGGCGACAGAGGCGGACAAATGTAGAAGATTTGAAGATGGATTGAACGATTATATCCGCCTACAGGTTGTGTGAAATTCCTACTGTTTACATAATGAATTGTGAATATATGAATAGTATGCTAATGAGTTAAGCACTGTTACAGGTGGCTGCATTTGAATTTGAAGATTTTACTAGACTAGTCTCGGCAGCTCTGAATGTAGAGAGAATTAAGAAAGAAGAGCAGGCCAGAAGAGACAGAGGGCAGCAAAGAAGAGGGGCAGGGCCATCCAGCTCATATCAGCCCCAGAGTAAGAAATTTAAGGGACCGCAGCCTAGTGGTCCAGTGCAGTCACAGAGGCCTGTACCTACAGCTAGGCCTGGTCAGTCTGCAACTTCTGTAGCCAGTACCCCTAGGAGTGCAGGTAGGGGACCAGCCCCTGCATTGTGTGATCATTGTGGAAGAAGACATCCTGGGGAATGCTGGAAGCTTATAGGAGCCTGCTTGAGATGTGGATCTCATGATCATTTCCTGAGGGATTGCCCACAGATGAGATCCCAGCAGCCAGAGAGATTAGCCCCTGCTACTTCCAGAGGTAGGAGGCCTAGTCAGGCAGTACCTGAGGGTGGTAGCCACAGAGGAACGTCAGAGTCAGTGGACAGACCTGATAGTCGAGCTCCTGCACGAGTTTATGGTGTTAGAGCTCAGGAAGACAAGGATGCTCCTGACGTGATAGCTGGTATTATTTCTATTTTTGATACTACAGCTATTGCATTGATAGATCCTAGTTCCACTCATTCATATATATGTGATGCTATGCTGAAACACCGAAACCTGGAAACTGAACCTATTGAATATGATGTGTTAGTCAGTAATCCGATAGGTCAGAGTGTAGTAGTGAACCGTATATACAGAAATTGTCCGATTCGGATACAGGAGTGTGAATTCCCTGGAGATTTGATGGAGTTGCCATTCCATGAGTTTGACGTGATCCTAGGCATGGATTGGTTAACTAGGCATAAAGTAGTGATTGACTGTGAATTGAAAAGAGTGACCCTCAGAACAACAGATGGTGCAGAAATCACAATGGTGGGTGAAAGGAGGGATTTTCTCTCCATTGTCATTTCAGCCACTGCAGCCTGTAAATTGATCAGAAAGGGGTGTGAAGCATATTTGGCACAGGTGGTTAACTCCAGAAAGGGTAATTCTGAAATCCAGAATATACCCACTGTGTGTGATTTTACAGATGTGTTTCCAGAGGAGCTTCCTGGTTTGCCACCTCAGAGAGAAGTGGAGTTTGTGATTGATGTGGTACCAGGTACGTCTCCAGTATCGATAGCTCCCTACAGAATGGCACCAGCAGAATTGAAAGAACTGAAGATACAGTTACAGGAATTGCTAGATAAGGGCTTCATTAGACCCAGTGTATCTCCTTGGGGAGCCCCAGTCCTGTTTGTGAAGAAGAAGGATGGGTCCCTGAGACTATGCATCGATTACAGGCAGCTGAATAAACTGACTATCAAGAACAAGTATCCGTTGCCGAGAATCGATGACTTGTTTGACCAACTGAGAGGAGCCTGTGTCTTCTCAAAGATAGATCTGAGATCAGGTTATCATCAGTTGAGGATAAAAGAGTCAGATATTCCGAAAACTGCATTCAGAACCAGGTATGGACACTATGAATTTGTAGTGATGCCATTTGGGCTGACTAATGCACCTGCAGCCTTTATGGATTTGATGAACAGAATATTTCGACCATACTTGGATCAGTTTGTGGTAGTCTTTATCGATGATATCCTGGTGTACTTACAGACAGCAGAGGACCATGACAGGCACCTCAGAGTAGTACTGCAGATTCTGAGGGAGAAGCAACTGTATGGCAAACTGAGCAAATGCGAGTTCTGGTTGCCTGAGATTGCATTCCTGGGTCACATTGTATCAGCAGAGGGTATTAAGGCAGATCCGAAAAAGATTGAAGCAATAGTGGAATGGAAGCCTCCCAGAAATGTTACATAAGCCAGAAGTTTTCTAGGCTTGGCAGGTTATTATCGACGGTTTGTGAAGGGATTTTCCTCCATAGCAAGTCCGTTGACCAAGCTACTGCATAAGAATGTCAGATTTGAGTGGACTGACAGATGCCAGGCAGCTTTTGACAGATTGAAGGCGATGCTTGTTGAGGCTCCAGTCCTGATTCAGCCTGTTTCAGGTAAAGACTATGTAATTTATAGTGATGCCTCACACCAGGGTTTAGGTTGTGTATTGATGCAGGAAGGTAAGGTGGTTGCATATGCGTCCAGACAACTGAAAACTCATGAGCTGAACTATCCGATTCATGATCTGGAACTTGCAGCCATAGTCTTCGCTTTGAAAATATGGAGGCATTACTTATATGGTGAGAAGTGCTACATATACACGGATCACAAGAGTCTAAAATATCTGCCTACCCAGAGAGAGCTCAATTTGAGACAGAGACGATGGATGGAGTTGATTAAAGACTATGACTGTGTAATCGACTACCATCCAGGGAAGGCGAATGTAGTTGCAGATGCCCTGAGCAGAAAAGCACTGTTTGCTCTGAAGGCTATGAATGTGCATTTGCAGCTGAATTCAGATAATGCAGTAGTAGCTGAATTGATATGCAGACCCAATTTGATTCAGCAGATTTCAGAGAAACAGAAGCAGGATGCTAGAATTCAGATGATATGTGAACAGATCCCAGAAGGGAAGCATCCGGACTTCTCAATCAGAGCTGATGGTATTGTGTGTTTCAGAGACAGGATTTGCATTCCAGAAGATGAAGAATTGAGAAAGATAATCCTGACAGAGGCACACAGTAGTTCGTATGCGATGCACCCAGGTAGCACAAAAATGTACAGAGACTTGAAAACTCAGTATTGGTGGTCTGGTATGAAGAAGGATGTGATAGAATTTGTGAATAGATGCATGACTTGTCAACAGGTGAAAGCTGAACACCAGGTTCCATCAGGATTGTTACAACCAATAGCAATACCTGAATGGAAATGAGATCGTATCACTATGGACTTTGTCACTGGATTGCCACTCACCCGGAGTAAACACGATGCAGTATGGGTTATAGTGGATCGATTGACAAAGTCAGCACACTTTCTACCTGTCAGAACTGACTATTCCCTGGATCGACTGACAGAATTATATATCAGAGAAATAGTCAGATTGCATGGAGTGCCTGTATCCATCATCTCAGATAGAGATCCGAGGTTTACATCCAGATTCTGGAAGAAGTTTCAAGAAGCCTTGGGTACTCGACTGAGTTTCAGTACAGCCTTCCATCCGCAGACAGACGGACAATCAGAAAGGGTGATTCAGGTGCTTGAAGATATGCTCAGGAGTTGTGTAATTGATTTTGAAGGAAGTTGGGCGGATCATCTGTTCACTTTTTGTATGATCCAATAAAATTCGACAATTGACCGATTTTTTCAAAAAATAATCCTATCCAACCGAAATTCTAACGTGATCCGACCCGATCAAAACCAAATTGAATTGGTTCGATCCGATTTGGTTCGATCAGTTCGTCGACCTATTGAGCTATATAAATGAGCTTGATTTTTACACTATTGTTTTTCATATTTTAAGCGTATTAATTTAAGCCTCAAGTTCTCCACTTTACAAAAATTGACTTATATTTATTTAGAAACCTCCACATGAGGCTTAAAAAATTCATAATGTAAAATTCAATATAAACTTATTCAAATGACATTCCAATGAATTTGAAATCTTAACTATTACAACACAATAACATTCTACAAATAACAAGCATAACAGTCCACAAACAATTCCAAAATAATATATAATAATCCAAATATTAATTCATAAATAATAATAATAATAAAAAAATTCCAAATAAACAATAAAAATTCTTCATTCTTGATTTTGCTCCATTAACCTTCAACGAGTCCGAATCATTCTTCATTGCTCAAAGCCATCTCAAACTTCAAAATTATTCAATCTGAATCTATACATTTAAAAAAACAAATAGTTATACACATGTTTTCATGCTTCAAAGAATAACAAAAAGTAAATTATAATATCAAAAAATGTTTACTACTTACCATTGATAAGTTGACATCTTGTAATCTTGAAGTGATTGCTCACTACTATTCCGCTTCCGGATCTACTATTGTCAATAATGACAATACTTCTGACAACTTTACAAGCTCTAAATAAAAATAAAAGTAAAGTATTTATAAAAATAAAACATGATAATATAACAAGATATGCATGTATTTAAATGGATTAATAAACAAAAACTACTTACTGGATTCGCATCTTCATTGAATTACAAGTTCTCTAATATGAATCATCATTTTGTGCATGCATAATCGCTTCTTGAACTTCACTAGTAGAATATTTACATTGAAACCAATTTTCAATACAAATCAAACATTTCATCGTTTTAGGATTCAATGAACTCTTAAATGGATCAATAAAACGTTATCCATTACTAAAAGCGGACTTGGAAGCTACAGTAAAAATCGGTATTGCAAACAAATCGTTTGCAATTAATGCCAAAATGGGATAGTGTGTACTAGAAACACTCCACAAGGTTAATATATCAAAATTAGAACTTTTACGTTCAACTGGTTCCAACAAATACCTCTCCACCTAAATTTTTTTCCTCTAATATTATCTTGCTTCCAACTGTCTCTAAGAAAGCAACTGAAAGGTCAAACTGCGAGCTACTATTCCCACGTTCTACAGTATTGCCAACATCACTAAATGGGAAAATATAATAAAAAATAGTACTACCATTACCGTGTAATACATTATAGCATTCATACAACTCAATTAATGCATCTTTGATGTCTGCGGTCATTGATTCATGACTAGTTGCACCATATAAAACTGCAAAACAATAAGACCCATATTGCAATTTGTACCTAGGATTGAGCACAACTGATATTATCAACAACTTGTTTGTGGTTTCCAAACTCCCCCAATATTGTTCAAATTTGGTCTTCATGCTAGAAGCCATGTCACGCACAAGCAAATTTCGATCATCACTCATTGATGTTAATTGATTGTTAATTGTGCTCCATTTGTGAAAATATAAGTTTGAAGTCACATTCAATGAAGCACTAAACAACATAATAACATAATAAAAAGTTTTTAAGAATTGGACAAATATAGCATTCTCCCAATACTCAAACTGAGGTGACCCAATCTGATTTGCCCATTTTCACTCTCCTTGAAGTAGTTTTGGTAATGTCCATCTTCCTCCTCCATCCGTTCAAATACTTTTATAAATTTGAGTGAACTCACAAATATTAGGTAAGTGGAATTCCACTTAGTAGGCACAAACACTACAAGCCCTTTACTTTGAATTTCCTCATGCTCCACACATTTTTTGAATTTATCAAAACTACTAGAAGACGATTTTACAAATTTCACGCTATTGTGTATGGCAACCACCGAATTATTCATTCATTTCAACCCATCATTCACAATTAAATTCATAATAAATGCACAACACCGCAAATGCAAATATTTCTCATCCAAAATTGTACCATCTGCTTTCTAGCTATTCAGCTTTCTTTTAACATAAAAAATAGTTGTATTGTTGAAAAATGCATTATTCACAGTAAATATGAAAACTCTATCAATACCCAAATCAATTAAAACTTTCTCAATACATTTTTCAATGATGTCTCCTTTATGATCAGCTATTTGACTAAAACTGAAAATCCTCTTTTGTAATTGCCAATGTTCATCTATGTAATAAGCTGTCACAACCATGTAATTGATATTTTAGATTGATGTCCAAGTATCAGTGGTAAGACAAACCCTCACTTTATTCTTTCTAAAGTTTTTAATCAAAGATGTATTTTCATTAACATACAATTGCATAATGTCCCTAACTATTTTTCTTCTAGATGGGATATCAAATTTAAGCATACCCACACGATAGAACTTTTGAAAACTCTGTTTCTCAACAAATCTAAATGACAACTCATCAACAATCAACATCTTAGTCAATGTGCCTTCCTAGTATCCTTCAGTTCAAATGTAGCCAAACCCATACTACTTGCACACTTCTCATTTGTAAATTATGACACACGAGTTTGTTTTACTTTTACTAGACACGTTTGTTTTGAGTCCTCATCAGCTAATTTGGCTTGTAGTTTTTGCACTGGTTTTTTGTGAGCCTAAGCATATTGGATGTGCCATTTGATCCCGAGTCACAAGCATAAGTTTGTGGACAATAATTGCAACATGCTCTTATTCTCCCATCTTCTTCATATGGTGTGAAATGATTCCATGCATCTAATATTTTTCTACCCTTTCCACCCTCAGGTTTGAGACAATTTATATCTTTTTATTAACCCTTTTATCTAAAGACACATGTGGAAACATCACAGTTCATATTCTGTATGATATAAAAACAACCAATTTAACTATTAACTAAATCACAACAACTAATAAAACTAAATCACAGCCAATACTAAAACTTAATCACAGCAACTAAAAGCAGCAACAAAAAAAATTTATAATCCTTATTTTTCATCATTAATAATTTATTATTAATTCTCGACAATACTAAATAAGTCTCGATCACACAATAAAAAATTAGTCACGATGCAAATAACTATCAGTCACATAAAAAAAAAATCAAGTTTCAAATGTCCAAAATGTTTATTAGTGAAACACAAAATATTGCAACTTTAATCGCGACTTACTTTGTAACATCCCGGATTTCGGGTAATGAATTTTTGATATATGTGAAATATGTGAAAAATAAATTTTTACTATTTGAGGGGGTGTAATTAAATGTAAACGTAATTAAATGTATGTTTATTTTATGATTTCCAGCGGACCAGATTGAATAGTGAAAAATGAATAGTGAAAAATGAAAGATTGAATAGTGAAAAATGAAAAATTGAAAATTGGACCAGTGAGTATCGCGACCTGGTCACCGCGACCACAGGTCGCGATAGCTCGCTCGCGATGAAAATGACAAAATCAGGCAGTGAGTATCGCGACCAGCCACCGCGACCACAGGTCGCGATGGACTGCTCGCGATGAAATTGTCAAAATCGGGCAGAGAGCAGCGCGACCTCTCGCGCGACCAAGGCGCGCTCGCGACGAAGGCGGTGTGCGCATTCCAGTGAGCATCGCGACCTGGTGCCGCGACCACAGGTCGCGACGGCGGTCGCGATAGCGAAAAAAAATATATAAAAAAAAAGAAGAAGTTTCTCGCAGAAGCGAGAAAACAGAACAGAAGAGAAAGAGAGAGAAAGAGCCGAGAAAAAGAGAGAAAAGGAGAGAAAAGAGAGAAGAAAAAGAAGAGAGAAGAAGAAGAAAGAAAAGAAAAGAAAAAGAGGAAGAAGAGGAAGAAGGAGAAAGGAAAAAGAGAAGGGAAAGAAATCGTGGAACCGCGGTTGGTCGAACGAAAAACGGTACCGAGGTTGGTGTACTTTCGATTTCGAAATCTTTACGAAAAGTATCTCGTTATTATTTTCGTTTTCGTTTCCGTTTTCGTTTTCGATTTCGTTGAAGTTTTACGTTTTCGATTTTCGTAAGAAACTTGTTTATTTATATGAAAAATTAATGATTCATATATATCTATTGTTGATTTGGAATGATTTTATGATAGATCGTATTTAGATCGTGTTTTCGAATATTCCGATTGTTACGATTTGTGAGGAATACTTGATTTAGTTGCTTACATGACTATTGTTTATGATTTGTAATTTATTGCGAATACTTGAAAATCGTTTATTGTAACGGCCCTAGGATACTTAGACATAGAAATGGATATAGGAGGTTGGTATACCAGCTCGGTTTTACTGAGCAGTACTGCGCCGTTATTATTGTGTGATTGTTGTTGCGGGGAAATCTCGGACAATCACACCGATTTTAGTGATCGTTGTTGCGGGGAAATCTCGGACGATCACAATGATACTAGCGATTGTTGTTGCGGGGCAATCTCGGACAATCGCGATGATATTAGTGATTGTTGTTGCGGGGCAATCTCGGACAATCACGTGATATCAGTGACTGTTGTTGCGGGGCAACCCCGGACGTCACATTGACCCATATTCCAGTCCTAGAATGTTTAGTATTCTAGTGGGCCAGAATTGATTGAAATTGAACAGTGAACCGAATGATTTTATTGATAGCATTCATTATCGACTTCATTATTGAAATTAAAGTAATTGGAATTGTTTAATGCTTTGATTTTCGAAATTTAATTGTTTTGAAATGCAATAGAAATGGAATTGTTTTGAAATATTTATATTGTGATTTATTTAATTGAGTTTTTAGTACACCCACTAAGCTTTATACTTAGTGCGTTAGTTTGTTTCTAACGCGTAGGTACCAGGAATCCAGAGGAGGCTAGAGACTGAAGGAAGAACGAGTTGCAGACCGAGTCACAGAGATTGTATAGTTGGGTAGCTATATTTTTGTTATGTGTATATACATTCTGGAAGCATGCATATACAGGGAATTTGTAAATACGTTTTGTAAAACGTTTCGTAATTAATTATTGTATGATTTCTGTCTTTTATTATTTAAATGTAAATAGTAAAGTCTGATTTGTTTTATTTTATAAATTGTGATGAAAGGTTTTGATAAGTCGCACTAAACGGCAGAGTGTGCAACTGTTTGAAATTCTATAGAAGTGTTGTTGGAAATTGTATTGGAATTGTTATATGTAAAAACAGGTTTGGAAAGTCCGAAAAACAAACGGCACTCTGCCGAATTTTTGTAAAAAAAAAAAAAATAAAAAAAAAAATAAATTTATTTATTGTTATGGGCTCACAATGATTTTAAAATGTAAAAATGAAGTTTTGAAAGAGTTTTGAAAGACCGAGTAGCGCTCCCCGGGTCGGTCCGGCCGGTTCGGGTCGGGGGGTGCTACATACTTAGAGTTGGAAGTAAGTATAAAAAACATAATCAGCAACAACAACGAGATCGACAGCAGAATATGATATAATTAGAGACCATAACATAAAATTTTGATAGGATAGAATAGAATATAAAAACCTTTCAGCAGCGGCGGGACTTAAGGCTAGCGACGGGACCTACGATGGCAGGACATGAGCCGAGAGAAGGGACCTGCGACGGCGGGATGCGAGGTGAGCAGCGGGACCTACGACTGTAAGTCAACGATGAGATCGACGGCAGCGGGACGATGATAATTAAGGATTGGCGAAGATAGAGATGGTGGACAAGAATCAATGAACAACCAGATGGTTTTGAAGAAAGCGTTTAGGATCGTGCTTTGTGAGGCTAAGAAAAAATGACTAAATGAGGCAATAGATTACAGTTTGTTTTAATTTCTATATCTGGTTACTAGTTCGGTTCTCGGTTCAAAAATCCGAACAGCGAACCGAACCAGTAATGACCAGTTCTTAAAATTATGAACCGAATGAATCCATTAAGAATCTTGAACCGGTCCAAAACCGGTTTGGACCAGTTAGGTTCAATGGACTTGTGTCCACACCTACTCTTTATTATTAAACTTAAAAGAAAGTTAAACGTTGGTCAACTAATAGCAGGGAGTTTTCACAAAAATCAGCTAATGATAGGGGAATTTTCACCCAAATTTAAAATTAGAGAGTTGTTTTTGGAGATAAGTCAAACCTTAGGAGTTTTTTTTTTTGCAAATCTCCCTAAATATATATACCAAAATATTAATCGTAGTTATTAAGGGGAAAAAAGGATAATTAGCATATAAAATTTCAAGATATTAAGGGCCAATTTGGTACAAGTTTACCTTTTTCAAAAGTAGAAGTAGATGTGCTTTGGGAAAAAGCTGCTGAGTGTTTAGTAAACTGTATTCAAAGGTCATCTACCTTGAATTTATTTACTAATTTTCATCCTTGAATTGTAAAGAAATAGATGGATGAATATATATTAAAGTCACAAATTTAAGCCAAGATTTTAAATTGATTTAGCTTATAACCCTCTAGATGAGTTGGATATAATCCAAAACTTCTTATCAAAAATATATTTTTCAAGCTTTTGTGTTATGTTTTTTAGAAAAGGCTTTTATATTAAAGGTTACTTGATCTTCTAACAAGTATTAATAATGAAGGTTCCCGCCAAACCGAGCAGTTGAAAAAACGGTTACTCTTTTAAATCATATAATAATATTATATATATATATATATATATATATATATATATATATATATATATATAAAGCATCTCTTTTTTTTCTGGCTCTGGAATTTCTCTCTGCGGCCTCTACAATGCCAGAGTTCCAATCTTCTCTCTCCCTTCTCTTGATCCTTCTTGCATCGGTTTCGGCGTCTTCTCGGCCCACACATTCATGGAACTACACAAGTGAGTGATCCTTGCTTATCCTTTCTATTTTTGTTCATGGGTCTGTCTGGTTGCCTAAAAAGTTAGAGAAACTAAAATGGAAGCTATAGATTTTGATTTTTGTTGCCTTCCCTGTATTTTAATATATTTTTGTTACTTTCTATGGAAACTAAATGAACCTTAACTTGGGAACATTAGTTGTGTGTTTAGCTAACTGAAAATCTCTACTTGGGTGTCTATGCAAATTGAAACATTTTTAATTACTTTTTACCTTAGCATTTAACCAGAAGTTGGAAAACGAAATTTTGGTTGTTGCTTACTATCATGCCTATCTTTGTTTTTTCAATTTTTTTAATTATTTTTTCTATAAACTACAGTGCCCTTGGAAGGAACTGCTTTTAGACTCTCAATGCCTTTGATTGGAGAAGATGGAAAGATTTATGCTTGCTCACAGAAGACTTTATTTGCATTTGAAAGTAATGGGTCCATCGCTTGGTCCTTGGATTTAGATTTTACGTGCAATGTTGATATGGCTCCTGTTCATGGGGGTAGAGAAAAGGTAAGTATTCTCAAGACCATCAATAAGAAATTTGTGTGATAAGCAAACTGCATGCAGCTCTGTTTTCAAAGAAGTGCTTTCTTGTGAACAGCTGATTCCCTTTTTGTGCCGCGAACTATTACATAAACTTGTTGGATATTCCTGAACTATTAAGTATTCAGACTGCTTATATGCACTGTCATCTGCGGTTTAGCTGCGGTGCATTTGCTTGTTAGGACTCCAAGTCCATCTGCAGATGACTTGCATCCACCTTAGCACAAACTCAAATTGGAAGGATTCCCTCCAAGGTAGGTGAGAGGGGGATTTGATCCCTAGACCTCTTGCTGCATTGCAAGTGAACTAACCAACTAGGTTATCTTCTTACAGATATTTTAGATCTTTAGTTACACAAGCTTCTTTACTCGGCTGAAATAAGAATGCCATGTCATACAACGAGATAACTATTTGGCTGGTGGAGATATCTGAATATGTCACCATTTTTACAAGTTCAAACTGGTAAATTGAAGGCAAAAGTCCTTCATAACTCTATTGCATTTTTTGTATTGGTTTAGTATCTGTTGCAACATTTTTTTTTTCTGTCCAAGGACATTGGTACGCCAATTATAATACTGTTTCATACTTTCTTTCATTGCTCCATATGACTTCACCAATCTTCTAAGGTTACTGATTCATGTAAGTTGTTGGCAGATATATTTGGTTGCAGACAAAAGAGTGTTGAAAGTCAATTTTCTGAAAATGGGAACTTCTGAATCTGCTACACAAGTTTTCTTTGGTCCAGGACCAGGTCAACAGGACCCAGGTGAAATTATTGGTGTGGCAGTAAGCACCTTGAATTCATTAGTTTTCATTAATGTTAAAAATCGGGGACTCTTTGCATTCACGTTGCTTGGAAAACTCCTCTGGAGTGCAGGACCTGTTCTGGATCAATTCGGATACCGTCAAGGATGTAGGAGAACTGTTACAGACTGTTATTTTACTACTGTCCCCATCATTGATCAATGTGAGGCTAGTATATATGTAAGTTTTTCTAATCCCTGTTCTTCCTTATTTTTCTGACGTTTTGTGCTCTAATCAACTTTAAAATGTATCAAGACTTTGATCAGTTTGGTGAAGTTAATAGTATTGGAAGTCCTTACTTATTAAGTGCTTTGAACTTCAAACTGTTTTAAGGCTTTCCTTTTCATTTCAAGATTTTCTTTCTTCTTCTGTGGCATGTATGCATTTTTGTTTTCTTTGTTTGTTATTTTTTTTTCCTGTGCATTTGCAGGTCTCAAATACTCAAGGTGAACTTTATTCATTGTCAGTTCGCAGTCCTCACTTTAATTGGATCCAGGATTTTAGTTCGTTTGATAAAGTCTACACTGTCACCCCGGGAAACAATGGCCGGTTGTATGTTACAATACCATTTAGGGCTCTTGTCTTGGCGCTAGATGCTTCTTCAGGAAATATTCTTTGGCAGGGTAGCATCGGACCTTTAAGCACTGCAGAATATGCACCAGTAGTTGACTCTTATGGTAAGTATTGATTCCCGATTTTGACCAAGTATTAAATGAGTAATTATATATAGTTGATGTCATTCATAGTTTCATACTGTCATTGCGCAGTACTAAAGGTAACAAACCCCTTCAAGGCAAAGTTTGCTTTGCTTTTCTTCAAGAATCTGATATAGTTTCTCACTGTTCAGTTAATTCAATTGATGCTACAGGTTGGATATCCGTTGGTTCACTGGATGGCTTCGTATACTCATTTTCACCAACTGGAACTCTTAAGAAATTCTCAACCTCAGCTAAACTGGATTCAGTGATTCAAGTTAGTCCACTGCTTGCTTGCTCTGGCTATGCAATATATATATCACAGACAGTGATGAGTGGAAAGATTATCCACACAAATGGTGGATATACGTATGTCTCTGCAATGAAACCTACAAGTGTAGTCTTCTCCTTGTTGGTACCAGCAACTGGGTCAATCTATTGGTCGGAAAGCTATCCTGGTATATTTAGTTTCTTTGTTCCAAACTTCGATTTTCATTGATTGGATTGCATTAGTGTTATGGTTCACATCACACCATGAAGTATTGTTTTATACACTCTAAATTCTTTCAGTGGTTAATCGTTGCAGGTCAGTTCTCATCTATACTGTCCCAGAGTGATCTTCAGCATTTTGTACTTGATGAGAGTCTTCTTCTTGCTTTTGTTACTGCCGCAAGTGAGAAATCTCAACAAAGCATATGCTCAATCCTTGAAAGAGTTAAATGGATAAAATTATACTTATGTGGAAGAAAAACATATGACATGTCATAGAATTTTAATCTAAATTATCATTATTTGTTGGTATAATTTGGTTAGACTGCTTATTAAGTCACCTTCTACAGAACTTTCACCCTTGTAAGATGATCAAAAATTTGATGATTAAAAGTAGTTTCATAATCTTTATATTTTCTTTAGATGAACCCACTTCATGTGTCGATAACGGTTGTTGACTTTTTGCTGTACTGTAACTGAACTGACATATTGGTTCTTCTGAATGGTGCAGAGACTGGCAACCCACTACTGTGCCGTACTACACGTAATCATTGATTCAACCTCCCTTTTGAAGTTAATTAATGTATGTTATGATGCGATTTGCATTTGATTCTTTATGTGTACCAGGTCAAAAGCTTGCATCTAGTTGCTCCCAGGCTAGGCCTAAGCCTCCCGATATCTACACAGGTAAGTTGACAGTGTGGAAGACACAAGTAGAAAACGAAATTCAAGAAACAAAGCAGGAATTCTTATGAACTGATGTCCTAAAATTTTCTGCAGGTAATGAGAGGGCAATACTGCTGTTCCTGTATTTTGAGTCTGTAGTCTTGCTTGTTTTAGTTGCGCTTGTGCGATTCTGTTGCAACTTTTGGAGGAAAAAGAAGCTTCAAGGTCAACACCTAGGAAATTTTCTAGAGAAGCGAGTAAGTTTTGAATTTCTACCTTTCCCATTTTAACCAATTGATAATACTTTTGGTATTTAAAGATCAGGTACAAGTTAAAAGGTCTTATGCTGCTAGTTGCTTGGACTTGAGACAGTTTGCTTAGTAAGCAAGAAACTTCAAGATGTTATAGTTTTCTAAAGCAAAATAAAACCTTGAAAGAAAATTGTTTACCCTCAGCTTTGATAGTGTGTCTCATCTTTTGGTGTTTTAAGCGTTCACTCCAACTCAAGAAGAAAGCATTTGACAGAAGAATCGTAGAACTTGAGCAAAAGGCTGCAGAGGAAGCAGTGGCCAATGAAGTGATCGAAAAACTGAGCAATTTGGTTCAAGAAAGAGAAGGCACTGAGAGGAAGCTCTCCACAACTTACAGTTTGGGAAGGGATGGTGCAGGCTTACAATCAAACTCTCTCCTTCCACTGTATGATTTGAAGACAAGAAGCTATTCGTTTCGAAATGCAAAGAAAGAGAGTGTTACAATTTTCCACACATTAAGTGATACAGCTTCTAGAAAAAGCAGCACTGAGAGGGAAACCAGCTGGGATTCTGAAGAAGATAAAGAGTCAAAAGGAAAAGCACCGGTTGAAGCAAAAAGCTCAAGTGATGATGGGATTATAGAGAAAGAATATTGGAGAAGTCCATCAGAGCCAGCTTCAAGCTCAAGAGTATATATTAATCCATTATTTGAAGGCAAAGAGAAGCAGGGAGATGAGGGAAAGGTGTCAAGTGGTCTCAGAAGGGTGTTTCTGAAGAGAAGGACATTGTCTTCAACTCATTAGAGAGTACTGCATAATGAATGTATATTTTTAATGTTAATTATTTTGTTGTGCATGTGCTCTTCTCTTCGGTTGATTCCAACATTTTCAAAATCCAGTTTTGACAAGCTTATAGGAAATTATCAATTCCTAAATTATTTTATCCCTAAGATTTAGAAATATTATCATATTCGTCCTTTTGACAAGTTTTTTAATGGTCAGAGTAACTTGAAGATGTAAAAATATATATGTTAAATGAATTAAAATGACGATTTTGCCCTCTGTACATATATATTGATGATTACATCTTAATACGGTATTAACCTCTATAAATTAATATTCAATATAGTACTAATCTCTTTTATATGCCAAGTTCACTGCTAATGAAATCTACATAACAGTTTTCCAAATGTTGCCTACAAAGGCCCCGGAAGTGGATGGGATATTGACCCTCTTATATAAAAAATACTGGGGGATTGTTGGACCGGAAGTCACTTCCACCTGTCTGTAATTTTTGAATGTTGATGATGATATTTCAGTTCTCAATTTCACTATTATCACTCTAATTCTGAAAAACCAAGAATCTGACTCGGGTTTTTGACTTTGGTCCAATAAACCTATGTAATGTTCTTTACAAGATTATTGCGAATGTGCTTTCGAATCATTTTCGGTGGGTTTTGGGTGATGTCATCTCCGAAAATCAAAGTGTTTTCCTACCAGGTAGGCTTATTACTGATAATGTTATTATCAGTTTCGAATGATTACATGCTTTAAAGAGGAGAAAATGAGGAAAAAAATCAGTATATGGCTCTGAAACTCGATATATCTAGAGCTTATGATCGGGTTGAATGGACCTTTGCGGCTGCAATGATGGACAAGCTTGGTTTTTTGCGTCTCTGGATTCAAAAAATTATGCGGTGTATAACTACTGTCTCTTACACTTTTGTTGTGATGGGGAGTCTTATGAGCATGTGGTTTCCTAGTAGAGGGCTTCGACAAGGGGATCTGGTATCTCCTTACATTTTTCTTATTTGTGCTGAAGGACTATATTTGTTGTTGAAGCACGCTGAAGTTTCTTGTGAAATCTGTGGGCTGTAATGTCGCAGGTCAAGATCTATTACTCAAATATTCTTCGCTAATGATAGTCTGTTTTTTTCCCAGGCTACTCCGTATGCTTGTAGGAAATTGAAGCAAATTCTGCATATTTAAGCGGAAGCATCGGACCTGGTGGTTAACTCTAATAAATCAATCGTTTACTTCAGCAAGTATCCTTCTGTCAATGCCACGGAGGAGCTAGTTAATGTTCAGGGTGTGCAATTAGTCAGCTTCCATGAGCGATATCTCGGCCTCCCTAGCTTTGTGGGTCCAAATCGTCATATCACTTATCAAGATCGTTTGGAGCAAACTTAAAGGTTGGTGGAATAACTTATTCTCTTTAGGATGGAAAGAGGTGCTGATCAAAGCTGTTATGCAAGCGATTCAGATGTACAACATGAATTTATTCAGAATCCTGACTCTGATTGATGATCTTCATCGGTTGTCAGTGAGATCTTGGTGGGGTAGTTCAGATTTGAGGAAAAAACTGCATTGGTGTTCTCGGGATTATCTTTCTCGTAATAAGGATGGAGGGACTTGGTTTCAGAAATCTCCATTTGTCAACAAGGCTTTATTAGCCGAGCAGGCTTAGTGCCTAATCCACTAGCCGGGTTTGCTGGTCTCTATAATTCTTAAGAGCTTATATTTTTCTGATGCCATTTTCTTGCAGGCTAAACTTGGGTCTACTACTTTGTATATTTGGCGAAGTATTTTATGGGGTCGCGAACTCCTCGAACAGGGGTCTAGATGGAAAATTGGAAGAGGCAACTCTATTGCTATTTTCAAATACAGGTGGCTGCCTAGACCAAAATCATTCAAAGTTTAATCTTTACGTTCGTTGGATCCAACACTAGTGTCAATTTTCTCAAGTCCTTCGGAGGCTCTCTATTCGATCAAAAGTTAAAAATTTCTTGTGGAGAGCTTCGCATGATTGGATGCCGACAACAGCTAACTTAGCAGTTCGGAAGTTCCTATCAGTGTTTATCTGAATTTTCTTTGTAGTAAAGAGACGACCTTTTGGTTGCTTTAAGATCTATATAGATACAGCTTGTGATTCCAAGAACGGTCGGCTTGGGGTTAGGGTGGTAATTCATAATGCTTGAGGTTTGGTTATGGCGGCATTCTCTTAAATTATACGAGGCTGCATTCGGTGGACATTGTTGAAGCTATGAACATTAACCGTGGTCTTCAGCTCACTCTCGAGACTGGTATCTCTTTTGTAACAGTAGAATCCAACGCGGCCTCTCTGTTGTTAGTATCCTAAATTCGAGCTCTACTCCTCTTTCCGATATTGGTTTATATATTCAGAATATTAAAGATGTTATGGCTCGTTTTCTGTCTCCATCGGTTTCATTTACAAATAGGGAGTCTAACTATGTGGCTCATGTTTTAGCTAAGCTGACCTGTCTTTAGATAATACTTGTATAGATTGTTTGGTCATGGCTCATGTCCAGGCAGTTGTATAACGGTCTATTTCTTGCTATAATATGCACTTTATTTCAAAAATAAAATTTAATTAAATTATAAGATAATCTATTTAAGAAATTCTCTTATAAGAATATGTGATCTTACTCATTTTATAAATAATAGTTTGGTAAGATACATATAGAATTAACAATGATGTTTTCTTGAAATATGAATTCAATGTTACTTTTTTTTTTTTCTTTAAATTCAATTCTTGCTTAATTTCATCTTTAATTTTTTATAATGCATTTAAACGTTCTGAAGTTGTATTTTTGTATTGCAATAAGAAATTATTTAATATTATTGATACTTTAAAGGGTTGTGCGTAACAAACTTTAAAGTTTGTTGTATAATCATTAACTTCTTAATTGGAAAGATTACCGGTGGCGTAGCCAATAACATATTGTCAATATCTTCATGAATTAATAACTATTAATTTGCCAATAGCATATTGTCAATATCTTCATGAATTAATAACTATTAATTTATCAATAAATTAAAATCTCGATTAAATAATAGATTTTATATGGTTTAAAGTTACTAACTTATGATAAGAGGAGATTGGTTCACTGGTTTGCCCCTCACACTTACACTTTTGAGATTGTGAGTTCAAGTCGTGTCTCTCTTCTAAATTCCCGAATTAATTGTAATTGTTAAAAAAAATGTTACTAATTTATAAATGTTATATTATATAAGACTTAAAATTAATTTTTTTTAAAAAATATTAAAATTAAATATAATATAAATATTTAAAGAAAAAAATAAATAAATAATATAATATATATATATATTCTTAATATAAAATAAAAGGCAAATTGCAAAAAAAATACCCTGATATTAAGTGATATTATAATGGAAGCATAAATTTACCTTAATTACATGTTAGTACCCTATCGTAAGGTTGGCCACGGTTCCAGAACCGTCAGTTTTGGTTCCCCTAGGGGGAAACCGGAATCGGAACCGGCGTGGAACCGCTAGTTTCGGTTACTCCTCCGGTTCTTGAAACTGGCGGTGCCATGCCGGTTCCAATTCTGAAATCGGTTCAATTTTTTTTAAAATTAAAAAATTAATTTGAAATTAAAATAATGTAAAAAAAATTAAAAGTGGGTAACCCTAAGTTACGATAAAATTTAAATAAAATTACGATAATATCATAAACGTAAAATAAACTTTAAATAAAAAAATAAAAAATTTGGGCTTGCACTTAATTTTACCACAATTAATCTGCCTACGTATCCTCTAGGAGGAATCAAAGTCCACGTAGTTGTTGGGATTTATGCCCTAAAACTTGTGATTGTAAATGTTATTAGACATAAATAAAAGTTAAACGTTTATCATTCAAATAAAAGTATTTTATATCTGTTCATATATTTATATATTGTACAAGTAACATTTGAGATTGTAAGATGTAATATCAAAATGAGTATATAAAAGTCATATACAGTATGATCCATTTTGAGACATGCAATCTAAAGAGTCCGTAGAAAGCAATCAAAGTTGGGTACTTTGTTTGTGGTTGATCTACTAATGCGGTCCACTCTATAACATACGGTGGTCTTATCCAAGACCATCCATGTAGTTGATATGAGAATGGAGGCACCTTATATGATGAGATCATATAGCACTGGGTCACGATTTATATGAATCTCCCACCAAGATCTGTTAGTAGATGAGATTCGTATATATCGACAAACGATGGCTATTTATAGGTGATCTTAATCCTGAGTATTTTATCGGCTCCTTCAAGTTGGATCGTGACTTTTGATTTACCATTAGTGAGGTCGATGTAGTTTTCTCGACCAATATCTCTGTATCTTGGAGTTGTGGTTTGGCTTGTGGCTGGGAAGGTATGAACACGATAGTGAAATCCATTCATTCTTGATTGAAGTAGATAAGTAGTTCCCTAAGGAAAATATGATTTAATTGTTCATTATAGAATCAACGGTGCTTAAGGGAAAATATATAACTAGAAGTGTATAACAGACATTATGACTCAGCTCTAACTATGAACTACTTATAGAGGATCACACTATATGAAAATAGCTATATCAATGGACACTGAGACTTCAGATTGTATAAACACGTCTACAGTTCTGAGAATGCATGTAACACCCCCTGACCTGACCCGCCTGGATCGAACCAAGGAGCGCTACCCGGTTTCAAACTTTTCTAAACTTAATTTATAATTTGAAAATCTTTGTAAAAATATTTGTATTTAAAATCTTTTACAATGAGCCCACCAAAACTGTTTAAAAATTTTTGGCAGAGTTTCCTCTATTTTTCTAGCTTGCCAAAAACCTGTTTACAAAATCACAACTTTCCCAAAAATACACACTTCAAATTCTCAACAACAGTATGCGCACCCTTCCATTTAGTGCGACTTTCCAAACATTTTCAACAAAATAATAAATAAATAATATTTCAAAAATAAAAAAATCTCAAAATTTGAAAACCACATAAACTATTAAACGAATATTTACAAAACTTATACATTACGAACATTTACATTCTTTTATATACATGCATGCATCAATAAATGAGTATTCATCAGGACGTAAATAGCTACCCAGGAGTGATGTAACTCTGGACTTTGTCTACAGCTACCAACTCTTCACTTTTTATGTACGTTGGTTTCTCTATTTCCTATGCATGATAAACATCAATGCGTTAAGCATATAGCTTAGTGGGTGTACACTAAAATATTTTCAATATAATATAAAACAACGGAAATAAATTTCAGAAATGCGTATTAACGTAAGTAAATAAAACATAATATTACAAATATGGAATAAACTGAAGCTATATTAATTAAAACATTTTCGGATGTTTCTGTATTTAAATCTCAAATAAAATTCCTTAGCATTCATTTCATAGATTTCAGTAACTCCATCATTCATTTTTTTTTTTAAACTGGGTCTCTGATACACATAATAGGGTTTTACAGGACTGGATTACGGGTTGTTCGGCATCGGAACCAACAGGAACTACTCGCCGAACTATATACAGTCGGGTTTCCCATTTCAGCATCGGAACCAACGGGAGCTGCCCGCTGAAATGGTATCCCTATACAAATATTATTTCCGACATTGGAAACAGCTTCACTCAAGGATTGGCCACAACGGTGACTGTTGATAATCTATATAGTGATATGAATACAGAAATATCGGTGCAGTACTGCTAAATATACCAAATTGACATGTCAATCTCCTATATCCATATTCTCATATACATATATCAGGGCCATTATTCAGGTATTCCAGATTTCACAAATCATCAAAAATTTTCAATTTTCAATTTTCGACTTTAAAATTTCTACGGCACAATCAAATAAATTTCATAAAATATAAATCCTCTCAATTATTCCAAAATCAATGTCAAGCAATATTTATAAAATCAAAGTATTCAAAACACATATATATAGAAAGCAAAAGTTAATTATGACAATATATTCTGGAAATTAAAATTATCAAAATCAACAAAATCCATATCTATGAAATCCCAAAATCATTTTCAAATTTTGTTCACAAATCAATTCAATTAAAAACTTACGAATTCTTAAAAATTCAACTAATCAATTTGAATCTGAAAACTAATATTTAAAATAAAATTGTACACCAATCTGGATACCGTTTTCTTCTGAAACTTTTCTTTTCTGGGATTCCTTTTTCTCCTCCTCTTTTCCCTTCTTTCCTCCTTCTTTTCTACTTCTTCTTCTTCTTTTCTTCTTCTTCTTCTTCTCTTCTTCTTCTCTTCTTCTTCTTTCTTTTCTTCTTTCTCCCTCTTCTTCTTCTCTTTTCTTTTTCTCCCCGGTCTCTCTTTCTTTTATTGCTTCTTCATAAAACTTCCACCGCTTCTTTATTTTTTTATAAAAATTTGGCTACCACGACCGCACAGTTGCGACCTGTGATCGCCCCGCTGGGTCGCGTTGCTCTCTTGGTGAAGTTTCACCTCCTTCACCGCGATCAGCCATTGCGAGCTCTGGTCGCGGTACTCTCTGGCCAAAATCCTTATTTTCACCGTGAGCTGCACACCGCGATCCCTGATGCAGTCTTAAGTCGCGATACCCACTGCCAAAATTTTTCCTTTCCTTTCATGCACTGTTTCTGGACCACTCCAATTGATCCACTTGTGTACCTAAAAATTAATCCAATCAAATACATTTTTCAATATTTACATCAAATACATCATTTTCGTATGATGAACAATAATTAAGGGTGCTTTTCATAATTACAGAAAATTAAGGGCGTTACAGTGCAACCTGGGGTTTTTAATGGAATAACTCTAAAGTTAATAATCATGGAATATTAATTAAAGAGTTTAATTAATATTACTAAGTATTATTGGAGCTCAAAACTGTAGGTCCATTAGGTCCCCTTACTAGCCCTTATGGTTGTTGGTAATGAGGGTCACAGTAAATTAATTGGATGGTCCAATTAATAGTGTTATGAAAGTGACACTTTAATTAAAGAAAATTAACTATACAATGTGATTATTTAATTAATAATTAAATAATTAAATAATGATTATTAATTATTTTAATTATTAAATAGGAGCTTGCAGGTTCAAACTATGATAAGGACAGAGAATTAAATAATGTCATTATTTAATAGTTCTACTGGTTACAAGTTCAAACTCTAGGGAGACCAAAAATAAAACGATTTAGAAGCTTATTTTGACTTGATCAAGTTAAAACCCTAGAGCCCTAGTATATATATGATATGTTACTAGGAAAATTGACCTAAGGCAATTACCTAGCAAAAAGAACTGAGCAGCTACATCAAATAGAGAGAAAAAAAATTCTGACTCCTCTTGTTTTGCAAGGTGCAGCCGGCCAAGGGAAGAAGAGTGTCTTCTCTGCTTTTCTGTTACCTCCATCTCTCCATTCGTGACGTGCCCATACACGCGTTATCAGACCACGGGTCATAGTTCAGAAGGCTTGGTGGTGAATCGGGATGTTAGAGAGTCAAAACAAAAGGTAATTGTTGTTACAAATCAATATTCGCATATATATATAAACTTGTTCCTAATTAAAAAGAGTTTTCGAATAAAAGAAAAATGCTTGAAACCCATTCCGCTACCTTCATAAGATAAAACATAGTTTTTCCTCCCTTCAAATTGGTATCAGAGCCCTAGGATTTGAAGTTTTTGTATATACGCGAAAAAGAAATCTACAATTTTTATTTTTTTTGTTCTTGATTTTCTTGATTCTTGATGTATGACATGTGTAGGCACAATCTAGGGTTTGTATGATATTATTTATATATGATTTTTATTGTATATATTAAAAGCATAATTGGTCGTTAATTGTATGGTGTCATGGGTTCTAGGATTCTTTTTCTTTTTTTAAAGTCGAATATGTTATTGGCTGTTTCGTACATCCTATAATTAACTAATACGAAACCATAGCAAATGGTGTCCGATTGAGGCGATTCAAAAACTAATGGAAAGAAGAGATCTAAAAGAAGACAACGGAAAAAACAAAATCTGTGACAAGCACTAGACACGCCCTCACACACTGCTGCAAGATGGCAGTTCTGCATACCTGAAACAAGACAATGCACTTGTGCGCAAGGGGCTGTCATGGCAGGTTTTGGGGCTGTTCTTGTGGATTTTTTGCGGGTGATTTTGCTACATATTTTCTAAAAAATATTGGTGAATATTAATCTAGAAAAGTGGCAGAAAATCTGAGCAAAAAACTGCGGGTGAAACGCCCATAACTCGCGCGAAAGCGAGGCTCGCACGAGGGCTGCGCTCACCTTGCGTGCACGCGGCTGTTGCTGCTGGCAGCCATGACTTTGCGTGTGTTAGGGCTTTTTTAGGCTTCGTTTGAACCTCGAATACGTGTTAGGATAATGTATGGGCCTTGGTACAAAAGATGACAGCCCATAGAAGTCATTCGGATAGTCCTAAAGCATCTGAGCCAGCTACGTGCAATTTTAGCGCGTGAGAGGACTTGAAGTTTGCGGAAGGATAGTCCAATGGGCTTCTTGGTTAGCCATGAGCTACTAGAATTTAAGTGATGGGCCTCATAGCTCAACCCATGAGATAGTTCACTTAAATTAAATCAAGTTTGACTCGATAGGAAACCCAATACAAGAAGGAGTTAGACTTGAAGAAGAGATTACTTGAAAACCAAGGAATGCCTTGGATTAAACTTGTAATTAGATTTGTTTAAGTTAAATAATTCATGTCACTCGGTCATTCATGTATGCTTTAAGTTTATTTCATCTGATGATTTATGGTAGTTTAAAATATGATCATACATGTACATGCCATCTAGTTTATATGTGTCTACACTTGCATTCTAACATATCATACATAATTGCCATGATTATTTGTTTAAATTTTTAATGTGATTAAAATAATAAACATCTTCATAAATGGCAATCAAATAATGAGATTAGTTTTTAGAAGGAAAAACTTAGTAATTCTCATTAATTAACTAATCATTTAATTAAAGTATTTAATTAATTAGATTAGTTAGGTCCATTAATTAATTAGGATTAATATGATTAACACCTAAATTATAATTGGACCAAAATAATGAGATTAGTTTTTAGGAGTAAAAAATTTGATAATTCTCATTAATTAACTAATCCATTAATTAAAGTGTTTAATTAAATAAATTAATTAGGTTCACTATTAATTAAGATTAATATGATTAAAACCTTAATTAAAATTGAACCATTTAATGAGATTAGTTTTTAGGAGTAAAAACTTAGTAATTCTCATTATTAGACTAATCTAACAATTAAATTATTTAATTGGATTAGTTAAGTTCATCAATTAATTAGGATTAATATGATTAAGGTCTAAATAATAATTGAACCAAATAATGTAATTTAGTTTTAATAGTTAAAACTTGGTAATTTCACATTTAATTTCTAGTTTATTTAAATAGTTTAAGTAAATTAGAAATTGAATAATAAATTAGATTTTTAAGTGTTAAAGAACAAATGATTTATTATATCTAGTATACTTAGATTTTAATTAACTATATGATCTAAGTAAAGACTAAAAATATAAAGTTTTAGAAACTCGAATTTATTAAAATACCTTAAATTACAAATAGTGAGTGGGAGAGAGATATATGACATTATATACCGCAGTCTCCATCGTTAGTTCAACACCGTGAGATTCAAGTGCCGCCTCGAGACGGCTTTGCTTTCGTCCTCCCTACGTAAGGTGTCCATAAAAGTCAATATCAAGGTTGACTTCCTAACAGATAGGTTTTCAAAATGTATTTTGGGATTGACCTAGCCTACTTAAGCAAATCTCAAGTTAAGTTAATGGATTCTAAAACAATGGGTCACACTCACAAAGGATATAATTAAGTTGTTAATTAAATATCCTAACTGAATTAAAGCGATGGTTGAATAATATAATAATAAAGAGTTATTCTGGTGCATCATTCGATTGAGAATGTCTCGATCTAACATGCAAGGATTTGACCCAGCCTACCTAGACACTTATTTGTGGTATGTTGGATTGTCATGGCATAGTAACTGTTTTTAGGGATTTTTAGTTCATTAAAACATGTTCATGCATCATGTTTAATTTTATACCGAACATATAGTATGTGATATGAATGTATGAAATGAATGATTTTAATTTATTTATGTTTTAAGATCAGCAATGTCTTCTGCTTTATTTCAATCCTCGCAAAAAAAAAAAAATTAACTGGGGATAATTATACTAAATGGAAACAACGTGAATACAATCATGGTCTGTAAATATCTTAAATGTGTGCTTACGGAGAAATGTCCTCCAGAGCTTGTAACCAACGAAGGACGAGCTAACAAAAGTAAAACTGGCGAAGCAAACATTACTGAGACATCTTCTTCTGGTTTCAAGAAGAGGTAAAGGTATACTGATAAAGCAAAGGCTAAGCCCAAGATAAAGAGCACCACGACTAACAAAGTAAAGGGAAAATGTTTTGATTACAAAGAGGTTGGTCATTGGAAGAGGAACTGTCCACAGTACCTCGATGAGCTCTCCAATAAGAAGAAAGTGAAAAGAAAATTAGATTTACTTATCATTGAATTTTGTTTAGTGGAAGATAATTCTTCACCTTGAATAGTAGATTCAGGGGCTACTAACCATGTTTGTTCTTCTTTACAATGGAATGATTCTTGGACATAGTTGGAGGAGAGGTCTTTCACCTTGTGCGTTGGAATAGGGAATGTTATTTCAGCACAAGCAGTAGGAGTAGTTAGACTACGTTTTAATAATTGTTTACATTATTTGATATACAAGAAATTTGATTTATGTGTCCAAATTACTTGAACAATTTTATTCATTTTCTTTTTGAAAATTTAAGTGCAATAGTCTAATATAAACCTAGAAGAGGGGTGAATAGGTTCTTACCCAAGTTTTTAATTACCAACAATTTAATTAGACCAATTCAACAATTATAAACACATAACAAATGTGGAAGAGATAAACAAAATCAACACGAGAATTTTAGCATGGAAAACCCCTTCCAACAAGGGATCAAAAACCACGGGACCACTCTTGGCCACTTAACAGACAATCCACCAGTGATACATGCAGTACACCCTCAAGTTGAAATTACAAGGACTCACTCCTCTTGGACTATCCCGCTCTAGTCTACCCGCAGGCCTTTTCTCTAATGATCTCCCAAGATCCACTAGGTGACTAAACATATATCCTCAAGCTATCCTAGAATTCACACTCCTATTGGCGTGAGCTTACACCTATCGTCTCGCAAAAACCAACTAGTGAAATTCCACACAAATGCAACTTTTGCACAAGACGCAAACCTTGAGCTTGTTCACAAGACTTCACCAAAATCACACAAGCTCCTCCAACAATATAAAGGATTATGGTCTAAATGTTCAATGATGCATGAACATACAATTAGGATACATGACCAATACAACCTATGATGCTAAGTGAACTAGTGCATACAATCTACTTAAATAACACTTAGCATAAATACATTTCAAGACCTAACAAATTTTGCAACAAATTCAACACTTTCAAGTCATGAAACAAACATATTCAATGCATGAACTTTACAAGGCAGCTAACATTTTTGTATGAATGTGATTCTAGCAACAAGTAAATTATTATAACAACAACTAAAACTCTTGATCCAACCTAAATTAGTACTAATCCACTAAACACATGTGAGATAGAGGTTTAATTCATTCAAGCAAGACATGCACTCTAAATCACAACATGAAGTTACCTAGGTACTAATTCAACTTCCTAAACCCCTTATCATGCATTAAACACAAAATTCACAAGCTTTCAACAACTAATCAATATCTAACTCTCATTCAAGAACAACAAAGAGATTTAAATGATATGAAGCATAAAACAATTTCAACATACAAGAAAAATACTTACCACAAGTCTCTAGTTTGATTCCATGGACATACAAGAGAGATTGAGTGAGTTTTAAGAGATTGGAGTTGAGAGAGCATGAAGCGATGGAGCTGCTAGGGTTCTTCTTTCTGGTTTTTTTCTAACAAAATGAAGTGGCCTTTATATAGAAAGAGCCACGGGTCGGGTTGCCACACAAAACGGGTCAGGTGCAGTTTTCTATACTGACCTATGTCCGGGTTCAAGCTAATATCTAGAGAAAGGCCCCCAGAAAATTCTGAAACAATACCTGAAGAAAGTAAACCCATATATGAACAACTTTCATAAAGAACACTAGTTAAAATTCGGACAAGAAAGGGGACATATTAGACCACATACATGACACACAAAAACTGTCTCTCCTATTTTTTCAGCACTGACCTATGTCCGGTTTTCAGCTATTATCTAGAGAAGCGCCACCCAGAAAATTATACACAAATTACAGAAGAAAGTAGACACCTATATAAACAACTTTCATGAAGAAAACAATTTAAAATTCAGATAGGAAGGGTGACATATTGAACCACATATATGACACACAAAAACTGTCTCTCCTATTTTTCCAACACTGACCTATGTCCGGTTACTATCTAATATCTAGCGAAGTGCCGCCCAACAAATTCTAAAAAAATTACAGAAGTACATAGACACATAGGCCAACAACTTTCATGAAGAACACACTTCGCAATTCGGATAGGAAAGCGGAGATATTGGACCATCTATAGGATGCATCTGCAGAACATAACATATAAATGCAATACAATGAACTTTGCACCATAGACCATGTCAATGATGAATGAGATGCCTAGAAACATAATGACTGATATGTTGTGAGTGTGTGAGATCCTAAAAACCTTTGTGAGATTAAGAGCAACTTAATAAATGAATCGATGATCTTGATGCCTGCAACGAAAGCTCCCAAACACAATTACAACCAAAGAGTGTTTTGCACGAAATTAGCCAATCTAGAAAATACTCAACCTAACACTTTTAATGATAGGTCAGTTATTGTTTTAAGAAATGGTTTGAATATTTATTCTGGTATGATTGAAAACAATTTGTATGTTTTAAGGCCGTTAATTCACACGTCACTGCTTAATACTGAATTGTTTAAAGTTGAAAAACCCAAAAAAAAAAACTGATTGGTCAATAATTGTTATATTTTTACAACCCTTGAACCGCGTCTTTTGATTGTATTTTCGAGTATATTCGGTACATTTGATGTGTTTTGTGAGTATATGCAGCTATTAAGTGAGTTCTTGTCAATTAAGCGAATATATGGCGAATCGAGGTAAAATTAGACAATTCGAGGACCATTTGGTGATAAGCCACCTTGCACATGATGAATTGAAAGGAACCTAGCAGATGCTTGCCACCTTGCATGAAAATGGAACACCAATCAGCGTGCACTTGGAAAGGAAACCACATGCAGCCCTTGCCAAATCAGTTTGCAACACATGTGTCATCCAACCAGAGAATACCACGAGGGAATGACCGTGACCACCGCTCGTGGAAGCTGGTCGCGTGCTTTGAAGCAAAGATAACATAGTGAGCACCGTGAAGAAGCACGCAACCTGGGCATGCTAGCAGCGTAGCTTGCACAGAGAAGGGAGCAATCTATTCCAGTGGGCAACGCGAGCTGTCATGGCGAGCAGCGGTCGCGGTTGTTGATCGCGCGAAGAAGAAATATGCACCAGATTGCAGTACGACCAGAAGCTGGCGACATGTGCTAGTGTGGTCTGCTCGCGGTGAAGAAAGCTTGCTGACCAGTGAGTGAAGCGAGGAACAGCACGACCAAGAGAAGCTCGCCATGTAGCTCGCGTGTTGACAAGCAAAAGCTGGCAGTGTGCACTACGACCAGGTGCCGCTACCACCGGGTCGCGGCCTGCTGATCGTAGTGGCCAAAACTCTGCTGCCCAAGGTCTGCCTATTTAAAGAAGAAGAAGCAGCAACTTTTAAGGTTCGACTGGTCCGACTTTGGGCAGCTCCCAAGCTACGTCCAAGGTAATTTTTCACCCATTCTCTTCCTCCAAAACATAACTCAACATCACAAAACACCAACACATCTCTAGTTTGCGATTACATCAAAGATTCATCGAAGAGAAGACGAAGAACGAAGGAGGAGAAATCTAAGCGGGAAACAAGTGGGTTTCGATTCTCGACTTCATCGAATGGGTTGTATTGCTTTCCTTTTCTTATCTTGTTGTTTAATCAATTGTATAAGTAGCTAATCATGTAGTTAGTTGGTTTTCGAAACTATGAACTGATTTTGGTTTTATTTGATTATGAATATATTTTGTATATTATTTCATGATATTGTCTTTGAAATTATTTGAACATTATCTTACTGCGTTTGATTCTCGTATGCTGCGACTGCGAAAGTAGATTGCTGGTTTTCTTAATGATAATCAATTTGATATATATTGTATAGGGTTATTGAGTAATATTTAATGATAATCGAATGTGATTTATTCACGTGCTTTCGCATCAAAAGTAGTTTGCGAGTATCTTAGTTTATTTAGCATTTCTATTTATATTGTGATTTTTACAAGAAATCGTTACATCCCAATAGGGCTATATAACTCTAAAAACTATACTAGGTTAATTGTGATGAGAAATCACTCAATGAACTTAGGTGTTAGATTAGCTTCAGGTTCCTTTTGATCGTGCGCTATGAAAGTAGGTGCGGCGATTGGATTTCCACAACCACTGCGTCACTCATGCGGCTTGGTGTGCCCTAAGCTAGACATGTCATGTAAATAACGTGCTTCATAATAGTCAATATATTTCCTTATCCGGGATTAGGATCGTGTGAGCACCTAGCATTATCCTCCATATATTCCGTCTCGCTTTATTTTATTATTCTAGTAGTTTATTGTAGTTTAATTAAAAACCCAAAAATAACTTAATTTATTTTACCGCTTTAGTATATAATCTCTAGTTTTAGAATTAATACCACCACTTCCTTGTGGATTCGACTCCATACTCACGGAAATTTTATCACTTCGACATATCCTACACTTGGGATGTATTCATATGCATTTGAGCATGTCAAGTTTTTAGCACTGTTGCCGGGGAAGTGGTTTCGGTTGCTAGTTCTAAAATTATAGATTTCTCTTTCTTAAATTTTTCTTTTATTTTTATTTTTGGTTTTTAGTTTTTTGTTTAGTTTTTTGTTATTTTGATTTTTCTTTGTTGTTTATCTTTCTAGATACTTGAGAGTTGAGCATGCATGAGCGGATTACAGACCATGCTATAGATGGTGTCTGGGATGTGTTTTGATACTTAGCTCGAGTACGACGTCTTACCTAGACGTTAAATAAAGCACTAGGAGGGAGGTAACCCTTCATTTCGTTTCTTTTTTTTTTTTTTTGCTTTTTATTGTGTTTTTATCATTTTCATTCAATATTGCTTTTCCAATAGAAGTGTTATGCCTTGTGTTAAGAAAACAAAATACGGGGGAGTGAGGTTGGATGAAGTGATAGTCGTGGATATTTAGAATTATTAGTTGTGGATATTAGGACTGTTGTTCTGTGTTCATGTTTTATGCATTTTTATTTTTTTTCCCTTAAATCTAGGATTTTAAACTTTGAGGACAATGTTTATCTTAGGTTTGGGGGTATTTTTGTCTTTTGTGTGTTTTTATGTCTTGGTGTATATAGGCTAGAAACCTAAACTTTCCTCATACGCACTGCGTTTGGAAGATTTAGGCATAACAATGCCACTTACACCAATTTTTGAGTCTTTTATTATATTTTTTGTGTTTTGTTTTATTTGTTTTAGGATAGCAAATTATATGCTTGCTAAATAGATAATTGAGTAATAATATGTAAATGCTTAGGTCATTTGAGTGTACAAAGTTATTAGCTTGAATAATTCCAGTAGTGTCTTTGCATTTAAATATATAGGTCTGAAGTCTTTGCATTATAGTATGTGAAAACTTCCAATTAGTAGCCCTGATTAATGGTGGAGACTACCCTTAGTGAGATTTTGATCTTATTGCATATTCATTCTGAGGGAATGTTTGTTTCTACTCTTAAACACTTTCTTGAGCTTTATTGTCATTAGATTGATCTCTATAGGTTTGCATTGAATGTTAATGAACTGTATAATAAGAATCTTGTATGTATGTGTTGAATGTTCAATTGAGTAGATTTTGGAGATATGATCCAGGCATTGTGTGAGAACTCTTAAATAGCTTTATTTCCTGTCCTTAAATTGTGTGCTCCCTATTCCATTTGCTGCCAAACACTTGCACATCAGCTTTTTATTGTATGAACTACACTCTCAAAAAAATCCTAGCCGAAATTGTATAGGCCTTACCTCTGACGCTTGGAAACTAAAGACAATTAAAAGAAAAACATATAAGTGTTAAGTGAGAAAAAGGAGTGGAGTCAAAAAGATGAAATGGATGTAGAAATGTGCAAAAGAAAATCAAAAAAATAATAGCCAACAGAATAAAATGAAATGAATTGGCTAAATGAGAAAAAGAAGTATGATGCACAAAGAAAAACAAATTGAAAAATGTTTGAAAAGAAGTTGAAGGAGAAAGGTGTAGAAAAGAAAGGGAAGACAAGTTGAGCAAATTTGGTAGTCGTGAGAGAAATTGTACAAATTGAAAATTTTATGAAGTATCTCAAGAGGTTTCCAAGTGAGTTGAACCCTATTTCCGTTCTTTCTGAGCTAATCACCCCAAAGCCCCATTATAACCATGAAAAGACCTGATGATCTCCTTAGGAAATTTAATTATAATATTTGACATGTATGTACATTGATTTTTCTGTTCTTAGCATTTGATATCTTTCATGAAATCCTTTGTTAAAATTGTGCATCTTTCTATTTATATACATATATATATATATATGCATACGACATATTTTGTAATTCTTTACTCATAAATTCCAGTCATATGTAGTTGAAAGTGTGAAAACTTAAGTTCTGAGTGTCAATGAGTGAAAACTGGTGAGACTAGAGTCGAGGCGAATTACATCAGAGACTTATTAATATGGAAGGATTGACTGTTGTTGCATGTTAGTGTCCTGTATGATATATGGTGTATTAGACTTATTGGCAGCATTTTGGATTTCTAATTTTATGCTATTCTTATGTCATTGCATTTGTGTATATACTTAATTTGATGTTTAGTTATGTATGTGGTTAGCTTAGGACATTTGTGGGTATCGTAGCTGGTAAACCCTCACGAGATTATCACTCGTCCACTAGGGCCACCTAGGAGTTTAAAGGCTTGTGGCATGTGCTAAGTGCCATCGTTTCATCCTACAAAAATGGATATAGCTTAGTTTTTTTTTTTTGTTCATTGTAGCTGCTTTTGCTTTTGCTTTTCGTTGTGGTGTGTACTGATTTGCTTGAGGACAAGTAAAAGATAGGTTTTGTATGTAGCACCCCCCGACCCGATCCGGCCGGACCGACCCGGGGCGCGCTACTCGGACATTCAGAACTTTTAAAAATTCATTTTGTAAACAGAAAACCATATAAATTATAGTTTAAAAATCGTTTTCGAGTGAGCCCATTCAATACAAACTTTTTACAAAAATTCGGCAGAGTGCCGTTTGTTTTTCGGACTTTCCAAACCTGTTTTTACACATAACAATTCCAATACAATTTCCAACAACACTTTTATATAATTTCAAACAGTTGCGCACTCTGCCGTTTAGTGCGACTTATCAAAATAGTTTATAAAATAAAATAAATCGAACTTAAACATTTACAATCATTTTGATAATAAAATACAGAAGTCATAAACTAGTTAATTACAAAATATTTTACAAAACATATTCACAAATTCCCTGTATATGCATGCTTTCAGAATATATATACACATAACATAAATATAGCTACCCAACTGTACAATCTCTGTGACTCGGTCTGCAACTTGCTCTTCCTTCAGTCTCTAGCCTCCTCTGGATTCCTGGTACCTACGCGTTAGAAACAAACTAACGCGCTAAGCATAAAGCTTAGTGGGTGTACTAAAAATTCAATTAAATAAATCACAATATAAATATTTCAAAACAATTCCATTTCTATTGCATTTCAAAACAATTAAATTTCGAAAATCAAAGCATTAAACAATTCCAATTACTTTAATTTCAATAATGAAGTCGATAATGAATGCTATCAATAAAATCATTCGGTTCACTTTTCAATTTCAATCAATTCTGGCCCACTAGAATACTAAACATTCTAGGACTGGAATATGGGTCAATGTGACGTCCGGGGTTGCCCCGCAACAACAGTCACTGATATCACGTGATTGTCCGAGATTGCCCCGCAACAACAATCACTAATATCATCGCGATTGTCCGAGATTGCCCCGCAACAACAATCGCTAGTATCATTGTGATTGTCCGAGATTGCCCCGCAACAACGATCACTAAAATCGGTGTGATTGTCCGAGATTGCCCCGCAACAACAATCACACAATAATAACGGCGCAGTACTGCTCAGTAAAACCCAGCTGGTATACCAACCTCCTATATCCATTTCTATGTCTAAGTATCCTAGGGCCGTCATAATAAATAATTTTTCAAGTAATCACAATATAGTACAAATCATCAACCATAGTCCTGCGAGCGGTATTTTTCACAAATGATAACAGTCGAAATATTCGAAAACGAAATCGAAATACGATCTATCACAAAATCAGTCCAAAATCAACACTAAAGACATCAAACATCGATTTTTCATATACAATAAACAATTTCCATACTAATAATCGAAAACGAAATCTTCCAATGAAATCAAAACGAAAACTTTCAACACAATCGGAAACGAAAACGAAAACAAAACTAAAAACAAAACAATAACGAAAGATTTTTCGCAATGATTCCGAAAACAAACGTACACCAACCTCGGTACCGTTTTTCGTTCGACCAACCGCGGTTCCACGATTTCTTTCCCTTCTCTTTTTTTTCCTTTCTCCTTCTTCCTCTTTTTCTTTTCTTTTCTTTCTTCTTCTTCTCTCTTCTTCTTCTTCTTTTTCTTCTCTCTTTTCTCTCCTTTTCTCTCTTTTTCTCGGCTCTTTCTCTCTCTTTCTCTTCTGTTCTGTTTTCTCGCTTCTGCGAGAAACTTCTTCTTTTTTTTTATATTTTTTTCGCTATCGCGACCACCGTCGCTACCTGTGGTCGCGGCACCAGGTCGCGATGCTCACTGGAATGCGCGCACCGCCTTTCTCGCGAGCGCGCCTTGGTCGCGCGAGTGGTCGCGCTGCTCTCTGCCCGTTTTTGACACTTTCATCGCGAGCAGTCCATCGCGACCTGTGGTCGCGGTGGCTGGTCGCGATGCTTACTGCCAGGTTTTGCCATTTTCATCGCGACCTGTGGTCGCGGTGACTGGTCGTGGTACTCACTGCCAGATTTCGCGTTTTTCACCGCGAGCGAGCCATCGCGACCTGTGGTCGCGGTGACCAGGTCGCGATGCTCTCTGGTTCAGTTTTCCAATTTTTTTTATTTTTTTATTTTTTATCACTATTCAATCCGGTCCACTAGAAATCATAAAATAAACATACATTTAATTACATTTACACCCCCTCAAATAGTAAAATTCGTTTTCACATATTTCACATATATCAAAAATTCATTACCCGAAATCCGGGATGTTACATTGTAACACCCCCTGACCCGACCCGGCTGGACCGACTCAGGGAGCGCTACCGGTTTTCAAAATTTTCTAAATTCATTTTATAAACCGAAAACCGTTATGAGCCAATCGATCGATTTTCAAACCATTGGAAAAACCAACTAGTTGATAGTTTTAAAACCATTTTCAAGTGAGCCCATCACAATAAAATTTTTATAAAAATTTCGGCAGAGTTCCGTTTGTTTTTCGGATTTTCCAAAACCTGTTTTCCCACAAAACAATTCAAATACAAATTCAATATCAACACTTCAATATCGTTTTCAAACAATTGCGCACCCTGCCGTTTAGTGCGACTTTCCAACAATAGTTTATAAAATAAAATCATTCAAGAATCAATATTTACAAACATTCTAATAATAAAAGACAGAAATCATAAAATATTTAATTACAAAACATATTACGAAACATATTTACAAATCCTCTGTATATGCATGCTTTCAGAATATATACGTATCTCCCTAGGACGAATCCTATTAGGACTGGAATATGGGTCAAACTCCCACCCTAGGACGAATCCTAAGAGTGGTACGTATCTCCCTACTCTAGGACCGTGGGCACAGAACCTAGAGAGGTACATAACTCCCTATCCCAGGAACGAATCCTTAGGAAGGTACGTGGCTCCCAACCCTCAGGACAAATCCGTGAGGAGGTACGTGTCTCCCTGCCCCTGGACGAATCCATGAAGAGGTACATAATAATCATCAATAGCAATCAGTATCGGCGCAGTACTGCTCAGTAAACCCAGCTGGTATACCAACCTCCTATATCCATTTCTATGTCTAAGTACCCTAGGGCCGTTTCGATAAACTATTTTGCAAATATTCACTATATACCCGATCAACGGAAACATTTGATGTCAATAACATAGATTTGTCATGGGAAAATCAACAATAGTAATCAATCATCAATTTTTCATATAAAATAAACAATTTTCATACGAAAATCGAAAACGAGAAATTTCAACGAAATCGAAAACGAAAACGAAAATGAAAACGAAATACTTAATACTTTTCGTAAAGATTCCGAAAACAAAAGTACACCTACCTGGATACCGTTTCCTTTCGGCAAATCGCGGTTCCACAATTTTCTTTTCCTTTCCCTTTTTACCTTTCTCTTTCACCCACACTTTCTTTTCTTTCTTTCCTTCCTCTTCTTCTTCCTCTTCTTCTTCTTTCTTTCTTCTTCTTCTTCTTCTTTCTCTTTCTTTTCTTTCTCGGTCTCTCCTCTCTCTTTTATACTCTGTGTGTTTTCTGGCTTCTGCGAGAAGCTACTTTTTTTTATATTTTTCGGCTGTCGCGACCTGTGGTCGCGCCACCAGGTCGCAGTACTCACTGGAGCGTTTGCACCGCCTTCATCGCGAGCACACCTCACTGCCAAAATTTGACATTTTCATCGTGAGCAGTTCATCGCAACCTGTGGTCGCGGTGACTGATCGCGATGCTCACTGCCAAAAACCACAATTTTCACCGCGAGCAGGCTATCGCGACCTGTGGTCGCGATGACCAGGTCGCGATACTCCCTGCCTCAATTTTTCAATCTTCAAGCATCTGTTTCGACCGTTCAATCTGGTCCACCTGGAAATCATAAAAATTTATTACATATATCCGAAATTTCATTTACACCCCCTCCAATCATAAAATTTATTACATTTACTTTTAATTACATTTACACCCCCTCCAATCATAAAATTTATTTTCACATATATAAAATTAATTATCCGAAATCCGGGATGTTACAATTCTTCCCCTCTTAAGAAATTTCGTCCTCGAAATTTTACCTCAATGAAACAGTTGTGGATATTGCTGTCGCATAGTTTCCTCACTCTCCCAGGTAGCTTCTTCGACTTTATGATTCCTCCAGAGGACTTTCACCAGTGGCACTCTTTTATTTCTTAGCTCTTTAATCTCCCGATCAAGAATCTGCACTGGTTCCTCCTCATATGTCAGGTCTAGTCGGATTTCAATACTTTCGGCCTGAACTCTGTGGAAAGGATCAGATCTGTATCTCCTCAGCATAGAAACATGGAACACATTATGAATCTTTTCTAATTCTGGAGGTAAAGCTAGTCTGTAGGCTACTGGTCCCACACGTTCAATGATTTCGTATGGCCCAATAAACCTAGGACTCAACTTACCTTTTCTGCCAAATCGGAGCACTTTCTTCCACGGAGATACTTTCAGAAATACTTTCTCACCGACTTCATATTCTATCTCTTTTCTTTTCAAATCTGCATAGGATTTCTGTCGGTCAGAAGCAACTTTCAATTGATCCTTGATAATCTTCACCTTCTCCTCAGTTTGTCTGATCAAGTCTGGGCCTACTAACCTGTCATCACCTAACTCTGTCCAGCATACTGGAGTCCTACATTTTCTTCCATACGGTGCCTCATACGGTGCCATAGCTATGCTCGACTGGTAACTGTTGTTGTAGGCGAATTCAATCAATGGAAGATGATCCGCCCAACTCCCTTCAAAGTCAATTACACAACTTCTGAGCATATCTTTAAGCACCTGAATTACCTTTTTTGATTGTCCGTCTGTCTGCGGATGGAAGGCTGTACTGAAACTCAGTCGAGTACCCAAGGCTTCTTGAAACTTCTTCCAGAATCTGGATGTAAACCTCGGATCTCTATCTGATATTATGGATGCAGGCACTCCATGCAATCTGACTATCTCTCTGATGTACAAATCTGCCAGTCGATCCAGTGAATAGTCAGTTCTAACAGGTAGAAAATGTGCTGACTTCGTCAATCGATCCACTATAACCCATACTGCATCGTGCTTACTCCGGGTGAGTGGCAATCCAGTGACAAAATCCATTGTGATACGATCCCATTTCCATTCAGGTATTGCTATTGGCTGTAACAATCCTGATGGAACCTGGTGTTCAGCTTTCACCTGCTGACAAGTCATGCATCTATTCACAAATTCCACCACATCCTTTTTCATACCAGACCACCAGTACTGAGTTTTCAAGTCTCTGTACATTTTTGTGCTACCTGGGTGCATTGCATACGAACTGCTGTGTGCCTCTGTCAGGATCATCTTTCTCAATTCTTCATCATCTGGAATACAAATCCTGTCTCTGAAACACACAATACCGTCAGTTCTGATTGAGAAGTCCGGATGTTTCCCTTCTGGTATCTGTTCACATATCATTTGGATTCTAGCATCCTGCTTCTGTTTATCTGCAATCTGCTGAATCAAACTGGGTCTGCATGCCAATTCCGCCACTAATGCATTATCTGAATTCAGCTGCAATTGCACGTTCATAGCCTTCAGAGCAAACAATACTTTTCTGCTCAACGCATCTGCGACTACATTCGCCTTCCCTGGATGGTAGTCGATTACACAGTCATAGTCTTTAATCAACTCCATCCATCGTCTCTGTCTCAGATTGAGCTCTCTCTGGGTAGGCGGATATTTCAGACTCTTGTGGTCTGTGTAGATATAACATTTCTCACCATACAAGTAATGCCTCCAGATTTTCAAAGCGAAGACTATGGCTGCAAGTTCTAGATCATGAATCGGATAGTTCAACTCATGCGTTTTCAACTGTCTGGATGCATATGCAACCACCTTGCCTTCCTGCATTAATACACAACCTAAACCATGGTGTGAGGCATCACTATAGATCACAAAGTCTTTACCTGATACAGGCTGAATCAGGACTGGAGCCTCTACAAGTATTGCCTTCAATCGGTCAAAAGCTGTCTGGCATCTGTCAGTCCACTCAAATCTGACATTCTTATGCAGCAGCTTGGTCAACGGACTTGCTATGGAGGAAAACCCCTTCACAAACCGTCGATAATAACCTGCCAAACCTAGAAAACTTCTGACTTCTGTAACATTTCTGGGAGGCTTCCATTCCACTATTGCTTCAATCTTTTTCGGATCTGCCTTAATACCCTCTGCTGACACAATGTAACCCAGAAATGCAATCTCAGGCAACCAAAACTCACATTTGCTCAGTTTTTCATACAGCTGTTTCTCCCTCAGAATCTGCAGTACTACTCTGAGGTGCCTGTCATGGTCTTCTGCCGTCTGTGAGTACACCAGGATATCATCGATAAAGACCACCACAAACTGATCCAAGTATGATCGGAATACCCGGTTCATTAGGTCCATAAAGGCTGCAGGTGCATTAGTCAGCCCAAATGGCATCACTACAAATTCATAATGTCCATACCTGGTTCTGAATGCAGTTTTCGGAATATCTGACTCTTTTATTCTCAACTGATGATAACCTGATCTCAGATCTATCTTTGAGAAGACACAGGCTCCTTTCAGCTGGTCAAACAAATCATCGATTCTCGGCAACGGATACTTGTTCTTGACAGTAAGTTTATTTAGCTGCCTGTAATCGATGCACAATCTCAATGACCCATCCTTCTTTTTCACAAACAGAACTGGAGCTCCCCAGGGGGATACACTGGGTCTGATGAAACCCTTATCCAGCAATTTCTGTAACTGTATCTTCAGTTCTTTCAATTCTGCTGGGGCCATTCTGTAGGGAGCTATCGATACTGGAGACGTACCTGGTACCACATCAATCACAAACTCCACTTCTCTCTGAGGTGGAAAACCAGGAAGCTCCTCTGGAAACACATCTGCAAAATCACACACAGTGGGTATCTTCTGGATTTCAGCATTAACTTTTCTGGAATCAACCACATGTGCCAAATATGCTTCACACCCCTTTCTCATCAGTTTACAGGCTGCAGTGGCTGAAATGACATTGGAGAGAAAATCCCTCCTTTCACCCACCATTGTGATTTCTGCACCATCTACTGTTCTGAGAGTCACTCGTTTCAGTTCACAGTCGATCACTACTTTATGCCGAGTTAGCCAATCCATGCCTAGGATCACATCAAACTCATGGAATGGCAACTCCATCAAATCTCCTGGAAATTCACACTCCTGTATCCGAATCGGAAAATTTCTGTATACACGATTCACTACTACACTCTGACCTATCGGATTACTAACTAACACATCGTATTCAGTAGGACAATGTATCACAGATATATGAATGAGTAGAGCCTGGATCTATCAATGCAATAGCTGTAGTATCAAAAATAGAAATAATACCAGCTATCACGTCAGGAGCATCCTTGTCTTCCTGAGCTCTAACACCATAAACTTGTGTAGGAGCTCAACTATCAGGTCGGGCCACTGACTCTGACACTCCTTTGTGACTACCACCTTCAGGTACTGCCTGACTAGGCCTCCTACCTCTGGAAGTAGTAAGGGCTGGTCTCTCTGGCTGCTGGGATCTCATCTGTGGGCAATCCCTCAGGAAATGGTCATGAGATCTACATCTCAGGCAGGCTCCTGTAAGTTTCCAGCATTCCCCAGGATGTCTTCTTCCACAATGATCGCACAATGCAGGGGCTGGTCCCCTAACTGCACTCCTAGGGGTACTGGCTACAGAAGTTGCAGACTGACCAGGCCTAGCTGTAGGTACAGGCCTCTGTGACTGCACTGGACCACTAGGCTGCGGTCCCTTCAATTTCTTACTCTGGGGCTAATATGAGCTGGATGGCCCTGCCCCTCTTCTTTGCTGCCCTCTGTCTCTTCTGGCCTGCTCTTCCTTCTTAATTCTCTCTACATTCAGAGCTGCCGAGACAAGACGGGTAAAATCTTCGAATTCAAAAGCAGCCACCTGTAACATTCCTCAATTAATCCACATTCTAATTATATATTCAAATCAATTCAATTATTTAGAAATTCAGAATGTTACACAACCTATAGGCGAATATAATCGTTCAATCCATCTTCAAACCTCCTACATTTATCCGCCTCTGTCACCACCATCTCTTTCGCATATTTACTCAACCTAACAAACTCCCTCTCATATTCAGTCACTGTCATCTGCCTTTACTTCAGGTTGGTAAACTCTCTCTTCAGATTGTCCAAATAAATGCGACCAATATATTTTCTCCGGAATTCCTTCTGAAAGAAATCTCACGTTCTATCCTCTGGTCGCACTGTCTGTATAATGGAGGTCCACCACTGATAGGCATCCTCCTGCAATAAGGATACTGCACACTCCAGTCGCTCTTCAGGTGTGCAGTGCATCTGCTCTAATATTCTGTTCGTCCTCTCAAACCAATACTCTGCGGCAGATGCATCCTCATCCTTTCTGCCATGGAAATCAGTGGGTCTGTGTTTAGCTAGTCGCTCTATGGCTGATCTTCGTGGCGCTGCTCTAGCCACATTCTGAAAGAACTCAGCCATTTGCTGCATAAATGCTGGCTGTACAGGGTCCGCCACTCTCGGACTTACTGATTCCCTAGATGCTCCCCCAGCCACGCTGGCGGGACTCTCAGGTCTATCACCGCTTCCTTCCATTTCTTTTTATCCTATATCAGACAGAAGAGAGGTCTGCAGATTAGAGTCACACATTTCTATGGGTAGCTTTAGACAATGCATGCATATACAGACTCTTTGGTCCAGAAACGCCTAAACCGCGCTCTGATACCACTTAAATTGTAACACCCCCTGACCCGACCCGGCTGGACCGACTCAGGGAGCGCTACCGGTTTTCAAAACTTTCTAAATTCATTTTATAAACCGAAAACAATTCAAAACCTGTTTTCCCACAAAACAATTCAAATACAAATTCAATATCAACACTTCAATATCGTTTTCAAACAATTGCACACCCTGCCGTTTAGTGCGACTTTCCAACAACAGTTTATAAAATAAAATCATTCAAGAGTCAATATTTACAAACATTCTAATAATAAAAGACAGAAATTATAAAATATTTAATTACAAAACATATTACGAAACATATTTACAAATCCTCTGTATATGCATGCTTTCAGAATATATACATATAACAACAATATAGCTACCCAACTGTGATAACTCTGGGACTCTGTCAGCAACTCTCTCTCTCTTTTCAGTCTTTAGCCTCTTCCGGATCCCTGGTACCTACGCGTTAGAAACTAAACTAACGCGCTAAGCATATAGCTTAGTGGGTGTACACTAAACTCAAATATGAAAATCATAAATAACTTTTAATAGGAAACAAATCACAATATATATATATATATATATACTTCAAAATCAAACCATAAGCTCAACTAAAACAATATTCCCACTCAATTCGTTTTCGCAATTTATTTAATATTCATTTAATATAAACACTGAAATACACAATTCGTTTACAATCATTTAATATAAACACTGAATCACACGTATTAAATCGATTTCAAAAAGCACTTATAAACAGATCATGTAATTCAATTCAATTCTGGCCCTCTAGAATACTCAACATATTAGGGCTGGAATATGGGTCAAACTCCCACCCTAGGACGAATCCTAAGAGTGGTACGTATCTCCCTACTCTAGGACCGTGGGTACGAAACCTAGAGAGGTACATAACTCCCTATCCCAGGAACGAATCCTTAGGAAGGTACGTGGCTCCCAACCCTCAGGACGAATCCGTGAGGAGGTACGTGTCTCCCTGCCCCTGGACGAATCCATGAGGAGGTACATAATAATCATCAATAGCAATCAGTATCGGCGCAGTACTGCTCAGTAAACCCAGCTGGTATACCAACCTCCTATATCCATTTCTATGTCTAAGTACCCTAGGGCCGTTTCGATAAACTATTTTGCAAATATTCACTATATACCCGATCAACGGAAATATTTGATGTCAATAACATAGATTTGTCATGGGAAAATCAACAATAGTAATCAATCATCGATTTTTCATATAAATTAAACAATTTTCATACGAAAATCGAAAACGAGAAATTTCAACGAAATCGAAAACGAAAATAAAAACGAAATACTTAATACTTTTCGTAAAGATTCTGAAAACAAAAGTACACCTACCTGGATACCGTTTCCTTTCGGCAAATCGCGGTTCCATGATTTTCTTTTCCTTTCCCTTTTTACCTTTCTCTTTCACCCACACTTTCTTTTCTCTCTTTCCTTCCTCTTCTTCTTCCTCTTCTTCTTCCTTTTTTTTCTTCTTCTTTCTTTCTTCTTCTTCTTCTTCTTTCTCTTTCTTTTCTTTCTCGGTCTCTCCTCTCTCTTTTCTGCTCTGTGTGTTTTCTGGCTTCTGCGAGAAGCTACTTTTTTTTATATATTTCGGCTGTCGCGACCGTCGTCGCAACCTGTGGTCGCGGTACTCACTGGAGCGTTTGCACCGCCTTCATCGCGAGCACACCTCGCGGTACCTTGGTCGCGCTGGTGGTCGCGTTGCTCACTGCCAAAATTTGACATTTTCATCGCGACCTGTGGTCGCGGTGACTGGTCGCGATGCTCACTGCCAAAAACCACAATTTTCACCACGAGCAGGCTATCGCGACCTGTGGTCGCGATAACCAGGTCGCGATACTCCCTGCCTCAATTTTTCAATCTTCAAGCATCGGTTTCGACCGTTCAATCTGGTCCACCTGGAAATCATAAAAATAAACATACTTTTAATTACATTTACACCCCCTCCAATCATAAAATTTATTTTCACATATATAAAATTAATTATCCGAAATCCGGGATGTTACAGGTTTGGGGGTATTTGATCGGTCGATAATTGTTATATTTTTACAACCCTTGAACCGCATCTTTTGATTGTATTTTTTAGTATATTCGGTACGTTTGATGTGTTTTGTGAGTATGTGCAGCTATTATGTGAGTTCCCGTAAATTAAGCGAATATATGGCGAATCGAGACAAAATTGGACAATTCGATGACCATTTTTAGATAAGCCACCTTGCACATGATCAATTGAAAGGAATCTAGCATATGCTTGCCACCTTGCATGAAAGTGGAACACCAATCAGCGTGCACTTGGAACCACATGCAGCCCTTGCCAATTCAGTTTGCACGTGCAGAAGGAAGAAAGAAACACAGGTGTCATCGAACCAGAGAGTACCGCGAGGGAATGGCCACGACCACTGCTCATGGAAGCTAGTCGCTCGCACTGAAGCAAAGACGACATAGTGAGCACTGCTAGGAAGCGCTGACACGCTCACAACGCGTGAGATAAATCCCAAGTGCAGGATGTGTCGAAGTAATAATATTTCCGTGAGTACGGAGTCGAATCCACACGGAAGTGGTAGTACTAATTCTATAAATTAAAGATTAACTAATGCAATAAAAGTAAATCAATTGTTGTTGGAGATTTTTGGAATTAAACTAATTTAACAACTAAAACACAAATATTAAATGAGTATATGGAGGAAACGTTAGGTGGTCACACGGTCTCAATCCTGGATAAAGGATAATTTAATGACTACTATGAAGTGCGCTATTCACAAGAAACGAATTGAGTAGTTTAGACACACCACATTGTATTGGTCCCGCAATGGTATTGTAATTCCAATTAAGCACACCTATTGGTCCTAGAGTGTATTCAATTAGAAACCCTTAACTAATTAAATCTCTAGATCAATTTTGTATTTTCACATCAAAATTAATCTAACCATTGAACTTAGAATGCATTAACCCCTATTGCAACCTAATGATTTCTCACGCTAGATTACAACAAAATCAATATCACAATTAATCAAGAATCATTGCAAACCACTTTCATGATGCATTGATCAAGAATTAATCACAATTAATATTATACTTATTCAAGAAACTTGCAAATAACTTTCATAATGCATTGAACTAGAATAAATTGTAATAAATATAATCAAACTCTAAATTCAATATCTTGCAAATAAAAATCAAAATGTATTCTGTAACATCCCGGATTTCGGATAATTAATTTCATATATGTGAAAATAAATTTCGTAATTGGAGGGGATGTAAATGTAATTAAAAGTATGTTTATTTTTATGATTTCCAGGTGGACTAGATTGAACGGTCCAAAAATGATGCAAGAAAAAGGAAAACTGAAGCACAGGTCGCAATGGCTTGCTCGCGGTGGAAAATGAGATTTTTGGCAGTGAGCATCACGACCAGTCACCGCGACCACAGGTCGCGATGAACTGCTCGCGATGAAAATGTCAAAATCTGGCAGTGAGCAACGCGACCACCAGCGCGACCAAGGTACCGCGAGGTGTGCTCACGATGAAGGCGGTGCAAACGCTCCAGTGAGTACCGCGACCTGGTGGCACGACCACAGGTCGCGACGACAGTCGCGACAGCCGAAAAATATAAAAAAAAAAGTAGCTTCTCGCAGAAGCTAGAAAACACACAGAGCAGAAAAGAGAGAGGAGAGACCGAGGAAAAAAAAAAGAAGAAAGAAAGAAAAGAAAGAGAAGAAAGAAGATAAAGAAGAGAAAGAAGAAAGAAGAAGAAAGAGAGAGAAGAAGAAAAGGGGAAGGAAAGAGAAAAGGAAGTGTAGGAGGAAGAGAAAAGGGAAGGAAAAGGAAAAAGAAAATCGTGGAAACGCGATTCGTCGAAGGGAAACGGTATCCAGGTTGGTGTACACACGATTTCGAACTTATTTTGATAAAAAGTTTTGATTTAGTATGTTAAAAATATTGTTATGGATTTTATATATATTCGTATTGATTTGTGAATATACTCGTATTGCATTTTGTTTAGATATTGTTGAGTGATTGTGCCTTATTTTATTATTATGAAAAGTTGAATAAAATTTTGTGTTTCAAAACTCTGATTTCCAGTTGTTGTTTGATTTTCTTATTTATGGATTTTGATTTAAAATAGTTTTCGTCGATCTCTGAAACCAAAGAATCGTTTTGTTATGAGTTTTAAAGGCCCTGATATATGTATAGGGATATTTGGATATAGGAGATTGACATGTCAATTGGGTGAATTTATGGCAGTACTGCACCGTCTCTGATTATTGATTACGGATACCATTTCCTCGTGAAATGGGAAACAGACTGTGAGAATACCCGGATACCATTTCCTCGTGAAATGGGAAACCGACTGTTTATATAGGGATACCATTTCATATGAAATGGGAAACCCGACTGTAAAACCCGTAATCCAGTCCTGTACACCCTGTTATGTGTATCACATGCCAAATTTAGAATTTATGGGCAGAAAGTGTCTGGAAATAAAGAAATGATATTGAACTGAATTTCCATAAAGTTTTGACATATTGTATGTTTATAAAGTTTTAGTATTTGAGAAATGTTTGTTTTATACAGATATTTATATTTCTGAACAATTTTGTTTATAAGCTCTACTGTCTAATTACATTTCTGAATTTCTGATTTACGAGATATTGTTTTAGCTATACTGTTTTATATTATATTGTCATTTATGTTAAGTGTACACCCACTAGGCAGTTTTGCTTAGCGCGTTAGTTTTGTTTCTAACGCGTAGGTACCAGGGATCCCAAAGAAGCTAAAGACTGAAGAGAGAGAGATTTGCTGACAGAGTCCCAGAGTTATCACAGTTGGGTAGCTATATTGTTGTTATATGTATATATTCTGAAAGCATGCATATACGGAGGATTTGTAAATATGTTTCGTAATATGTCCTGTAATTAATTATTTTATGATTTCTGTCTTTTGTTATTAGAATGTTTGTAAATATTAAAGTCTGAATCGTTTTATTTTATAAACTGTGTTGGAAAGTCGCACTAAACGGCAGAGTGCGCCAATGTTTGAAATGATATTTGACGTGTTTTTGTGCATTGTTGTGATTTGGGATTTTATTTGAAAAACAGGTTTTGGGAAATCCGAAAAACAAACGGAACTCTGCCGAAATTTTATAAAAAAAAAAAAAAAAAAATTTTATTGATTGGGCTCACTCAAAAATGATTTTCAAAATAATAAACTCTATGGTTTTTTTTTAATGCTTTGAAAATTTATTCTATGGGCTCACAATGATTTTAGAAATGTTTATGAATTTAGAAAGTTTTGAAAACCGGTAGCGCTCCCTGGGTCGATCCAGCCGGGTCGGGTCGAGGGGTGTTACATATTCATAGTCAAAAATCCCTAAAATCAATTCATGGTTCCATGACCACCTAACAAGAGATTTAGCTACTCATACAATCAATTGAACAATAAAAAGAAGATAGGGAAGCAAAACAACCCATTTGAAGCTCCATGGAGAGGGATTTCCTCTTAGATTTGGATGCAGCTCCTTTACCTTCAAATCTTCAATTTCCTAGATGAACAATTGATGTAATCTAAGTATCTAACCTCCAAATGGTGTTTGATGATGAAGTTTAGTGTTTAGGAGGGTGAAAAATGGCTTGGAAGAGTGTTTGGTCACAGCTTGGACGAGCCAAGACGAACCCCCCCTTTGTTTCTCATGTTTTCTATTTATAGGCAGTTCTTAGGGTTCCAAATTTTATGCTGTCGCAACCTCTTATCGCGACCAAAGGTCGCGGTGACCTGGTCGCGATACGCACTGGTCCAATATTTTAGCATTGCGCACTATTACGAAAACAAGTATAACTTCCTCTACAAAACTCCAAATTATGAACCATAAAATGCACTGGAAATTAGACATCTAGATCTGTCCATGCATATAAAGCTAGAAACCTAGTTCATCCTATAGAATATATGGAGGCCTCCGAAACATGACCAATCTACAATGATAATTCTTCAATTCTTCCACTTTTGTTATGTCTTCCCTAATATTTCCCTAAGACTTGCACATGCGCAACAAACACATCAAAAGCACCCAATTTACTTGAAAACACAATCAAAAGATAAGGTCCAAGGGTCATAAATATGTAACAAATATTGACCGATCAAGCACGCGACCTGGGCATGCTCGCAGCGTAGCTCGCGCAGAGAATGGAGCAATCTGCTCCAGTGGGCAACGCGAGATGTCATGGCTAGCAGCGGTTGTGGTTGTCAATCGCGCCAAGAAGAAAGCTGCACCAAATTGCAACACGACCAAAAGCTGGCGACCTGTGCTAGCGTGGTCTACTCGCGGAGAAGAAAGCTTGCTGACTAGTGAGTGAAGTGAGGAACAGCACGACCAGGAGAAGCTCGCCATATAGCTCGCGTGTTGACAAGCAAAAGCCGGCAGTCTACACCGCAACCAGGTGCCGTTACCACCAGTTGTGGCCTACTGGTCGCGGTGGCCAAAAATCTGCTGCCCTAAGTCCGCCTATTTAAAGAAGAAGAAGCAGCCACTTTTGGGGTTCGACTGGTCCAACTTTGGGCAGCTCCCAAGCTGCGTCCAAGGTGATTTTTCACCCATTCGCTTCCTCCAAAACACAACTCAACATCACAAAACACCAACACATCTCTAGTTTGCGATTACATCGAAGATTCATCGAAGAGAAGACAAAGAACAAAGGAGGAGAAATCTAAGCGGGAAATAAATGTGTTTCGATTCTCGACTTCATCGAATGGGTTGTATTGCTTCCCTTTTCTTATCTTGTTGTTTAATCAATTGTGTGAGTAGCTAGTCATGTAGTTAGTTGGTTTTCGGAACTATGAACGGATTTTGGTTTTATTTGATTATGAATATATTTTGTATATTATTTCATGATATTGTCTTTGAGATTATTTGAACATTATCATATTGTGTTTGATTCTGGTACGCTGCGACTATGAAAGTAGATTGTGGGTTTTCTTGATGATAATCAATTTGATATATATTGTATAGGGTTGTTAAGTAATATTTAATGATAATCGAATAAGATTTGTTCACGTGCTTTTGCATTTACGAAAGTAGTTTGCGAGTATCTTAGTTTATTTAGCATTTTGATTTATATTGTGATTATGAGAAATCGTTACATCCTAATAGGGCTATATAACTCTAAAATCTATACTAGGTTAATTATGATGAGAAATCACTCAATGAACTTAGGTGTTAGATTAGCTTTAGGTTCCTTTTGATCATGCGCTACGAAAGTAGGTGCGGCGATTGGATTTCCACGACCACTGCGTGACTAATACGGCTTGGTGTGCCCTAAGCTAGACATGTCATGTAAATAACGTGCTTCACAACAGTCAATATATTTCCTTATCCGGGATTGGGACTGTGTGACCACTTAGCATTATCCTCCATATATTTTGTCCCCCTTTATTTTATTGTTTTAGTAGTTAATTGTAGTTTAATTAAAACTCAAAAACAACTTGATTTATTTTACCGCTTTAGTATAATCTCTAGTTTTATAATTAGTACCACCACTTCCTTGTGGATTCGACTCAGTACTCATGAAAATTTTATTACTTCAACACATCCTACACTTGGGATTTATTCTCACGCATTTGACGCGTCAAAAATGACATAAAGTTTTTCCAGATAACGAAACGTATCTGTGGCATCTAAGACTTGGACATACCAACCTACACAGGATAGATAAACTTATAAAAGGCGGATCTTTAAGTCAGTTAAAGATAGGAACTTTACCAGTTTTTTAGTCTTGTCTGGAAGGTAAAATGATCAAGAGACCTTTTACAGGAAAATGGCTTAGAGCTACATAACCACTAGAGCTCATACACTCAGACGTCTGCGAACCTATAAGTGTTAGAGCTAAAGGTGATTATGAGTATTATGTCACATTCATTGATAACTACTCAAGATACGGATATGTTTATCTAATGCAATGGAAGTCGAAAACCTTTGAAAAGTTCAAAGAATTCTGAATTGAAGTTGAAAATCAATTAAGCAAAACAATCAAATCTCTATAATCGGATCGTGGAGGTAAGTATCTCGACCAAGAGTTTGAAGACTATATGGTTGAGCATGGGATAGTATCCCAACTCACTGCTCCAGGAACACTACAGCAAAATGGTATTGCGAAGAGGAGAAACAGGACCTTGATGGAAATAGTGAGATCTATGATTAGTTTCTCATTATTACCAAATTTCGTTTGGGGATATGCACTACAAACGACATCTTACATATTGAATGTAATTCGATCCAAATCTGTTCCTAAGACTCCTCTAGAGTTGTGGAATGATCGTAAAACTAGTTTACAGCATTTTTGCATATGGGGGTGTCCAGTATATGTACTGAAGAACATAAGTGGAAAGCTGAAACCTCGTTCGCAAGTATACCTATTTGTAGGATATCCAAAGGAAACTCGAGGAGTATTCTTTTATAATCCACAAGACAATAAAATGTTTGTATCGACAAATGCAACGTTTCTTGAAGAAGGTTATATGAGCAATCATAAAGAGCTATAATCTGGTATGACCAGTGCTCAGTCAACAAAAGTTGTTAACAATGTTATTATTCCACGGACATTTGACAGTCAGATGATTTCTAGTTAGGATACACTACCACCTAGACGTAGTAGGAGGGTTGTGTGACAACCTGATCACTATTTAGGTATTGGGGAGGCACAAGGTGTCATTTCCAATGATAGTATGGATGATCCATTGACATTTAGACAAGGTGTCATTCTAACAAAGAGGAATGGCTTAAAACCATGAATCTCGAGATAGAGTCCATGTACTCCAACTCAGTCTGGGAACTTATAGACTTATCGGATGGATAAAACCCATAGGGTGTAAGTGAATCTATAAGAAAAAGAGAGGAGTAGACGGGAAGGTAGAAACCTTCAAAGCAAGGCTGGCAAAGGGTTATACCTAGAAAGAAAGCATCGATTACGATAAAACCTTCTCGCCAGTAGCTATTTTTAAGTCTATTAGGAAACTCTTATCCATAGCTGGCTATTTCAATTACGAAATTTGGCAAATGGATATCAAGACTGCATTCTTGAATGGCAATCTTGACGACAGCATCTACATGATGCAACCAGAGGGATTCATATCTCAAGATCAAGAGCAAAAGGTTTGCAAGTTGCAAAGGTCCATTTATGGACTTAAGCAAACGTCTATATCTTGGAACATTAGGTTTGATACTGCTATCAAGACCTATGGCTTTGAGCAAAATGTTGATGAGCCTTGTATGTACAAGCACATCATTGACGAGAAAGTAGTATTCCTGGTCTTTTATGTAGATGACATCCTACTAATTGGGAATGACGTAGGGACGTTATCAGAAGTAAAGGGTTGGTTTGCTAACCAATTCCAAATGAAAGATTTGGGAGAGGCGAGTTATGTTCTAAAGATCGCAAGAACAAACTGTTAGTATTGTCTCAAGCATCATATATCGGCAAGATACTTGTACAATTCTCGATGCGGAACTTCAAGAAAGGTAGTTTACCTTCTAGGCACAGAGTTCATCTATTTAAGGAATAGTATCCTAAGACACCTCAAGAAATTGAGGATATGAGACGAATTCTCTATGCGTCGGCGATAGGCAGTCTTATGTATAATATGTAATGCATGTGACCCTACATCTACTTCGCAGTAGGAGTAGCCAGCAGATATCAGTCCAACCTAGAATTGGATCATTATGTTACTGTTAAGCATATTCTCAAGTATCTTCAAAGAACGAGAAACTATATGTTAGTATATTCCCAACTGGATTTGATCTCGTTAGGATATACAAATTCTGACTTTCAATCAAATAAGGATTCTAAAAAATTCACGTCTGGGTCAGTATTCATATTTAGTGGTGGAGCCATAGTATGGAGGAACATCAAACAGTCTTGTATAGTTGATTCCACCATGGAAGCCGAGTATGTAGCAGTTTATGAAGCTGCAAAGGAGGTTGTATGGCTCCGGAAGTTCTTGAGTGATCTGGAAGTTGTTCCAAATATGGATAAACCCATAATCAGGGGCGGAGGTACTCAAGGGCTTGGCCCAACCAGGTGTTTTTTTTTTAAAAAAAAAAAAAATTCATTGCTTCTTATTTGTTGACCCAATCGCTTTTATTTGTTGCCCAACCAACAGTTATTGTTTCTTATTTATTGACCCAATTGCTTTTATTTGTTGGCCCAACTGCCTAACACAAACTAACACGATTTATTTTCATTGCCGGTCCAACACACTCACACACACTTTTTTTTTTCTCATCAGTTTTTCTTCTTCTTGTAGCCGACATAAATTTTTTTTTTTCCCTCATTGTTTTTTCTTCTTGTTGCACAGTAAGCCGAGTGCCGAGTGTCGATTGTCGAATAAATTTTTTTTTTTCTTGATATCAGCTCTCTTTTTTCTCACTTTTTTATTTTCACTTTTCTAAATTTTAAACTCTAATTTTTCCCTTATCTTATTTCTTGAGTCTTTGAATATTACTTCTCTCTCTATTTGAAGTTTCAAAGGAAATTACTTTTAATTTTAATTTTATTTATTTAATTTATGTATAATATATTTAATTTTTAGATTTTGTATTTTATGATTGAAACTTACATTTCTATTTTATAAGTATTTAATATTATGAAATGTTGTGAACAGATTATTGCTTTGATGATTTAGTTTGTACACTACTTGTGGTGGTTTCGGCAGGAGAAAGTTGTAAGTTTTTATTTTATATTGAATTTATAAATTATGAAATGATCATATAGATTTCTTTATTTTTTTTTTATTTTTTTTGTGATAGTTAATTGAAGTTTATTCACTTTGGTGATTAATATGTTTTGTTTTGTATTGTCAATTTTTTATATCTTTTATTGGACTTGAAATCAAATTTTTATAACAATATTTGAAACTTATTCTTTCTTTTTAATTTATAATTTATATCATATATTTTTTATCGTATGTTATATTGTCTAAATCAAGTAAGCAACAAAATATACGTTCCTTTTTTAATAAGAGTGAAGACCAATCACTAAATAATGCACCTATTAGTAGAAAAAGTTTTAATGAGCCGTATTCGTCTAAATTTCAAAGGGTAAAATTTGAAAAAGTTGATGTTTCTTTTGAACGTTACCCGGGATTACGAAAACCGATATGAATAGATGATGTTAATCAACAAGATGAGATTCGAAGAACATACATTGACATGGGACCATACTAGCCAAAGTTAGATGACTATAAAAAGACACATGATGGAAACCAAAATCGTCAATTTCAATATACATGGTTACTAAATTTCCTTGGCTAGAGTATTCAATTGCAAAAGATAAAGTTTTTTATTTTTCATGCTTCATTTTTTATAGTAACCCGCCAAGGTTTCCGGTAATTACTGTTGATGGGTTTAGTAATTGGAAGAGTGTTAATTATGGAGGCCATTATGTTTTTATTTATCATGAAGGGAAAAAAAAAATCTTAATCACTACATGGTGCTAATTTGCATGGGAAAATTTGAGAGATCCATCTCGACATATTGACAATGTGATGAAAGTAAGAAATTTACAACAAGTCTTAGAAAACCATTTATGGCTCAAAACTTTAATAGAAACCATCAAATGGCTTGCAAAGCAAGCATATGCATTTCGAGGTCATGATGAATCAAGTACCTCTTCCACTCGTGTAAATTTCATTGAAATGACAAAAGTTTTGGCAACAATGAATGGAAATATTGACAGAGTTTGTTTAGACAATGCTCCAAGAAATTCGAAGTATACATCTCCAGATATTCAAAAGGAGATCCTAAAAATTCTTGCTAATGAAGTTAGAAAAGAAATTAGAAAAAAAGTTGGAAGTGCCAAATTTTGTATTATTGTTGATGAAGCACTTGGTGAATCCAATCAAGAGCAAATGGCTATTATTTTGAGGTTTGTTGATAGCCATGGAATAATTCGAGAGGGTTTCTTTGATGTTGTTGAAGTTGATGACACTGCAGTTTTAACTCTTAAATAAAAAATAATTGTTGTTCTTACTCAATATGAACTTCAGATTGCATATATGAGAAATCAAGGGTATGATGGGACTAGCAATATGCGTGGTGCTTGGAATGGACTACAAGCATTATTTCTCAGTGATTGTCCATACGCTTATTATGTACATTGCTTTGTGTATCGGTTACAATTAGCATTGGTTGCGGCTTCTAAAGATGTGCATGATGTGTGGCTTTTTTTCTCGAAGTTAAACTCAATAATCAATCTTGTTGGTGCTTCACCAAAATGCCATTTTGAATTAAAATGCATTCGAGAAGTTGAAATTGCAGATATGCTAGCTTCAGGAGAACTTGAGACCGGTATAGGGGCTAATCAAATTTGTACATTATCACGACCTAGAGCAATAAGATGGAGCTCTCACTATTCTTCAGTTAATAGGTTGATTGATATGTTTGGTGCAACATGTACAGTGCTTGAAAACACAATGAAGAATGGGCTTAGCAACAATGTAAGGGGAGAAACTAAAGAAGCATTCCAAGCACTGAGAAGTTTTGAATTTGTGTTTATTTTGCAATTGATTAATGAACTTATAGGAATCACTCATATGTTATGTCAAGCATTGCAATCGAAATCTCAAGACATTTTAAAGTACAAAAATACTTCTTCTAGAATTAAGGCAGAAGGGTTGGGATAGCTTTTTATGCACAGTATTAACATTTTGTGGAGGTCACGAAATTGATATGTCTGATATGAGTGCTCGTTACATGGAGGGTGCACGTCATTCATGTCAACAACAAAATGATATTGCAGTTGAGCATTATTACCATTTTAATATATTCAATGCTGTAATTGATTTTCAGTTGATGGAGTTAGGTACAAGATTTCCAGACCAAACAATGGAACTTTTTACTCTCAGTTCTGCTTTGGATCCTACAAATAATTTTGAGTCATTCAATATTGATGATATATGTAGTCTTGCTAAGAAATTTTATCCTATTAATTTCACTAAAAGAGAGCTTCCCGTTTTTAAGAGACAATTGCAACATTTTAAAAATGACGTTCTTATTCATCCAAAATTTCAGAATATGTCTTCACTTTCTTATTTATGTTGAGTGCTCGTCGAAACAAGAAAGTCACAATTATTTTTCTTGATTGATAGACTAATTCATTTAGTTTTAACTATTCCAGTTTCCACAGCCAGTACAGAACGTGTATTTTCAGCTATGAAACTTATCAAATCATCTCTTCGGAATAAAATGGATGATGAAGTTCTTGCAAATTGTATGGTCATCTACACTGAAAGGTAACTTGTTGATATTATTGATTCAGAATCGATAATAGATATTTTTTATACTTTGAAAATTCGTAATGCACCACTGTGGTAATATTTTATTGTATTTTCATTGCACGGATATTATTTTTACTTCTTTTTTATTTGGGTGTGTTTCTTGCATATGGTAGGTACTTAAGGGTAAGGCTCATTATGTCACCCTAATTATGTGTATTCTTTATTATTAATAATGAAAATTCTCTCGTACCGTCGAGATTTGACTATTATAAAAAAAAAAAATTGTTTCATATAAAATAGTAAAACTTTTAAATAGAAAAATAAATTTAGATTAGCCCACCCAGTGAAAAGTTTCTAGCTACGCCCCTGCCTTAGCACTTTTTTGTCATAATAGTGGAGCTGTGACTAATTCCAAAGAACCGAGAAGCCACAAGAAAGGGAAGCATATAGAGAGGAAAAATCATCTCATAAGAGAGATAGTGCAGAGAGGAGACGTGACCGTGACGAAGATCGCGTCGCAGGACAACTTGGCTGATCCATTTACGAAGACCTTAACGGCTAAAGTGTTTGAAGATCACTTAGAGGGTCTAGGATTACGAGACATGTCTCATTTGCTTTAGAGGAAGTGGAAGATTGTTGGGATTTATGCCCTAAATCTTGTAATTGTAAATGTTATTAGATATAAATAAAAGTTAAACGTTTATCATTCAAATAAAAGTGTTTTATATCTGTTCATATATTTATATATTGTGCAAGTAACATCCGAGATTGCAAGATGCAATCTTAAAATAAGTATATGAAAGTCATATACAGTAGGATCCATTTTGAGACATGCAATCTAAAAAGTCTGTAGAGAATAAACAAAGTTTACTTTGTTTGTAGTTGATCTACTACTGCAATCCATTATGTAACGTACGGTAGTCTTATCTTAGACCGTCCATGTAGTTGACATGAGAATGGAGTCACTTTATATGATGAGATCATATAGGACTGGGCCACGATTTATATAAATCTCTCACCAATATCCGTTAGTAGATGAGATTCGTATATATCGACAAACGATGACTATTTATAAGTGATCTTAATCCTGAGTGTTTTATCGACTCCTTCAGGTTGGATCGTGGCTTTTGATTTACCATGAGTAAGGCCGATGTAGTTTTCTCGATCAATACCTCCGTATCTTAGAGTTACGGTTTGGCTTGTGGTTGGGAAGGTATGGACACGATAGTGAAATACACTCCTTCTTGATTGAAGTAGATAAGTAATTCCCTTAAGAGTTGATTCAGGGTTTAGACAATTATGAGGCCTTTCCTTTTTCCGTGAGGAAGATAGGATTTAATTGTTCATTATAGAATCAACGGTACTTAAAGGAAAATATACAACTAGAGGGGTATAACGGATATTATGACCCAACTCTAGCTATAAACTACTTGTGGAGGATCACACTATATGAAAATAGCTATATCAATGGACACTGAGACTTCAGATTGTATAAATACGTCTACAATTCTAAGAGTGCAGACTGGGGTTTTTAGTAGAATAACTCTGAAGTTAATAATCATGGAATATTAATTAAATAATTTAATTAATATTACTAAGTATTATTGGAGCTCAAAACTGTGGGTCCATTAGGTTTCCTTGCTATCCCTTATGGTTGTTGGTAACGAGGGTCACGGTAAATTAATTTGATGGTCCAATTAATAGTGCTACGAAAGTGATACAATTTAATTAAAGAGAATTAATTAAATAATGTAATTATTTAATAAATAATTAAATAATAATTATTATTTTTTAATTATTTTAATTATTAAATAGGAGGTTACAAGTTCAAACCATGATAAGGATAAAATGAATTAAACAGTGTGATTATTTAATAGTCCTAGGGAGATCAAACTCTAGGGAGACCAAAAATAAATCGATTTAGAATCTTATTTTAACTTGGTCAAGTTAAAACCCTAGAGCCCTAATATATATATGATATGTTATTAGAAAAATTGACCTAAGGCAATTACCAAAGCAAAAAGAACTGAGCGGCTACATCAAAGAGAGAAAAAAAAAAAGAAAGTTTTTTCTAACTCCTCATGTTTTGCAGGGTGCGGCCGGCCAAGGGAAGAAGAGTGTCTTCTTCGCTTTTTTGCTACCTCCATCTCTCTATTTGTGACATGCCCACACACGCGTTATCAGACCACGGGTCATAGCTCGGAAGGCTTGGTGGTGAATCAAGAAGTCAGAGAGTCAAATCGAAACAAAAGGTAATTTTATTTGCAAATCAATATTCGCGTGTATACAGGAACTCGTTCCTAATTACAAAGAGTTTTCAAATAAAAGAAAATTTTTTGAAACTCATTTCGCTGCCTTTATAAGATAAAACATATTTTTCTTTCCTTCAGTAGTTCTCTTACCTTTTATTTATCTGAGATCAATCGTCACCCGTACCTTCGGTGGCCGTTGTTGTCGAAAAGTCATTATCGTAGGATGGTCCGTCCATTTCCTGTTGCCTGTATTGCGCTTTGGTCCAGTCGTTAACACATACTTGGATCTAAATTGAGTATGGACTCATCAACGATCATCTCTCGTCGAGAATGTTCCCGCCGGTACTAAATTCGTGTTCCACTGCCACGGTCGAGACAGGGTTCCAAAAATTTGTTTGGCAATGATGACCAAAATTGAAAAATTTCTCTCGTGATCCCTTTACCAGTGTGAAAGGTTGAAGTCAACGCACACAAACTCGAATGTAGTGTTTAAGTAAACATCAACCTCTGAAGTAAGGTTGATGAAGACACACTCCATATTTTCTTTGTTTGTTTAAATAACATACTCGACCCTAATTTCCTTAATGTGGAGGGAACGTTAAATAGAGAATATTTTCCGGTTGCTGAACATTAATGTTCAATGAGAGACCGTATATAACACGGTATTTTTCATACAGTTAATAAAATAAATTCATAACATTATTAAATAAACTAACAATTTCAACATCATTTATACCTAAACATTGATAATAAACAGTATAATATTCAAATAAATTATCTAATTTACACCTAGGGTAAAAACATAAAGCAATTACATAAATAATAGGAATATTCCTATAATAATCTAACTATTTTAATTTCATTACTCTAATACATTCAGTTAACAATTTATCTTGTGTACAATCAAAAAGTATACCAACAATATTTAGAGCTTCTACAAAAAATAAATGCGTGGTAGGATAAAATACAAGATAAATTATTAGATGCGTCATTAAAAACTTTTAATAATTCACAAATTTTTGTACAAACATCCCAATATTGAGGATAAAAATTAATAGTACTAATATTATATTGCATAAAACGAACTAATAATTCTCTATATTTATAACTTTCACAAAGTAATTTATACGTGGAGTTCTAACGAGTGGGAATTGGAACTTTACGGGAAAATCTAATTGGATGTTTCCCATGAGATTTGCAAAACCTAGTCCATTGTTTCATGGTACTAGGATATTTCCACAAATAATAGAAAGCATCCCTAATTGGTGTAATATATTTTTGAAGTGTTTGCAAACCAGTTTGTACACATAAATTTAAAACATGGCAAACACATCTTTAATGAAAAATCTACCGCCAAAATAGAGTTTACACAGTTTATATAATTGTGGAATAACGGCAATATTGTTTGCAGTATTATCAAATCCAATTGCAAAAATTTTATTTTTAATAGTATATTCTTCAAAAATAATTTTTATCATTTTATATATATTATCAGCAATATGGGATTCACTAAAAACTCTAAATGTAAGAATTTGTTTTTTTGCAAATCTCATGCTTTATAAATATATAAATATAATGATATATGACACCTAAATATGAATATTTTTGCCAATGATCACTCCAGATATCAGCACAAACAGACATACGACCTACATAATTTTTAAAATATCTAACTAAAGCTTTTCTTTTTTTTATAAATTTCACACATTGTACGTTTAAGAGTACTCTTAAGTACCCTACATGCAGCGGAATTTAAGGTATTATGACAATATTTTAAAAAACCGATTTTTTTTACCAAAACTAAACGATAAATGTACTACATCTACCATTTTTACTAATTTTTCTCTATTACATTGATCACTATATTTAAATAATGGATAATTAGGAGATGTGTACCTGCTAATTTGTTGTTGTCCGCGTGCTCGGGATGCTTCGACTGGATGACTGTTTTTGATATATTTCTAGTATGAGCCGTATTCTCCGGATTTATTCCACTTAAACTCCTTAGAACAATAATTGTAAGTTACCACCAATTTTCCCAGTTCTTTTTCCACCTTTTTCATATGAACTTTAAAAAGTTCATATTTGTACTTCCGCATATCAGTATCACCTAAATCGGGTATATTTTGGAATTGGCTGGTTACATGTTAAAGAGGGTTTGGGTTTTGGGGTCCTTGAGGACTGGAACCGAATTCAAAAACATTTAGAGGAGAAGTTTCATTACTGAATATTTCTTCCTCAAATGCTTGCTGCTGTAGAAAGTCGTGATAATTTGCTTCATTGAAGAAATTATCACGCGGCTCTTTTTGAACATTTATAGGAGAGTTTCCTTTGTCGGAAACTGGTCTTTTAGAATGATCAGAACTTGCTATTGCAATTTTATAATTTGAAAAAAATATATATAATTAAAATTAAATATTGAAAGAAAATGAAGATAATTGAGAATAAATGAAGTAATTGAAAGAATTGAGAATTTGAGATAGTAAGAATAAGAGAGAATTTGAGAGAGAGATTGAGAGAATTGTTATATGAAAAATGAATGGGGGAGGGGGGTTTCGGTTTTCGTCGGTTCTAGAACCGACGGTTTGTAGTCCTCAAAAATCACTCGGGGACACGGGGCACTACAACCTGCAAAGACAGAACGCACGTGACCCGCAGGACGTCTGGGACACCGGGGTGGTGCCGGCCAAAGTCACTCCGACGGTCAAGTTAGCGAGTGCTAGTAAAAGTGTAATGTTTGTAAATGGAGATGAGTGAGAAATACTTCCTGCTATCTTCACAGTTGGGGTTTCTTTGATCAAAGGAGATGTAAGGTCGGAGGGTGATCGGAGAAGATGAGCAATGGCCGGAGGGTGTGGTTCTTTCTCAGTAATATCTGGATCTCAGTTTTTCGGCCGTGTCCTCTTATGAGGGATTATCCTCCTCTTTATAGGAGATTAATGCTTCTTCTTTCTTCTTTTCTTTTGGAAATCTCATCATTCTCTCTTCTCTGTCTTCCACTAAGAAAGCATCTGGGTGCTCCTTTTGATCGGGCTGCCATCAAGTGTCATTATGACTTTGTAGGACATGTTTCAAAGTAGATCACAATCTGGTCTCCCTCGGAGCGACGGAGATATTATGTCGTACGACATGTAGGTTTCTTGTCAATCTGGACCATGATTGGGTGATGTAGCACGGTCGTACTACATGAGGGTACATGTCGTGCGACAAGGTCTTCAAACTGGTAAGTCGTCGTACTACACGAGTGCTTCGTGTCGTGCGACATAGACTTCCAACTGGTACGTCTTCATGAGGATGCTCCATGTCGTGCGACTTGGTCTTCACGCTAAGCCTTTGTCGTACTACATGGGAGTGTACCCTTCTTTTAGCTATGGGCTTTGTCTTTGGGCCATGTTTTGGGCCATACATATTTTGGCTACTACACGGTTCTGATTCCTTTTTCTTCAGAATCGGAACCCAGACCGGATGGTCCCGGTTCTGTTCACAATTCCCGGTTCCGATTCTGAACCGGGATTGGAACCGGGACCTCAAACCGAATCGACGCCATCTCTACCTTACCGTTAGTTTACCATACCTTATGCGTGAAATGACAAAACTACCATCGGTTAAAAAATTAAAAAAATTATATTACATAATAATAAAATAAATAAAATAAAATAAATTTAAAAATCTTTTGAAATGATTTTCACCGTCCACCAAGATTGATAAACGGTGGAAATTATATTAATTATTTTATATAATAAATAAATTTTAAAATTATCCTAAAAAATGGAAAAAAAAATTAATGGAGCTATCCATGACTACGGAAACTACAACGCAAAGATTGTTAAAAAAAAATGAGAAAAAACTAATCAATTAAAGGCCAAAATAAAATTTAAAAAAAAAAAAAAAAACTCGAAAAGTAGCCGTATAAGTCCGGGGTCAAGTAAAAATCTCCTAACAATCGGTGAATTCAACTTTTGTTTTAGTTATTTTGTGTGTATTGACGACAACCTAATAACAGTTGACACGTGACACTCTTATTTATATGCCTTTTGAGATATTTCAAACTTCCCTCAATCAATCGTCTCTTATCTTCATTCCAAAACATTACAGATTTGTTTCTCCATATTCACCAGCTATTGCATTACGGGGTAATATCCTTCTCGTCCTCATAAACTCTTCATTTTCATTGTTCTTGCAAAGCTTTTAAGTTTCTGTATTTTGTGAGGTTGAATCATTTAAGGGGTATTCTTGGATTATGCATGCTAAGTTAATATTTAGGGAGAGATGGCTTGTTTTTCTGTTGTTTGCAATACTGGGTTCTTGGGTACTCAAGAGAACATAGGAGTTTATGGTGGGAAAACAAAGTCTTTGCGGAAATTCACTATGTTTTGCTATACTTCATTTTGCTTTCCTTCCCAACATCACTTGCATTGTAACAATAAGTCTAGGTTTCTTAATAGTGGAAAAATAGGAGCTCCCTTATTGAGGTTCGATGTTTCTTGTAAATCTCAGCATGGATTGTCTTACAACAATGAAATTAGGCCGGCAGTAAACGGAAACAGTGAAGATAAAGATACCCATTTTGAGAAAAGAGGCAATGATAAATTGAGAAAGAGATTTTCGTTAAGATTGCGCCCAAGATTACGGTTGTTAACAATAAAATTGAAGAGGAATTCTGTTAGGTCAGTGTTCTGTAATGTTGGGATGGTCTTGAGGAAGAATATAAGAACAGTGACTTTGTCTACTTTGATATCTGTTGTGTTGGGATTGTTCTATTTGCTTCTGAAATTAACAGCATTGCCATCACCAAAACTTGTTCCATATTCAGAATTGATATCGAGCCTACAGCATGGTTCTGTAACAAAAGTTTTACTTGAAGAGGGGTCTCGTCGCATATATTACAACAAGAACTTGCAGGATCTTGATAATACTCAGATTGCTGAAGAAAAGTCACCCACAGTAAATGTTCCAATAGAAAATGGGGCTAATACAGTTACCAGAGATGATGTTGCAAAAACGGGAGTAGTGGTGAATATGAATGTATTGAAGAAATTCTCAAGGACTCGGTCCTCTTCTCTGCAGTGGCAGTTTTTCACTAGGAAAGTAGACCGTGATGAGAAATTTCTTCTTAGTTTGATGAGAGAAAAGGGAACAACGTATAGCTCAGCTCCTCAATCACCATTGTTGTCAATGAGAAATACTTTAATAACCATCATGTCTTTGTGGATTCCCCTAACACCATTGATGTGGCTTCTTTATCGGCAACTTTCTGCTGCTAATAGTCCAGCAAAAAGGCGGCGTCCCAGTAATCAGATGGTTGGCTTTGATGATGTGGAGGGTGTTGATGCTGCTAAAGTAGAGCTTATGGAGGTATTTATCTCTTCTATTAATATTAAATCAGATAAGGTTTTATCGCTTAGTTATGAAATTAATGAGCTTTTATTGTTTTCTTCTTTTGGTTATGTTTCAGTCTTGAAATTATCATCAATTCCATGCACACTAGATGACTAGAATAACTTTGATAACAAGTTTTACCAAATATTTACATCTGGGAGTGGCCCATCCTTTCCCCCCTTCTGGCTTTTTTTTTTTTTTTTCATTTTTTTAATCTTGCCTTGTTATTTGTAGGGTATTATTTAAGGAGTTTTGGGGGTTTATTACTCTAGGTATAGTGTTACAAGATGGAAATTTGAAGTCAGAAAATGCTTTTCTCATTCTGTCCTAATATTCTATCCTTTATAGCTTGAAATATGAAGACTTTTATGTGGACCCACCCAATCGACCGGTGACATTTATACAAAATTGTAATAAAAAAATAGGAACATTATTTATAGCGGAGTAAACAAGCACTTTTAAAGTAAAACTTTGCCAAATAGAACTTGGTTCCTTACAACACAGTCTAGTGTTGTGGAAACTAGACAACAGGAATTTGTCCACATTTTTTAATTGTGGCAACTATATGAACAAAAAATTTATTTGATACTCTGCTGTCCATTTTGTCCATTTCACCTTGTCTAGACACATGAGAAATTAAACATTGGGGTTTCTGGTGTTGGCCTTCCCTTGAATGCTATAAGAAATCTTTGATATTCGCATTGTTGAGATAATGAAGAATGAACTCATTGAAGCAAAGGAACTAGGATTAGTAGTAGATTGTCCCCGTGGCACATGTCACATTGGCTTGCAAAATTAGACGACTTAGACAAGTTCATGGTTCTTAAACGGAAAAATTTCTATTGATAAATGAGTTTTATTCTTGGTTGAAAGAGAATAAAGAGTTAACTTAAATTTGTGTTTCGCAAGTAAATCTTCTTGGCTAGGATGTCTTTCCTTCTGTAACTATTCTGAGAATTCTTAATTGTTGGTGATAGTATGAATCATGAAAAGATATGGCTAGGTATCAACAATTATAATCTGGATCTTCCAGTTTCACTTATTTTGTAGACCATGCTGCAATCTCTTTAAACAAGCTGCTGACTTCTGTGGGTGGGCTCATCTGTTTTTTATCATTGTGGATACTAAATGGTAAATAGCTGTATAGAAATAATGAAATATCAAGGATCTCTTTTAATTGTTTTTATTGGCAGGACCAATTTGTTTAAAGATTTTTGTGTTCTGTCCTAGTAGATATTAATATTGATCATATGTGTTGCATACTAAGTTCTCGAAAATCTCAGGATTTGCCAAGTAAACTTTGCCTTCTAACTTTATTGGTGTAATTCTTGTTTATAGATAGTTTCATGCCTTCAAGGAGCTATTAACTATCAAAAACTAGGAGCAAAGTTACCCAAAGGTGTGTTGCTTGTTGGTCCTCCGGGAACTGGGAAAACTTTACTTGCCCGTGCAGTGGCTGGTGAAGCAGGAGTACCATTTTTCACTGTTTCTGCCAGTGAATTTGTGGAGTTATTTGTTGGAAGAGGGGCAGCTCGTATTAGAGACCTTTTTAATGCAGCAAGGAAATCTGCACCAGCAATCATATTCATTGATGAACTTGATGCAGTTGGAGGAAAGCGTGGTAGAAGTTTTAATGATGAACGTGACCAAACGCTGAATCAGGTAATCTGTCATTCAACTTACATCCATCTCTTGCACTTTTCTCATGTGTTGTACAAGACTGACTGATGTTTTGATTGAATCTTGTCTTGGATGACTTTTTGCATTGCCATGATGTAACACAATTCTGAATGTCATTAATTAGTTGTTCAGAATTATGAGTCCTTGAAAAAATTACCAAGTTTAGTCCTTTGGAATCACATCAAGAATTTTATTTTTGTTTCATGTTTAGAACCTTAATTAATTGCAACTTTCTGGCCAAAATTTTTTGAACTACTGGCTTTCTTGTTTTCTACCAAGTATCTTGTGTTGGGTTTTGTGAAGCTTGAATCAAGAGTAGATCAGTTTTGCAATTCAGCAGAGTTTTGTGGCAGAGAGCGTCGTGACAACAATAGGCAGAAAGCGGCAAAAAGACGCGCAACCTGGGGGGGCAACGTAGAGGTCGCGCGGAAGGTCGTGCTAGAGTGAAGGCAGAAAGCGGCAGAAAGTCGCACGACTTGGTGGCGCGAGCCAGAGGTCGTGCCAAAGTGAAGCAAGATGAGATAGAGAGCCGCGCAACCTGGGACGCGACCCAGGTTGCACCGGTGTTTCCTATTTCGTTTAAACTCTTGTTTTAAGTCTGAAACTTGATCTGTTTAGAAAGTCTTTCTAGGTCGGTTTTGTCCTAGTTTTTCCATATAAATACCCATGTAATGTTAGGGTTATATATGGTGGCAAAATAGGGTGAGAGACAATGAGAAACACTAGATAGAGAAGAGAGAGATTAGCATAGGGTATACACAGAGGGAAAAACAGTGTGAGAGTTTTTCGGGTGTCTTTATAATTAATTCTTTCATAGTGGATTGAGTACAGTTATGCTCTGTGGATTTAGGAAAGTTTTTCCGAATCATGTAAATATGTTGTCTCTATTCTTCATTTTTGTGTGGTTTGTCTTCGGTTGTGTGTTTGCATACAATAATCGTTTCCGTTGTAAGAGGGATCGGGTTGAATTCCTAACAATTGGTATCAGAGCTTGGGGGGTCCTAACAACTAGTATCAGTTTCCTAACATCTTGTTGTACTATAAATTCTTGGAAATTTGGGTTAATTTTATTATGATATGTTTTATTGTTTCATTGTTTTCTAATATCAATTAACTGCTCTGAAATTGTTTTTAAGATATTGTTTCTGCCTTTTCTCAGTTGCTGACAGAAATGGATGGATTTGAATCGGACATGAAGGTGGTTGTTATTGCAGCAACTAATAGGCCAGAAGCATTGGATCCAGCCCTTTGTCGCCCAGGTCGCTTCTCTAGAAAAGTATTTGTAGGAGAACCTGACGAGGAAGGGAGGAGAAAGATCTTGGCCGTGCATTTGAGAGGAGTTCCTCTAGAAGAAGATACACATCTTATATGCGATCTAGTTGCTTCGCTCACCCCAGGTTTTGTGGGTGCTGATCTTGCAAACATTGTTAATGAAGCCGCTCTACTTGCTGCCCGTAGAGGTGGGTTTGAAGTATATTGCATTGCTTTATCTCATCAATTGCATATTGTCTCATGAATATGGTAATCTTAATCTTACTGGAAAAATATGACAAAAGTTTTTTGAAGTTTTCCTGACACTCTCATTGAGTACCTAGTGTTTGATTTTTCTTCTTTGCTATGCTTTTTTTAGTTAATACAACAATTTTCTTTAACATTACAATTTTGACCAATTTAAAAGTAGCATAATCTCAAATTTTTGGGTTTTTGCAGGTCATGGAAGCGTGACAAGGGAAGATATAATGGAAGCTATAGAAAGAGCAAAGTTTGGGATCAATGATAGACAGCTTAAGCCTAATACTATAAGGAAATTGTTCCCATGGATTCCGTCTCTCATGGGAAGAAATGACATGAAACAGGAAGGTTTGCAAGGGCCATTGGGCTATCAAACTCTGAGCTGATGGGTTCGTGTCTTTCTCGGTAATTATAATGAAATCCTGAGAGTGAGAGTTGTTCTAAGATGTGAATGTGTAAGAAATTTTGTTTTCTGTTTATAATCATTTTTACTCGCGAGAACAGTGAAATCAGTGAAGCAGTTGTGTTCTTTCCCTCATAGGTGTATGGAATTATCCAAGTATAAGGGCCCTTTTTTCAGTTATGGGAAACATTATGCATTTTGAATCAAATCAAAGTCCTTGTTGGTAAATGGTCATCTGTAGACTAGGATGACTTCTTGTGATGAAAACGAATTACAAATAAGTCCCATGACCAAACTATTATACTACAAGTAAGTCTCAGGCCTAGTCTTTTTGCAGCTCTGGTTAGACTTTGACAAATTACTTTTTCCTACCAAACATATCCCCTTGCTTTTTACCAGACATCACAGACATTGACCTTGAATAACTCAAGATATGTGAACCCGTGCACGCCTTTAGATTGTCTCAAAATTGCAACCATATCGAAATCAATACCTTGTGATTAGCTATAGTGCGCATCTATTAGCTCCATTGACTAGGACAAACTAGATTTGATTGGCTCCAGAGTCACTATCTTTTACCATCAAGGCATTAAGCTAATGCATTTCTGAGTATGACAGCAACGCTTTAGAGAATCAATTATTCCAACTGCTGATAATGTTTGTTCACCTGCCATTCCAATTCCACCATGATTTTCCAGACATTATGGTATACTCACGCCTCCTTCGTGCGACTTTATATCTTTTTCTTTTTTAACTTATTACTACTTACGATACTAACTATTTAAATCTGAAATATTATCAGACTGAATGAGCACTTTTATTACTGAGTTACATTCAACGGTGGTTGCGACTTTATATCTTACTAAGGGCTAATTTGATTTTCACGTAATTTTTAAAATAATCACTATTATTTATGGTGAAAAAATAACTTATTATAAAGTTAATGAAGCCACTAAATTTCTAATACATACTTTTAGTAAAATTTATTATTAATTATTGTGAATTTATATAATAACTATAATAGACAGAAAATAAAATAAAATAATTTAATTTTTATTTGGTATTCAAATCAAACTAATAGTTAATATAAATATTTGAATTAAAAATATATTTTATATAATTATGTATATAATAAAATAAATAAATTAAAAATATCTAAATTTATTTTTTTATAATTTTTGTAAATATAAAGATATGATATTTATAATGGTAAAATCATTTTAATTCTTAACTTTTTTCAATTTATTACTTTTTTATTGATATTTCCTTGTTTAACCAATTTATTACTTTTTTACTGATATTTCATTCTTTAACTCGTGTGGTCTTTTTGACTAATATTTTCTTTTTTAACTTGCGTGGTCTCTAACTTTTTAAAAATCTATCAAATTAGTCTTTTGTTATTTAATGGTGTTACGAGTATTTGAGTCTTTAGTCATAAAAATAAAAATTAAGGTTAAATAGATAATTATTAAGTAAAAATTAAATTCTAAAAATAAAATAATAAAAACTGAAAAAATAAAAACAGGAAAAAATATCTTTCAAAAATAATTAAGAATTACTTTTAATAATTTATTTTATTTTTTAAAATAATAATTAAAAATTTATAATTTTAAAAGGACAAATTGTAATGGAATACCCTGATATTTGACCATATTACAATGACACCGTATTTTTACTTAAACTACAGTTAAGTACCTCGGTCAATTATCAATTTGATATCTAACATATTAAAAATATCACTTTTTGACCTAATTTTTACTTTTTAACTCACATGGTCCCTAATTTTTTTAAAATACATCAATTAGTTCCTATAACCAAAATTTTGACGATCAAACTTGACATAAAGTATAAATTATTCATTTAACCCTTTTTTATTAAATTATTAAATTAGAATGATACTTTTACTCTTTAACTTTTAAATAACTTTACATATTTGGATAGTCAAATAAGAAATTAACATATATTATAAAAAATTAATTTTATTTAAAAAGACTTAAAAATGATTAAATAATAAAATAAATATGATAAAATTCATTAAAAATAAAAAAAATATTATAACAATTAAAAAAATCTTAAAAATAATATCATTTGTTAAAAATAAAATAAATTTTAAAATTAAATACTTATAAAATAAAATTACAATATATATATAAATTATATATATAATGCAGTTTTATTATTATATTTTTATTTTTATAATATAATAATAATAAATGTTTATATATTGTAATTTTATTATTATATTAAATGCTTATAATATATATATATATATATATATATATACACACTCTAAAATATGTATATATAATATTTTAACATTTTAGTTTTTTTAACTAAATTTTAAGTTTTATAAGTATTCATCTTTGAATTTTATTTGTATTTTAATAAATGATATTATTTTTAAGTTTATTTTTAATTTTTAATAAATTTTATGATATTTATTTTTTTATTTAATCCTTTTAAGTGTTTATTTTTTAAAAAAAATTAATTTTTATAACACGTGTCAATTTCTTATTGAATTATCCAAATAGGTAAAGTTGTTAAAAATTAAAGGATAAAAGCGTCATTCTAATTTAATAATTTAATTAAAAAAGGATAAAATGAACAATTTATAATTTATGTAAGATTTGACCGTCAAAAGTTTAGTCATAGAGACTAAATTAATGTATTTTGAAAAAAATTAAGGACCTAAAAAAAATAAAAATATATCAAAAAGTGATATTTTTAAATACATTAGGGATCAAATTGATAATTGTCTCATGTACTTTATTGTTGTTCAAGTAAAAGTACAATTTCATTGTAATATAGTTAAATGTCAGGGTATTCAATTATAATTTGTCCTTTCTAAAAATAATGATGTCTTCCCTCTAACATTTTCAAAAATTATTTTTTAAATTGTTTATTAGTTTAATAATTTATTTTATTTTTAATTTATTATAATTTATTTTCAAATATAAAATTTATTTTTTATATTTTAATATTAATTTGAAGTGTTATTTTGAATTATTAAATTTTTATAAATTAGTTATTATTATAATATTTTTTTTATTTTTTTTTAAGTTTTTCTGATCAAATTAGTTATTCTGATCAAATTATTTTTTGAAGTGTACTTTATTTTTTTATTTTTAGTTAATTAATTTATTTATATATTTTTAATATTTAAGGACTTTTTTTTTATAAATTTTGTGTATTTTATAAATTTTTAATTTTTATTGTTGACTCATGTTAGATTCTTATTGAATATACAAGTTAAGGTTAATTTATTAAATTTTAAAAAATAAATAAAAAAATTATATTTTCCATTTAATAATTTAAAGTTAAAGACAAAATGATCAATGTGCATATTCTATCATATTTAACTGTAAAAAATTTGATCAGAATAACTAAAATAATGAATTTTTAAAAAGTTAGAGACCATGCGAGTCAAAAAAGAAAATATCACTAAAAAAGTAATAATGCAAAAAAAAATTATGAACCAAAATAAACTTCGTCCTATTTTTAATTATTAACATTGAAAAAAAAAAGTTGTTATAAAATATATAATTGAAATTAAGGTATAAGAATGATTTAATCATTTAAAAGATTTATCAAATCAACTGAGATTATTAAATAATGACGGAGATTACTATTTGATGTGGCTATAAAATGGTGTTAGATGAAGGTGACCATCATAGCATTTTTGTTTTTTCCACTAATTTTCCATATTTGTTTTTTTGTGAGGTTGCATATTATGTTCTAGTGATGGAAGAAGACAAAAATAGAAATGGGAAAAAAAATTTAGTTGAAGGTCATTTTCAGAAATGAAACATTTATTTGTTTGGTTCTATAGATACCATCTTTGACATAACCAATAAGGCAATAACCTCTGAGCTGGATGGAATCTCATTTGGTACGATTTTGACACCCACTTCTGCAGCCAAATTAATGGCTATTAATTAGCCTATCACCTTTACAACCATTTTTTGGATTCTCTCTGACTCTACAACAATTTTGTGGTGTAAATGTAATATGCATATGGATATAATTTGTTCCTAATATCATTTCTAATTTTTCTCTATTTTTTTTTATATTAAAATAAAGATCTAAAATAAAATATTTTAAAAATATTCTATTTTTATAAAAAAAAATAAAAATAAATAAAATTTATTTAAAAAATGGATGAAAGGGTAATAGTAAAATATATAATATTAAAAAAGTAATTGAGACTGAAATATTAGATCTCTAAATTGGGAGATCCATTTGTCAATCTCCATTTAATATTTTTTAAAAATACTAATATAGAGTATAATTGGAGAGTTTTTATTCTCTAATTTAAAAAAATAGAGAAATATTGAAGATGACTTAAATTATATTTTTCTAGTTATTATATTATGCTTTCAAGACACCTACATTATCTATACCACATGTAAATGTTATTAGTGGGATGGACTTATGTCCGGTCGTAAATGGAAAAGTGAAATTATGTGTATTGATACTGGGAGCATTTCCAATGCTATTATCCGTTTGGATAAAATTGAGTGTCACGTAGAATTTATATTGAAAAAGTTAAAAAAACATTCTCCAATGCAATTATCTAACTTTAATATTGATATGATGTGGTAAAAAAAAAAGTTAGAGAATATCAAGTTGAGTTTCTAATTGTAGATATACTCCTTGATATACTGACTAGAATTTCTAACTTTTTTCACCAATAAAATTTTAGCATTTTGTCAATACATTTAATTGTTATATTGAATGAAGAGAGAATGTAATAAATGACTTGTGTTGATTGGTTTAAAATTACTATTTACAAACTCCCATTGGAAAAGTGAATATGCATTTCTATAATTTTTTTGACAAGGTAGATCCATATTATTTAGAAATACTGATGTGGTACTATTTAGATACTCAAAAATATATATTTACATTGGAGATGCTCTGATGGGATTAAGATTTATCATGACCTAATAAAATCAATTATCATAAATACAATACGGAAAGTAACTCCTATTATGGGATAGAGGTGTCCCAAATCCCAATATCCTTAATTTATTTACAATATGTGAGCTATAAAAATTCAATAAAAGAAAAAGAAAAAAAAAATCTGACAAATGGGGTAGAATTAATGCAGCCATAGCAAGTGCAAGTGGGTACGGCTAGATTTTGCAAACCAGCTGTACATTGTGTTATTCTAATCTTAATTTACAAATCATAAATTGTAATGGGATGTTGTAATGTTTGATTATATTATAATAAAATTATATATTTTTTAAATTATAATTAAATATTTTAGATAATTATTATTTAGATTTTAATATATTTAAAAATATTATTTTTTAATTTATATTTACTGTTTTAATTAATATAGTTCCAATCTTTTTTAAAATATATCAATTTAATTTTTATGATCAAAATTTTAATGGTCAAACTTAACATAAAGTATAAATTAATTATCTTATTTTTTTTATTAAATTATTAAATTAGAATAATACTTTTACATTTTAATTTTTAAATAATTTTAACTATTTGAATAGTTTAATAAAAAATTGGTATATGTTATAAAAATTTATTTTTTTTAAAAATACTTAAAAAGTATTAAATAATAAAATAAATATGAAAAAATTATTAAAAATAAAAAATAATACAAAAATATTAAACAAATTAGACAAATATTAAAAGTAATATTATTTATTAAAAATAAAATAAATTCAAAATTAAATACTTATAAAATTTAAAATTTAGTAATTTAATACATTCATATATATAATAAATTTATATATATTGCAGTTTTATTATTATATTTTTATTTTTATAATATAATAATAATAAATGTATATATATTGTAATTTTATTTTTATAATTATATATATATAATGTATATATACTATATAATATGCTCTAAAATATGTATATATAATATTTTAATATTTTAAAATTTTTAATTAAATTTTGAGTTTTATAAGTATTAAATCTTGAATTATATTTTTTTTATTTTTAATAAATGATATTATTTTTAAATTTTTTAAATTATTTTTAATTTTTAACAAATTTATAATATTTATTTTTTATTTAATTATTTTTAAATGTGTTTTAAAAAAATAATTTGAGTTTTTATAACACATCAATTTTTTATTGGACTATCCAAATAAATAAAATAGTTAAAATGTAAAAGTTAGAGAAAATAAAAAAAAAATAAGATAATCAATTTATATTTTATATCAGGTTTGATCTTTAAAATTTTAGTCATAAGGACTAAATTGATATATTTTAAAAAAAGAAAAAGATTATATGAGTTAAAAAATTAAAAATAAATTAAAAATAATATTAAAAATAAAATTAATAATTATTTAAGATATTTAATTATAGTATAAAAATAAATAATTTTATTATAATATTATAAACATATTCCAGTATAATTTGTGTTAGAGTATTTTATTTTGTAAGATATTTGTTGTATATAGTTGACAATCTATTACTTAATCTTAGCCATTAGTGTGGTAGGTGAGGACTTAATCCTAACCATTGGTGTAGTAGGTGAGGACTTAATCCTAGCCATTGGTATGGTAGGTGAGGACTTAATCCTAGCCATTGGTGTGGTAGGTGAGAACTTAATCCTAGCCATTGGTGTGGTAGGTAAGGAATTAATCTTAGCCATTGGTGTGGTAGGTAAGGACTTTGTATTTTTCTATAAATAGCCTTCATATGGAGAAGAATAAAATAAACAAACACTTTGTATTTGTTCATGGTATCAGAGCCCAAACAAATTGTTTAGGGTTCTTCATCTCTTTTCTCTACAATATATATATATATATATATATATATATATATATATATATATATATATATATATATATATTCTTTCGAAACACAATCATAGTATTGTAATATAGAATTTTATTTCTAAACCTGCTAAAATCTTGGCTGCCTAGACTTCGATCTGCTTGTCTGGCTGCAACCAAGTCGTTTTCTACAAAACTACTACCTTGCTAGCTCGACTCCTTGCTGGGTCTCTACCCCGACTCCTTGCTGGGTCCCTTTTCATTTATTTTTCTGGTGAAATATTACTACTAGAAGCTCTATACACTGTCGCCTTCGTTTGTGCGCTACTGCCACCTAGTATTGACCCTTCAATCAAAAAAAAAAAAAAATTTCCGCTGCTATTGTGACTACTTCTACTATGGCCATTAGAACTGCCTCTTTTACTTCATCCTCGGGCAACTCGTCTTCTACTCTCCAGGGTAATGTATGTGATTCTCAAATTCAATTCTCCAACTCAGGTATTTTTCATTCTGCTTTCAATGTTTCTACAGTTTCTAGTAATAATACTTGGATAATTGATTCTGGTGCAACGGATCACATGACTTTTAATTCTCAAAACTTCAGTCATCGTAGTCCAACTAAAACCAATAATGTGTCATATGCTGATGGTACACCCACCCCAGTTCATGGGGCTGGATCTATATCTCTAACACCGTCCTTAAATTTATCATCTGTTTTACACGTGCCCACTTTATCCAACAATTTACTCTCGATTAGTCAAATTACTAAATCTCAAAATTGTTCTGTTACGTTCTGGCCTTCTCATTGTGTGTTTCAGGACATCACAACCAAAGAACGATTGGAACTGGTAGGGAAGAAGGAGGGTTGTACTACTTTACAGCAGACAGTGTTTCCAGTCATCCTCACAGAGTAGTCCAAGTTAAAGCTGACAATGAGAGTAATATCTTCCTTTGGCATAAGCGTTTAGGTCATTGTTCTTTTGGATATCTCAAGTTTTTATTCCCTTCTTTGTTTAAAACAATTGGACACAATAATATGCAGTGTGAGACGTGTGTTTTGTCTAAACATCATCGCACAGTTTTCCCCCCTAGTAATGATAATAAACGATCTATGCCTTTCTCTCTTGTTCATTCTGATGTTTGGGGTCCATCGAATATTGTTTCTACATCTGGTATGCGCTGGTTTGTTACATTTATTGATGATTGTACTCGCATGACTTGGATTTTTCTTTTAAAAAATAAAAATGATGTATGTGACATCTTTCAAAATTTTTATCATATGATTCTCACACAGTTTCATAAGAAAATTCAAGTTTTACGCTCAGATAATGGTGGTGAATATCTAAACCATAGTGTCAAAGCTTTTTGTTTGAAAAATGGTATTCTCCACCAAACATCTTGTGCACATACCCCTCAACAAAATGGTACTGCTGAACGTAAAAATCGTCATCTCCTCGAGGTTGCACGATCTTTACTTCTCGGTATGCATATGCCTAAATCTTTTTGGGGTGATGCAGTTCTATCTGCTGCATATCTCATTAATCGTATGCCATCCAGTGTTCTGTCTTTCCAAACTCCACTGCAATCCTTGTCTCATTACTGTGATATTAACTCTGCATTACATATTCTTCCTCGAGTCTTTGGATGTGTGGTATATGTACATGTGCATGCTCCTCATCGAGGAAAGTTAGACCCACGTGCTCTTAAGTGTGTTTTTATAGGGTATTCTAGCTCACAAAAAGGGTACAAATATTATCATCCTCCATCCCGTAGGGTATTTGTGTCACAAGATGTCACGTTTTGGGAAGATGAGGCATACTTTACTCCCGAGACTTCTCTTCAGGGGGAGAATTCGAACTATGAAGAGAAGTCTCCTAAAACTGACAGTGGTATACCCATTAGTCTGAGAGGTCAATCTTCCGAGAGAGAGAATTTACCTTCTGAAAATGAGATTCCTGGTAGTCTCACGAAAAAAACAGAACCACCCTTGAGAATATATGAAAGGCAGAATAAAGGGAAAGAGAAACAGGGGGAGTCAGTTCTCATACAAGTAGTACAACCTTCCTCTTCTCCATCACCGGTTCGTCAATCAGACTCTGAGGTTGAAAATGCACCTGAGGTAACTCTTGAACCCTCTATTTTATCTAATGACTTGTCCAGTGAAAATCACACAGATCCTGACCCCAGTCTATCTACTAGACGGTATCCTAGTCGAGAACATAGACCACCTGTACGGTTTGGTTTTTCTCTCGAACGACCTCCAGCAAATAGTAAGGCCCTTTACTCTATTACTGATTACACCTCAACTCACAGACTATCTGAAACCTTTAAAGCTTTTGCACATCAATTATCCTCTGTATCTATTCCTAGTAAATTGCAGGATGCATTGACAGACCAGAATTGGGTCCGAGCCATGGATGAGGAGATGAAAGCTTTACAAAAAAATTGCACCTGGGAAATAGTGGATCTACCTCAAGGGAAGAAAGCTGTTGGATGCCGATGGGTCTATACCATCAAACACAAAGAAGATGGCTCGATTGAAAGGTACAAGGCCAAGTTGGTTGCTAAAGGGTACACTCAGACTTACGGAGTTGACTATCAGGAGACTTTTGCTCCAGTAGCAAAGTTAAACACTGTTAGGGTACTTCTCTCACTAGCAGCTAATCTGGAGTGGCCATTGAAACAATTTGATGTAAAGAATGCATTTCTACATGGAGAACTCAATGAAGAAGTTTATATGGATCTTCCCCCTGGTTTTGATTCTAAAACTGGTAAAGTCTGTAGACTAAAAAAGGCTCTCTACGGACTAAAACAATCACCTAGAGCCTGGTTTGGACGACTCAGTACTTCCATGAGGAAATTCGGATATCAGCAGAGTAACTCCGATCACACCTTATTCTTCAAACATAAGGGTGGCAAAATCACTATACTGATTGTCTATGTTGATGATATGATTGTTACAGGAAACGATGATCTGGAGATGACTAATCTCCAAAGACACTTGGCCACAGAGTTCGAAATGAAAGACCTGGGGGTATTAAGGTATTTTTTGGGAATTGAGGTAGCCCGATCAAAACATGGGATTTTCCTCAGTCAGAGAAAGTATGTTCTTGATCTACTTACAGAAACTGGGATGCTTGCTAGCAAACCAACAGATACTCCTATGGACCAAAATCACAAGTTATGTGAATGTCCAGATCACCCTGATCGAACCCCAGCAAACAAAGAAAGATATCAAAGGCTTGTTGGTAAGCTTATCTATCTATCGCATACTCGTCCTGATATTGCATATGCAGTGAGTGTAGTAAGCCAATTTATGCACGCTCCTACTGAGAGTCACATGGATGCAGTCCTTCGGATTCTGAGATACTTAAAAGGAGCTCCTGGTAGAGGATTAATGTTTTCTAAAAATGAACCTCTAGATATCGAGGGATACACGGATGCTGATTGGGCTGGGAATGCTAGTGATCGGAGATCTACTTCTGGTTACTTCACCTTTGTAGGGGGTAACCTAGTCACTTGGAGGAGTAAGAAACAGACCGTGGTATCACGATCCAGTGCTGAGGCAGAATTTCGAGGGATTGCCCAAGGAATCACTGAATTATTGTGGTTGAAGAATTTATTGAGTGATTTGAGATTTCATCAAAGAGACTGCATGAGACTGTATTGTGATAATAAGGCTTCAGTACAGATTGCTAACAATCCTGTACAGCATGATCGTACTAAGCATGTGGAGATTGATCGATTCTTCATCAAAGAGAAATTAGAAGAAAAGATAATCGAGCTTCCTTTTGTTCCAAGTAAGGACCAACTTGCAGATATCCTTACAAAGGCCATTAATGGAAAGAGTTTTCATGACTCAATTAGCAAGTTGGGCATGAGTGACATCTATGCACCAACTTGAGGGGGAGTGTTAGAGTATTTTATTTTGTAAGATATTTGTTGTATATAGTTGACAATCTATTACTTAATCTTAGCCATTAGTGTGGTAGGTGAGGACTTAATCCTAACCATTGGTGTGGTAGGTGAGGACTTAATCCTAGCCATTGGTATGGTAGGTGAGGTCTTAATCCTAGCCATTGGTGTGGTAGGTGAGGACTTAATCCTAGCCATTGGTGTGGTAGGTAAGGAATTAATCTTAGCCATTGGTGTGGTAGGTAAGGACTTTGTATTTTTCTATAAATAGCCTCCATATGGAGAAGAATAAAATAAACAAACACTTTATATTTGTTCATAATTTATACTTTTAATAATAATAATAATCGATGTTGCCGAGACAAGAGAATCTGAAATGGTTGGTGAAGCCCGTACCCTCTTTTGTTGTGTATAATTTGCAAGTGTAAACTAAACAACTTAGAAAGAGATTTTATATTGATTGATATTATTTTATTAATTTAATAATTTTCAATAGTAGTATATTTTTGCAGTGAAAGATAGAAATGCACATGCCATTTGATACTTTGCCTTTGAGCACGTGTATGATATCTTGAAAAGCTGTATACAATTATTTTATACAAAAATAACATTTATAATTTTATAGCTGTGCTTGTGGACCACATCATCGAAATTAAAATATTAGTGTGATATGATATCTACTCTTGTCTTCCACATTATTCTAGCATCAGCCGTCGTCCCTTTTTTATAGGAGAAAGTGCAGACTAAATGGATTTGCACCACTTTTGCTTGCTATATAATTATACAACAGATAACAGTTAGATTCCAGTCAACTTATTTATTAATTTTTATCTAATTTAATAGTTAATTATATTTAATTATTAAAAATATTAAAATATTTTTAAATAATATATAAAATTATTAATATTTATTAAATAAAAAAATTATAAATAAACCGTTAAAAAAAATAAAATGGATGATAAAAATTTTAACCTTTATTTTTAATTTTTTTATTTAATAAATATTAGTAATTATATATATAATTTGAGGACATTCTAATCTTTTAAGTCAATCATTAAATTGAATGAAAATTTTCTAATGATAAAGGAGATTTTTACTAATAAATTCAAAGATTGATTCTGCTTGTAGATTAACAAACATCAAAAGTCTACCTGTTATTTACTTATAATTATAATCAAAGATATGGAAGAGGCTTGCATATTTATGTACTTGTTATTTAATGTTTACTTTAATAAATTTTATATTTCATTTAGATGTTAAAGATTAAGGCTATGCAATTTAACATAATATTTTTTATGAATTAAAGCATGTTTGTGAACTCTAAAGTTAACATTAACATAAAGATAATTAAGATTTGCAAATCAATGCGGTTGCTCTTGGAAGTAATTATATCTTCAAATTGCAAGTTTGATACATTCAATAGGCAAATTTGCTGCATATATATATATTTCTAAATTATTTTTATACAATTTAGCAATCTGCCTAGCTTGATATTACACTCCAATCCTTGTTTTGACCTTAGAAAATTGCAGCTTTTAGTCTCCTGTTCAACTCCTTCCTGCATGAAAATAATGTAAAAAGTTAATCAACGTATACTATACTTATTTTCAATGTAAGTTTATAGTTTGTGAAATAGTTTATTTACCTCATGAGTTGTCTATCAAGGTTTGAAGCCGATAAAAATCCTCTGTTTTCTTCGGCTCTCCTTAGAAGGTATGGTATAATCATATCAACAGGTCCATATGGCATATACTTACTTACATTAAACCCTGCATTACTTAAACCAAATGATAGTGCCTCTGACATCCCATATAGCTGTGCAAATTCTAATTTCTGATTTTCCTTATTAATCCCCAATTCTTTGGCTTTTGCTGCTGCCAATTGCCCTGAATAATAATTCACCAACTCTCTCATGTTAAATACAGGGAGACTTGGATGGTACTGTAATTGAGATTTCTAATAAAATGGTGTACCTGATTCAACGTTATGGGTTGCAAGAACAACTGCACCGGAGCCATTAGCAATCTGCTCGAGCATGAAAGAAGCACAATCATTGTAGCAATCATGAGTATCCTGAATGGTATTGTGAATGGGAGATTCACAACCCAAAGAAGAAGCAAATTTTGTTTCACTAGACATATAAGCACCTCTAACTAGCTTAAACCCCATGGGAACCTTCATTTTTTCTGCTTCTTTTGAAGCCAAAAACAGCCTCTCTTTTGCATCTTTCAAGTAGGCTTGCATTGTGTTATACACGGTTGGTTTATTACCGTGTTTGTTGTACAAAATGGCTGAAGAGTATGTCATGTAATCAATGGCAGGCTGAATAAGAGTGTCCTCTGCATCAACTGCTAATGGGACATTGGCGTCTTGACATTCTTGGCATAGTTTTAGGAGTCTATCGTGGCCTAACTGGAGTTCAGTTTCTTCTTCTGGGGTCAATGGTTGTGGTTTTTGTTGTGTGTGATACAGGGGGCTGCAATCCGAGAAAATCGGAAAGGTGTTGAGCTTCCATGGAAGATTGAAAGAAGGGTCTTTCTGTTGCCATCTAAGTAAATCACTGACCCTCTCTAGCAGGCTCATTGGGCAGATTGCTGATATTTTCACAATAACAAAGCTCACCTGTTCAAACAGAAACAAATAAGATTTTGTGTCTTATAACATAATAAAAACAGTGAAACACAATAAGTGGGTATTTTTAAAAAAAATAAATAAATGAATCTCATTTTGTAGGTAGATATATCAAAGGGCATTTAAATTGTAGGAGTGATGTTCGCCAACTTGGATTTGGTCTCTTAAAAATTAAAAAAAAAAATAAGAGAAGTCGGCAGCTGACTCTGACTCGCAAGTATTAAACAGCTTTCTCTACCGCTAGGTACGGACGTGTTTGTTTTTTATGACTTAACTGAGTTGGAGAAGACTACGGATGACGTCATCTACCCACAAGCTAACTTTTTTTTTTCTACAAAAGAATCTGGTTGCTTGGAATTTACTATTTCTTTTTAAGAATATTCAGCTATTAGCCTATTACACGTCTTCTCTGCCAACTGGACGCTACCCGTGTTTCTATCATCCCCACTTGCTTTTATTACCCTTTTAAATTGAGGAAGCTAAATGGAAATTACGTTGAATAAAAAACAGAGAAAATATTAGAATTAATCCATGGCTTGCGTATATACAAAACATGGCAGTCAAATCAACGTAAGAACATGCGTTTTACAATTTCATGATTCAATGAGGATCAAATTAATATATAAGAAAGAAAAGTTTCATGTTCTTTTTCACTTTAAAACCTTTTAAAATTTTTTTAAAAAAGGAAGAAAAATCGTTTGAATGGAAGAATTAAAAAGCTGTAAAAGAAAGAAAGAAAGAAAAATCTCACAGAAGACGGTGGCAGAGACTTGACAGATTGAACAGTTTGAAGAAAGCCCTGCAAATTTTGATGACACTCTGATTTATTATTGGTGTGTTCGACAGCATAAACAAGCATCGCCCTCAGACCAGCCTCGTTCATTTTTCCAATACACTTCCCTGCCTCCGCTGCGCTCTCACCGGCGCAAAAATGTTCGTAAAAAGTATGCTTCACAGTTCCAAGAACCACATCACGTGTCAACTCCACCTCCATGATCCTGGAATTCATGACCCACGTGCCCAGATCAACCATGGGTTCAATTGCAGCCAAGTGAAGGTTAAAGGCCGCTCTCAATAACTTGGACGTGGACAACAAAGCGAAAAGCTTTTGGTGATCATATATGTCGAATATGGAGTTTGGTTTGGCGGTTGTTGCGGTGGGGGGTTGTTGTTCGGGCTTTTGGGTGAAATTGAGAGGGGAGACGGCGGTGAAGGAGGAGGAGGCGGAAGCGGAGCTGAGAGGCCTTGTGAAGCAGCGGAGGTTGTGGAGGAGATTTCTTGATTGGAGTAAACGGGTGGCCATATGAGGAGGGGATGTCAGAGTGTTTTACTTGGTCTCTGTTAATGTGAAAATAGATAATACCTATAGAATTGGGTTGGTGCATTTGAGGGGGTTTATATAAGGGAATGGACCATTTTTACTGATGTGTAAATTTGTTGTATATATAGTAAAACCACTAAAAACCGATATTCACTTGTATTTTTGGTCTTTGATTAGGTATATAATCTTTAATTACGGACATACCCTTTTAAGCCTCCTCAGAAAATTCATGGTAGGAGCTGAGTCAGCTAACATGTATTTTGGGAGTATGTGCTGGATCTGACTCTTGACTCTTCTATTTCTTCATTTATAATTCTGCTGCCTACTCATCCTTACGTAGGATTCTGCTGTTTTCATCATCTTCAATTTTTATCACTTGTCAACATTCCTAATTCAACCTACCCGAATCTATATAATCATCCCACTTGATACTCTGTTTTCTTCCCCAATTACTAAGTTTTCCTCATCTTTTGCAATTTTATTTTTACAATCCTATGGCCACAATTTAAAGTTGTACTTCCTAATTTGAGTGCACAACTACCTTTTACAACTACAACCAATATTTGTCATTAATTATTACAATAAATGATTAAAAAGAATCAAATTTCATTAAGAAAAAATTAGAAAATATAACTTAATTCCCTAAGAGAGATAGGAGAATTAAATTCTCTTACTAGTGAGAACTTAATTTATGATGACATAGATAATTCGATTTCCAACCGTTTTTAATAAATATTGTAATAAAATAAATTATGTTTCATTTCTCTCATAATGATTTCTTATTAGTAAAGACGTCATAATTGTATAGAACCAAAAACATTACTTCAAAAATTAGCCTAATTGATATGGCAATTTTGTACTCAAATTTGTAAGTAAAATACATAAATATGCTCAACTAAAAAAAAAAATAAAAAAAAATCGTATTTTAATATTCTGTAGAAGAAGAGATAGCATATGCATGCAAGGGATGATAATTTATAAAATTTAAAAGGAAAGAATGACATATCAATATGTAGGAGAAAATTTTATATGGGAAGATCTCACCAAATTAATGGCGAGACCTTCCAATTAGGTTGAGTCATATTTACATTATTTATATTGGAATATTGGGAGGTTTAAACGTAATGAAGTGAAACCGTCCCAGGTAAATATTTCTCCGATTAGAGAGAGGAAAAGGGAGATTTTAGATTTACTAAAATCACGTGCATAATGTCGAGGTGGAGATTACAGCGGAGTAAATGCTGGATTTAATTTAGTGCAACTTGCAGCTGCAGGTGGACAGATTTTGTGGGTTGTGGTGGGAAAGTGACTTGGTCCATGACCGTGAAATTATTTGGATACATGTGCACCCCGTTAAGATTATGCCATGTGGCAATTCTCACACTACAACTTTCATTGGGGGCTGACGTGGCTTCTGTGATTTGGTTTTTGAAGATCTGGTCACTGTACTATACCCACCAGTTGATGTGCTATAATTGGTTTCAACCGGTTTTTAATTTAGAATTTTTAATTTCTTATAATATATTAAAAAATACTATTAATAAATAATTTTATCTATTAATTATTAATAATTTATCAAATAAAATGTGTAATATAGACATTTAAAAAATTAATGGAATAATATTTATAATAATGTAATTAAATTTAACAAATTAGTGAAGTAAAATTATTATTACATTGATATTGATAAGTAATGCATAATATATTTACCTTTATTATGGATAAATTTAATTATTAATAAAAATACAATTACACTTAAAATGTAGAGAACTATTAGATATTTATTAGAATACCAATATTAAATATAATTACATTTATCATAAGAGGATAATATGTATATATTTATTTAATAAAAATAAAGTAAAAAAAATATATATTATTGGATATAATAAAACGTGCAGAAGTGATTTTAAAGAATTATCGGGATGCATATATAAACAAAACTTAAATGTATTAGATTAAAAAAAAAATTAATTGTAATTATGGGAACATCTTTGATTTTGTAAGAACAACTTAAATGTTTAATTTGTACCCAAAATAACTTAACGTTACGAATAACATCCATATCGGTGGGAACAACTTTAGTGTTGCAAACAACGTCAAAGTTGTTCCCGGAAATAACTTAACCTTAGCAAGAGGAACAACTTCCACTTTTTGGGAATAACTTCAATGTTAAAGTTATTCCTGTAAACAATTTCCACTTCAGTAGGAACAACTCCAACTCTTTAACTCTTGAGATTTGTTAGGATTCACACACACACATGTATAATATATTCACGTATTAATGTTTGAGTGCTTGCATGCTTGTTTTAATATTTTATAAGTGTGGAGTGCTAATTAATTCGTTTGGTCTAGTTTTAATATTTAGTTCAAACACTTTCATTTTTAGAAAACTGGCATTTGGATGCATTTTCCAACATAAATTTTTATCTACATATCCAATTTTTTTTTTAATCTAAATTGGAGTCAAAACTAGACATCGGCACCTTTTTAATAGTATTTTGAACGAAAGATTTTGAGTTTGTTTGGAGAGGTTTCGGAGAGTTCAAACATGATCAACTGCAGAGGAAAATCAGTTGAAAAACTTATTTGGAGCAGGTGTTGCGGTAGGCTGAGCCTACAAGGTGCCGCCCTGGCTGCCGATCCACTTCTCCTTCTACGTGATTTTTCCAGTTTCATTTACCCGTTGACTTCTAAATATAATTTTTAATGTGTCATTGTTTTGGGATTTTTTTTTTTTTTAGGTTTTTGGAAGTCTAAAGACATTTTTCATCAAATAATATATTTTATAAAGTTTCCATTTTTTATTTTTTTCTTTTAGGGAATTGACTCTCTTTCCCTAAAGTGTTTTTAGAAAACCTCATAGTAAAAGAATTCCAATTTTTTTTTATTAGGGTTAGGTTTTGACTACAACCTATAAATAGTGAATTAAAGTTCATTTTTCATAGTTACCTCATATTTTATTATTCTCTCGCTTGTTTATGTGCTTTATTATTTTATTCTCTGTAAGAGTTTATAGAGTTTTAGGCTAGATTATTCTTTGTTTTTGTGCTTCATTATTCTAGCCTACATAATATGTGTTCCTCTCCATATTATCTGATTGTTTATTCATATTTGAGCACCTAGATCGAATCTCGATAGTTTGAGGGGTTTTGATTTTTCGAAGTGACGAAAGAATCATGCAGTATTACAGCTCGAGGAGTCTGTAAGCAGCATTAGTAATGTTATCTAATAAAAAAACTTACAGGTAGGTAGTATCGGGTTGTAGCTTGAGTCGTGTGATTGATGGTCAATTAACATGAATTGTAAATAGTATACCCACTAGTTAAATCTGTGTGTGGTGTGTTAAATGGCATGTGAGTTGGTCTTGTTATTTTTATCCGTTAGGGGTTTTACACGTAAAAATCATTGTGTTGATTTTTATATAGGTTAATATTTTTTATTTTTGCAAATTTGTTATTAAACCTATTCACCCCCTCTAGGTTGTTGTAGTTTATAAATCAACTTTTTAATTGGTATCAGAGTTGAAATCTAGACATACTTAGGATAGGGTCTGAGATTATTTTTATTGGATTTTTTTTTGTTTATCTATGACGGGTATGACTCGTGAAGGTGCTTCGTGTACTCGATCTCTACTCCTAGATGGTTCGAATTATTTGTTATAGAAGGCACACATTAGGGCCTTTTTGAAGGCCACTGACAAGTGTGTATGGGTTCTAGTAAAGCATGTGTATGGGTTCCGTGAGCTTCTGATAATCTCCATCCTACATTTTCTTCGACCAAAATTGAACAAAGGATAAGTGTCCTAAGTTACAGCAGTCCATTTTTCCAACAATTATATACATTTTAAGGATAAACAATAGAGAAATATTAGAGATTAATGCACCTTTGTTGTGATAATTGGGCTTTTGTGAAGAGACGAATTCCTGATGCGAGAGAGGGTTCAATTGTGAAACTTGCAAGTTTGATGTGAGAGAGAGAGATAATAAGTTGGGGGGAAGTTATGATTTTGATCTTGGTAAGTTGTGAGAGAAAAAAAGTTATTTTTATGAGATAGAAATAAAGTTGTTTTTTACAAACTTTTTAATTTTTAAAAGGTAACTTCAATTCACTCTATACTTTTTGATGAAACATCATTTTTTTTATTTACGTTTCATTTTTTGTTCGCGTGGTCCATGATATTTTCTAAATAGATTATATTGGTCATTCTGAACAACTTTTTGATGGTCAACCATTACAAAATTTTCTAAAAGACTCTTAAAGAATTCAATTAATAGAATTACAATTTTATCTTCTAATAAAAATAATAAAATAATATTAAACTAAATTATAAAAACTTATTAAAAAATATTCAAATTAAGTTATTTTATTAGGAAAAATTAACATTTACAAAATTAAAGAATAAAATTTTAAAAATTTTAAAAAATATTCAAATTAAGTTATTTTATTAGTAAAATTAACATTTAAAAAATTAAAGAATAAAATTTAATTTAATTTATTTATTTTTTAGCAATTTTTAACCTTTGTTATTCTTTATTTTTAAATATTATTTTTTCTAATAACATAATTTAATTTGTTATTTTTTAATAAGTTTTATATTTTTAAGTTTTTATAATTTAATTTAATATTATTTTATTTATTTTTTCAATTTATTTATTTTTATTATATTTTAATTGGAAGGTCAAATTGTAATTCTATTAATTTTTTAAGGACAAAACTGTTAAATAGTGATGATTAACCTTTAAATAGTTGGTCAAATAACCAATATGATCTATTTATGAAACGTCAGGGACTACTCGAAAAAAAAAGAAAACGTATATAAAAAAATAATGTTTCATTAAAAAGTAAGGACTCAATTGAAGTTCCTCTATTTTTAAAGGAAATTTTGTCCACAAAGGGCCACTAGGTGAAAATGTAAAACTTAGTTTTGCCAAAAAACAATTTTTTTTTTTTTTTTAGAGATTGGCTATTTGTGAATCTTGTAAACGGGGAATAATGACTATTTTTTGTAATTCCCATTTTTTCTTATTTTTAGAATGTAATAAAAATTTTAATTGCATTCATTTTATTTAAGGATAAATTACAACCAATCTTCCTGGGGTTACCCTTTTATGGGCAGAATTATTATTGAAAAATTAACTGTTAATTTCCATACCGTTGTTCAACCGTTATAAGATGTTAGTCAATATTGATCAAAATCAACTATTCTAAGGGTATTTTGATCATTTTAATTTATTTTAAAATATATATTTATTTTAAAAAAATATTAGATCTGAGATGACTATAAGATTTGAGATAGACGGCGTAGAACTATTTTAAAAAAAAACACTTAAGATTAAAAAATAAAAACTCCACGAATCTTTGGGAGATCCATGGAGGTGCGCACAAGAGGAGGCTCTTACACCAAGTGCGAACTTGGAGAGACGAAAAGCATTCCTGGGTGCAACAAACTTCGCCGCACTACGAAGAGCCTCCCTCGTGCTTTCCCATGGAGGTCCTGGAGATCCATCGAGATGGTCTTCTTGTTTTTTTTTTTCTCTTTCTTTTTTTTATAAATTTCCATCGTCTAGATGGACGGTGAAAATTATAATTTTTTTAAAATTTTTTTTAGTTTTTTAATTTTCTATTTTTTATTTAAAATTAAAATATTTGTACACGTATACATGCACACACAAGCGCGCGTGCACATACACAACACACACACACACACCCCCCTTGAGTTTGATGTGATGTAAATTTATCGATTGAAACCCCATAAAATCACATAAATTGAAATAAGTAATTATATGACCTCTTTAAATTCCATTTGAACCGTTATTTTCTCAATAACGTTTGTGTCAACTCCAAAAGGTTTATGAATGATAGACGAATTCAACAGCATCCCTGGTCCGAAGGGCGAAATACTCAACTGCAACCATTTGCTGGCAGCACGTGTCATGCAATGGAGTGGTAATAAAAGTCTATAAATGTCACTCATAATCATCAAATCTTCAATATATTCTCAAGTACTGTGTTTTTGTGTTAAAAGAGTTCTAATACAAATTATTATTCCGAAGATGAACCAATCTCAGAATGCAAGCTTCCAAGCTGGCCAAGCAAAAGGCCAAACTCAGGTGCATTTGGATTATATATACATATATAGAAAAAAGAAGAAGATAAATTTATAGGTTTTTAATGAATGGACATGTTTTTATGTTTCAGGAAAAGGCAAACCAGATGATGGACAAGGCTGGCGATGTAATGCAATCTGCCAAGGAATCATGCCAAGAGGTTCATTAATTTCTTTTTCTTTCTTTTAATTAAATTAAAATAATATTAGGTTGTTGAAGTTAAAAGTGAAATGCATGCATGCATGCAGGCTGGTCAGCAAATGAAAGCCAAAGCTCAAGGAGCTGCTGATGCTGTCAAGGACACTCTTGGAAACAAATGAGGCCACTACCTGCTCTTCTCCTCATAAATAATTTGAATTGTTCTGCATTTTTCTTTTTCTTTTTCAATTTTTGTTGATGAAGAGCTGTTTAATATTGTAGTTATGTTAATTTCATTTGTTTGCAATTAAGAAGACGGATCTTTCTTTCACAATACAATTGCTTAGATTTCCTTAAACAAGTAACCTCAAGCACAAGATCAATGTTAGCAGTATCGTAAATTAAATTAATTGACTTGATCTACCCATCTACACTTTCTTACAGATCATCATTGAAAAAATAATAATTGTTAAAAATCTAGAGAAGATATCAAATCCAAAATGATCAGCTACTGCAAATTATGACAACCTTTAAATTATCTAGAGTGTAAGAGCAATAATAAAGTGGTAAAGACATAGCTGATAGCTGATACTAACCAGCAGGAATCATACTGCAAAATATATTAACGTCCAAGTACGGTTAATCAATTATATTCTAAGATTGGTAATGATTATGGTATTGCTTTTGGTCTCCCTCGGGGTTGAGAATGTTGGTGATGTTTGCTATTGGAGAAGCCTTAATGTTGGTGCAGCGTTTTGATATGCAGATTGCTTGTGTTCATTGTTCTCTTCCTTCCTTGGCTGTTCAATCTTGCAAAGTTTGCAATTTCTGTTTCTATGTCTCCTACTTTGCCCTCTCATCTGGTTCTTGCACATATTATATATATATATATATATATATATATATATATATATATATATATATGAATTTAAATACTTTACTAATATGTGTTCACTTGCAGGATGCATATACGTTTAATAATGTATGGTTCAGATTTATTGTTCTATTACAATTATAGTTTGAATTATGTTCCACCTGTTCTAGAGATGATAAAAACAAAGGACAAATTACAACTAATCTATCTTGGATTTATCTTTTTACAAGCGAAATCAACTTATTGAAAAACTAAACTCCCCAGCCGTTAGTCAATTGTTATAAAATGTTAATAAACATTGGTCAAAAATCAACTATTTCAAGGATAGCTTAGTTATTTTAATTTATTTTTAAAATATTTTAAGAAATAAAAAAAATTTAAGATTTTCACCGTTCATCTCAAATTTATTTTTTTAAAAAAAAAACTTAAAATCTTCACCGTTCATCCGTTAATCTCAAATGGACGATAGAGATTAAAAAAATAAAAAAAATAAAAAATTTAAAAAAATAAAAAAAATCTGGCAATCTCTATAATGATCAACGAACTGGGGGAGGCAAAGAGCTTCCTAAGGGGCGACAACCTTCGTCGGACGACGAAGGGGAGGCTAGTGGTCTCCCATGAGGTCCTCCATGGGAGATTCATGAAGGACCTCCGTGGACAAGTATTTTTTAATTATTTTTTTAATATATACTTAATTTTAAATTTTTTATTTTGAATAAATCTCCACCATCCACTTGGATGGTGGAGATATAGATTTGTTTTTTTTATTTATTTATTGTTTAATTAGGGGCATATTACTCTTCTTACACTTTTAAAACGACCAACAATTATTTTTAATGGTCAACGCTAACGATATGAGAGTTAACTGTCCATGTAGGTTGGCTGTAATTTATCTTTTTTTTTTTAAAAAAAAATTCTTTAATTAGGAATATTTTGATCGTTTTGCTTAGAATTATTTTAGATCTCTTCTTAGAACATCATAATCATAGGTAAGGTGTAACATCCCTAATTTCGAAAAACCGTGATAAGGATTAGTACTTAAGGATAAGTAACTGGTTCAAATCCTGATTTGGGGGAGGCGAAGCAAAACCGTGAGGGCGTTGTGGCGGGGCAACCCCGGACGACCCAAAGCGGACAGTACCTTGTGAGTGACCGTCGGACTTCGCGGGGCAAACCTGGCATAGACCAGTGTAGGCGAATCCCGGAGGTGGACGTCACATTTCTGGATTTTATATACTCGTATTGATTATATATATATATATATATATTCGTATTTCATTTCTGTATATTGTTGGACTTGTTTGTGCAATATTATGAGATTTTGGAATTTTGAATATAAGTATATGTTTCCAAAACCTGATTTTCGACTATTGTTTTACGAATATTGTTGGTTTTTCTAATTATTGATTTTGATTGAAGCTTATATTTGTTGATTTTTGGATTAAATGAATTAATTGGAAAACTCTGAATAACGGCTCTGATATATGTATAGGGATATATGGATATAGGAGATTGACATGTCAATTGGGTGAATATATGGCAGTACTGCACCGTGATTTATGATGTCTCTGATGTTGATTATATGGATACCATTTCCTTGTGAAATGGGAAACTGACTGTGAAATACGGATACTATTTCAGTCTGAAATGGGAAACCGACTGTGAGAATATATGGATACCATTTCCTCATGAAATGGGAAACCTACTGTTTATATAGGGATACCATTTCTTATGAGATGGGAAACCCGACTGTAAAACCCGTAATCCAGTGCTGTAAACCCTGTTATGTGTATCACGGGCCCAATTGAGAATTGATAGTTAGAAAATGTTATGGAAAATAAAGAAATGATATTGAAATTGAAACCCAGAAATTTTTGAAATACTTCGTGTTTATATAGTTTCAGTATTTGAAATACCACGTTTGTTGTATATATATATATATATATATATATATATATATTTCTGAAATTTTGAATGTAAGCTTTATTGTTTATTTATATATATTTCTGAATTTCTGAATTTCAAATTTAGTGTTTTATATTATATTGCAATTTATTTTAGTGTACACCCACTAAGCTATATGCTTAGCGCGTCGGTTTTTATCGCGCGTAGGTAACAGGGATACTGAGGAAGCAAAAGATTGAACAGAGAGAGTTGTAGGCAGATATACAGAGTCACAGTCACCACATTTTGGGTAGTTATATATATTACTGTATAATGTAGTTAGTTATGCATTCATATACAGAGAATTTGTAATTGAGTAATATAATTATGTTTTGTAATTATGTGTTGTAATTAATTGTTTTATGATTTCTGTTTTTCATTTTCAAAGGACTGTAAATAATGAATTATGAATTGTTTTATTTTAAATATTATTTGGAAGTCGCACTAAACGGCAGAGTGCGCATTTGATTGAATGAAGATTTGAAGTGTTGTTGTGGATTTTATTTGATTTGAGTTTTATTTGAAACAGGTTTTTGGGAAATCAGAAAAACAGGGGAAACTCTGCTGAAATTTTTAAAACTGAATTTTGATGGGCTCACTCGAAAAGGTTTTTAAATTATAAATTATATGGTTTTCAGTTTATAAACAGAATTCAGTAAAGTTTTGAAAACCCGGTAGCGCTCCCTGGGTCGATCCAGCCGGGTCGGGTCAGGGGGTGTTACATAAGGCAAGCGCTTTCTTTTAAGAATGCATCTAGTTCAATCTTTCTTTTGTTAGTTAACCCATCATTTTTAAAAAGGGATTGTAGTAATTCTGGTTTTCGAACATTAAACTAAACCTGCTCCGATTGTTCGATTCCCCAATTTAAATGGCTATTACGCTACAATACGAACTGACTGGCAGGTTTTGGTTATTCGCGATGTCGATGACGGGTCAAGAAAGACTCCCTTCCCTACTAGCTGACAGGCGAGAGATAGGCTTCACTTTAAAGAATACATTGATCTATCCAGCGGAAGATTCATCTAGTCAAGAGTAAGAATCCGAAATCCCAGGGAGATTCTCGGGAGAGCCCAGGAAGGAGGATAGGCTTAAGTTAACTTTCTTGTACACGAGAACAGAAACTTTGTTATTCCTATGTAATTCAAGACAAAGAGTCTAGGCTAGAGTTGCTACAGAAACGAGACTTCATAAGTTCAGGGATTTGAGAATGGAACAAAACTCAAGGAGACTAAGTCGTCTTCGCAAAAGAGATGCTTCTATCTTGAAGATACAATTATCACGTTTAAAACGGTCAACAAGCATCTTTAATTGTCACCATTAACAGTAGGGGAGTTAACTTTTAATTTTTTAATAAGTTAATTGCGTCTGTAAAAAGGCAAACCCCGGATAGATTGACTATAATCTGTCCTAAAAAAAATACATGAGCTAAATAATATAGTATTTATTTATTTCGACAAAAAAAAAAAGGGATAATTGCAATAAAATGCCCTGACGTTTGGCTATATTACAATGAAATCGTGAGTTTAGCTTTAATTGTATGTTAGTACCCTACCGTCAGTTGACCAGTCAAATATAACGGTTTGAGTTTGACTTTTGGGTAAAATGACATAATTGCCCCTAGTTTTAAAAAAATTAAATTAAATAAAAATTTAAAAAAATTAAAAAATTAAAATTTTTAAAAATGGATCTCCACCATCCATCAATCTTGATGGACGGTGGAGATGCATTTTAAAAAAAAAAAAATTTTAAAATCATACAATTAAAAAAAGTTAAAGAAAAATTTTATATTAAAATTTTTTTTGGTGTTCTTGGTGGAGATCCAGATTGGATCTCTACCGTCCATCAACATTGATGGACGGTGGAGATCAAATCTGGATTTCCACCAAGAACACTAAGAACAAAACAACAAAACCAAAAAAAAAAAAAAAAAGGGTTCGATCACCAAAACAACAACACCAAGAACAAAACCAAGATAACAAAACCAAAACAACAACACCAAGAACACCGATGGAGCAGCCCAGAAAGGGTTCGAAAAACAAACCCTTATGGGTTCGAGATCGAACCCAGATCTGGGTTCCACGAACTCAGAGGGTTCGATCTGGGTTCGAAGATCAAACCCTTCTGGGTTATAGATTCATCGAACCTAGAAGGGTTCATCTTCGAACCCTTATGAGTTCGAGATCGAACCCTCTGGGTTCGTGAAACCCAGATCTGGGTTCGACGAACCCAGAGGGTTCGATTCGAACCCTTCTGCATTTGAGATTCATCGAACCCAGAAGGGTTCGAGAAATGAATTCAAAATTTTTTTTGTTTTTTTGTTTTTTGGGTTGTGTTCTTGGTGAAGAACACTAAAAATATAAATTTTTTTTTTATTTTTTATTTTAATTTTAAGTTTTTTTAATTTTTTTTGTCAATATAATCTCCACCGTCCATCAATTTTGATGGACGGTGGAGATTTATTTAATTTTTTTTTATAATTTATAAATTTTTTTTATTTTTTTAAAATAAATTAAGGTCAAAAAGACCAAAATACCCTTTGACTATTGGTTGACCCTCAACTCTAACGGTCAACCAGTTAGTCAAGGGTACTAACATGCAATTAATCAGTTAGTTAATGGTATTAACATGCAATTAAGGCTAAACTCACGATTTCATTGCAATATAGCCAAACGTCAGGGCACTTTATTGCAATTAGCCAAAAAAAAAATTTGTTTACAAACTTGAATAATTGACAATTTCATGACAAACAAATCAGTGTTGAACATGGGTTGAATAGGTAGGAATCTAAAATATTTAGAATATAGAATTTCTTGAAATTGATGTTGATGTGTTTCAAATTTGCTAAATGAAATCCAAAGCGTGTGCGAGTTTTTACTAATTTATATGAATATCTTTTTCTCTAACTTTGACTTCTGCATACACAAATGCAACAAAATCCCAACCAAAACCATAAAACCTAAAAGACTTTGGTGTATGCGAGCTGCTAAGAGAAGTTGGCAACTTGTTGCAAAGTTTAAAGAGGATTTCATTCGACTTTATGTAAGGGGCTTCATTAGGCCATATCTCGAGTAGCAATAGCACTACTCTTTGTAGAGTTGTCCTATTAGTTGGCCATATCATGAAATCACATTGTTCAGGAATCAGGTACCAGTTCAACGCACGTCTGATTCGAAATGAAGTGGTCAGAAATGTCAACCGAAGAGTGACTAGTTATTGGTAAAACACCTTAAAGCAAAACACAAAATCAGAGCAAAAAAAAATTCCTTAAATGAGCCCATTTAATGACATACCGACAACAAATTAATCTCTAACATCCACGAGAGACTATTTTTAATTGGTAAGGGAATCTAACAATTATAAGGATATTATTCTTCTATCAATGATAAGTTAGCTGCATCTCCATATTCATAACTAACAAGACAAAATAATATCCGATGAGAGAACACCTAACCAGTCTAGGTTGATTTTCTTTGGCTATTTTGTAGTATACTGTATACATCAACGATACGAGGAGAGAATGCTCAATCCGTTGCAGCAGTTACAGCAACCTTTGCCACTGAAGTCACTCCTACTGGAGGTATAAACAAGGAACCAATAAGTGGGATCTGGGTCAGCAGTTTTGCATGCTGAAGTATCTGCATAAAACATACGATAAATAAAAACAAAAAATTAATGGTGATATCATCTTCAGGCCAGATCCATAATGAAGTACGTACTCATTATGATTGAACTTATGGAAAAACACAGTACACAGGTAGCAACTAGCAAGGTATGTCATTAACATCTTCCATTTACCAACAAATAATTATAAATAGAGGGCAGGAAAACATTGGATGTTGATCATCTAAGCACTAAAATCATGTAAGGTAAGAAAAATCTGTAAATAGTCGCAATCTACATGCCAAAGAATCCTCTATATTAACAGGCACTACTGGGTTCACTTTTGGCAACCATTCATAGATTCCATTCTCTAGGCACAGATGCGCGGACGATATCTAGGGACACAGTGAATATGGATAATCAAAGAATCTGTTGAGGAAGACAAGCATTCACAATTTACCATTTCCAATGGAGCCCCAATGATGCTCAGGGGCAACTTCATTTGCCCGACCCGTCGAGTCCCTTGTATAAAGCCTGGCCTTAAAATCACACCTAAGGAAGAATTAAAAAAAATATAAAATTTATTAAAAAATATTCAAATTAAATTATTTTATTAGAAAAAATTAACATTTACAAAATTAAAGAATAAAATTAAAAAAATAGAGAATTAAAAAAATTAAAAAAATATTTAAATTAAGTTATTTTATTAGTAAAATTAACATTTAAAAAATTAAAGAATAAAATTTAATTCTAAATTTAATTTAATTTAATTTATTTTTTTAGTAATTTTTTAGTAATTTTTAACCTTTTTTATTCTTTATTTTTAAATATTATTTTTTTTAATAATATAATTTAATTTGATTATTTTTTAATAAGTTTTATATTTTTAAATTTTTATAATTTAATTTAATATTATTTTATTTATTTTTATTATATTTTAATTGAAAGGTCTTGTAATTCTATTAATTCTTTAAGGGCAAAACTATCAAATATTGATGAGTGACCGTTAAATAATTGGTCAAAAAACTAATATGATATATTCATGAAATATCAGGGACTACGCAAACCAAAAAAGAAAATATAATAAAAAAATAATGTTTCATTAAAAAGTATGAACACAATTAAAGTTCCCCTATTTTTAAAGGAAATTTTGTCCATAAAGGGCCACTAGGTGAAAATGTAAAACTTAGTTTTGCCAATTTTTTTTTTTTTTTTTCAGAGATTGGCTATTTGTGAATCTTGTAAACGGGGAAAATGATTATTTTTTGCAATTCCCATTTTTTCTTATTTTTAGAATGTAATAAAATTTTAAATTGCATTTATTTTATTTAAGGATAAATTACAACCAATCTTCTTAGGGTTACCCTTTTATGGGCAGAATCATTATTGAAAAATTAACTGTTACCTCCCATACCGTTGGTCAACCGTTATAAGATGTTAGTTAATATTGGTCAAAATCAACTATTCTAAAGGTATTTTGATCATTTTAATTTATTTTAAAATAATTTTTTTTAAAAAGTATAAGATCTGAGATGACTATAAGATTTGAGATAGACGGTGTAGATCTATTTAAAAAAAAAACACTTAAGATTAAAAAATAAAAAATAAAAACTCCATGGATCTATGGGAGATCCATAGAGGTGCGTACAAGAGGAGGCGAAGAGCCTCCCCTTATTACACAAGTGCGAACTTGGAGAGACGAAAAGCATCCCTGGGTGCGACAAATTTTGTCGCACGACGAAGAGCCTCTCCCGTGCTCTCCCATGGAGGTCCTAGAGATCCATGGAGATGGTCTTCTTGTCTTTTTTTTCTCTTTCTTTTTTTTTGTTTTGTAAATCTCCATCGTTTAGATGGACGGTGAAAATTATAATTTTTTTTAATTTTTTTTTAGTTTTTTAGTTTTCTATTTTTTATTTAGACTTAAAATATTTGTACACGTATATATGCACGCACGAGCGCGTGCACATACACAACACACACACACCCCCCTTGAGTTTGATGTGATGTAAATTTATCGTTTGAAACCCCATAAAATCACATAAATTGAAATAAGTAATTATATGGCCTCTTTAAATTCCATTTGAACCGTTATTTTCTCAATAAAGTTTGTGTCAACTCCAAAAGGTTTATCAATGGTAGACGAATTCAACAGCATCCCTGGTCCGAAGGGCAAAATACTCAACTGCAACCATTTGCTGGCAGCACGTGTCATGCAATGGAGTGGTAATAAAAGTCTATAAATGTCACTCATAATCATCAAATCTTCAATATATTCTCAAGTGTGTTTTTGTGTTAAAAGAGTTATAATACAAATTATTATTCCGAAGATGAACCAATCTCAGAATGCAAGCTTCCAAGCTGGCCAAGCAAAAGGCCAAACTCAGGTGCATTTGGATTATATATACATATATAGAAAAAAGAAGAAGATAAATTTATAGGTTTTTAATGAATGGACATGGTTTTATGTTTCAGGAAAAGGCAAACCAGATGATGGACAAGGCTGGCGATGTAATGCAATCTGCCAAGGAATCATGCCAAGAGGTTCATTAATTTCTTTTTCTTTCTTTTAATTATATAATATAATATCAGGTTGTTGAAGTTAAAAGTGAAATGCATGCATGCATGCAGGCTGGTCAGCAAATGAAAGCCAAAGCTCAAGGAGCTGCTGATGCTGTCAAGGACACTCTTGGAAACAAATGAGGCCACTACCTGCTCTTCTCCTAATAAATAATTTGAATTGCTCTTCATTTTTCTTTTTCTTTTTCAATTTTTGTTGATGAAGAGCTGTTTAATATTGTAGTTATGTTAATTTCATTTGTTTGCAATTAAGAAGACGGATCTTTCTTTCACAATACAATTGCTTAGATTTCCTTAAACAAGTAACCTCAAGCACAAGATCAATGTTAGCAGTATCGTAAATTAAATTAATTGACTTGATCTACCCATCTACACTTTCTTACAGATCATCATTGAAAAAATAATAATTGTTAAAAATCTAGAGAAGATGTCAAATCCAAAATGATCAGCTACTGCAAATTATGACAACCTTTAAATTATCTAGAGTGTATGAGCAATAATGAAGTGGTAAAGACATAGCTGATAGCTGATACTAACCAGCAGGAATCATACTGCAAAATATATTAACGTCCAAGTACGGTTAATCAATTATATTCTAAGATTGGTAATGATTATGGTATTGCTTTTGGTCTCCCTCGGGGTTGAGAATGTTGGTGATGTTTGCTATTGGAGAAGCCTTAATGTTGGTGCAGCATTTTGATATGCAGATTGCTTGTGTTCATTGTTCTCTTCCTTGGCTGTTCAATCTTGCAAAGTTTGCAATTTCTGTTTCTATGTCTCCTACTTTGCCCTCTCATCTGGTTCTTGCACATATTATATATATATATATATGAATTTAAATACTTTACTAATATGTGTTCACTTGCAGGATGCATATACGTTTAATACTGTATGGTTCAGATTTATTGTTCTATTACAATTATAGTTTGAATTATGCTCCACCTGTTCTAGAGATGATAAAAAAAAAAAGGACAAATTACTACCAACCTACCTTGGATTTATCTTTTTCCAAAATGATCAGCTACTGCAAATTATGACAACCTTTAACAGTGTATGAGCAATTATGAAATGGTAAAGACATAGCTGATAGCTGATATTAACCAGCACGAATCATGATCAGCTGTGTAATTTCTGTTTCTATGTGTCCTACTTTTTCCCTCTCATCCTGTTCTTGCACGTATTCAATAAAGTTTCATACGGGTTCAGATTTATTGTTCTATTACAATTATATTTTGAATTATGTTCCACCTGGTCAAGAGATGATAAAAAAAAAAAAAAGAAGACAAATTACAACCAACTTACTTTGGATTTACCTTTTTACAAGCGAAATCAACATATTGAAAATCTAACAGTTAACTCTCCAGCCGTTAGTCAATCGTTATAAAATATTAATCAACATTGATCAAAAGTCAACTAGTCCAAGGGTAGCTTAGTCATTTTAATTTATTTTTAAAATATTTTAAGAAATAAAAAACATTAAGATATTTACCGTCCATCTCAAATTTATTTTAAAAAAAACACTTAAAATCTCCACCATCTATCCGTCCCTCTCAAATGGATGGTAGAGATTAAAAAAAATCAAAAAAATCAAAAATTCAAAAACCAAAAATTTTAAAAAATAAAAAAATCTGGCAACCTCTATAAAGATTAGCGAATTGGGAGAGGCAAAGAGCCTGTTTGGCAGAGCTTTTACTTTGAACTTTTGGCTTCTTGGAAGCTATTCCTGCAAAAGCCATATATTTTGGCTTTATCTGGAAGAGTTACGGGAATATCCAAACGAGCCCAAAAGCGGCTTTTGGGTCCAAAAAGCCAATAAGCCACTTTTATAAGTTATCCCAAACAGGCTCAAAGAGCTTCCCAAGGGGTGACGACCTTCGTCGAACGATGAAGGAGAGGCTAGCCTCCCCTTTGTGGTCTCCCATGAAGGTCCTCCATGGGAGATTCATGAAGGACCCCCGTGGATCTCTAATGGATTCAATTTTTTTTTTAATCTTAAGTATTTTTTAATTATTTTTTTAATTTGTACTTAATTTTGAATTTTTTATTTTGAATAAATCTCCACTATCTACTTGGATGGTGGAGATATAGATTTGTTTTTTTTATTTATTGTTTAATTAGGGGTATATTAGTCTTCTTACACTTTTAAAACGACTAATGGTCAACACTAACGACAAGAGAGTGAACTGTTAATTTTTCAATAAGTTGATTCCGCCTGTAAAAAGCTAAACCCAGATAGGTTGGCTATAATTTGTCATTTTTTATTTTATTTTTAATTTTTTTTAATTAGGGGTATTTTGATCGTTTTGCTTAGAATTATTTTAGATATCTTCTTAGAACATTATAATCATAGGTAAGGCAAAACGCTTTCTTTTAAGAATGCATATGGTTCCATCTTTCTTTCGTTAGTTAACCCACCATTTTTTAAAAGGGATTGTAGTAATTCTGGTTTTCGAACATTAAACTAAACCTGCTTCGATGGTTTTATTCCCCAATTTAAATGGCTACCACGCTACGATACGGGCTGACTGGCAGGTTTTGGTTATTCGCGATGGCGATGACGGGTCAATAAAGACTCCCTTCCCTACTAGTTCACAGGCGGGAGATAGGCCTCACATTAAAGAATACATTGATCTATCCATCGAAAGGTTTATCTAGTCAAGAGTAAGACTCCGGAATCCCAAGGAGATTCTCAAGAGAGCCCAGGAAGGAGGATAGTCTTAAGTCACCTTGCTTGTACACGAGAACAAAAACTTTGTTGTTCCTCTGTGATTCAAGACAGAGAGTCTAGGCTAGAGTTGCTACAGAAACGAGACTTCATAAGTTCAGGGATTTGAGAACGGAACAAAACTTGGGGAGACTCAGCCGTCTTCGCAAAAGAAATGCTGCTATCTTGAAGATACAATTATTACTTTTGAAACGATCAACGAATATCTTTAACTGTCAATATTAACAGTAGGGGAGTTAACTTTTAGTTTTTTAATAAGTTAATTCCGCCTATAAAAAGGCAAATCGCAAATAGATTGGCTATAATCTGTCCTAAAAAAAAATACACGAGCTAAATAATATAGTATTTATTTATTTTGACAAAAAAAAAACATGGTTACAAACTTGAATAATTGACAATTTCATGACAAACAAATCAGTGTTGAACATGGGTTGAATAGGTAGGAACCTAAAATATTTAGAATATAGAATTTCTTGAAATTGAAGTTGATGCATAAATTTTAGCTTGTGTTTCAAATTTGCTAAATGAAATCCAAAGCGTGCGGGAGTTTTTATTAATTTATAGGGTGATTTTTATTTGGTCCCTAACTTTTGGGGAATTATCAGTTTTTTAAAGCAGTTTCATTTATTGGTATATTTGGGCCCTAACTTTTTGAAAATGTATCATTTTGGTCCCTCTGTTAGTCAACTGTTAGTCAAACTTAACTATTCTAGGGTATTTTTATCTTTTAACCTATCTCTAATTAAAAAATTAATAAAAAACAATAAACGAAAATCTTCGACAGTGGAGATTATATCGAATTTTTTTAAAAAAATTAATATTGTAAAACTTAATTTTTTTTCAATTTAAATTTTTTTTACTATTTAAAAAAAATAATATTTTTGGTGGAGATCCAATCTGGATCTCCACCAAGAACAAAAAAAAAAAAAAAAAAAATTGAGCTGGGTTTGATTCGAACCCAGATCTGGTTGAACCTAGAAACTGGGTTCGAAGAGCCTGGGTTCCTCTTCGAACCCAGTTTCTGAGTTCGATGACGAACGCAGAAGCCTGGGTTCATCTTCGAATCCAGTTTCTGGGTTCGAATCGAACCCAGTTCAAATTTTTTTTTTTGTTTTTTTTTCTGTTCTTCAAGTTTAAGGTTTTTTTTTTTTTCTTCTTAATTGGATCTTCACCGTTCATGCGACCTGCTAAGAGAAGTTGGCAACTTATTGGCAACAAGTTTGAAGAGGATTTCATTCGACTTTAAGTAAGGGGCTTCGTTAGGCCATATCTCGAGTAGCAATAGCACTATTTGTAGAGTTGTCCTATTAGTTGGCCATATCATGAAATCACATTGTTCAGGAATCAGGTACCAGTTCAACGCACGTCTGATTCAAAATGAAGTGGTCAGAAATGTCAACCGAAGAGTGACTAGTTATTAAACACAAAATCAGAGTAAAAACAAATTCCTTAAATGAGCCCATTTAATGACATACCGAGAACAAATTAATCTCTAATATCCACGTGAGACTATTTGTAATTGGTAAGGGCATCTATCCAATTACAAGGATATTATTCTTCTATCAAAGATAAGTTAGCTGCATCTCCATATTCATAACTAACAAGAAACAATAATATCCGATGACAGAACACCTAACCAGTCTAGGTTGATTTTCTTTGGCTATGTTGTAGTATACTGTATACATCAACGATACCAGGAGGGAATGCTGAATCCGTTGCGGCAGTTACAGCAACCTTTGCCACTGACGTCACTCCCACAGGAGGTATAAACAACGAACCAATAAGTGGGATTTGGGTCAGCAGTTTTGCATGCTGAAGTATCTGCATAAAACATACGATAAATTAAAACAAAAAATTAATGGCGATATCATCTTCAGGCCAAATCCATAATGAAGTATGTACTCATTATGATTGAACTTATGGAAAAACACAGTACACAGGTAGCAACTAGCAAGGTATGTCATTAACATCTTCCATTTACCAACAAATAATTTTAAATAGAGGGCAGGAAAACATTGGATATTGATCATCTAAGCACTAAAATCATGTAAGGTAAGGAAAATCTGTAAATAGTCGCAATCTACATGCCAAAGAATCCTCTATATTAAGAGGCACTACTGGGTTCACTTTTGGCAACCATTCATAGATTCCAATCTCTAGACATAGATGCGCGGACGATATCTAGGGACACAGTGAATATGGATAATCAAAGAATCTGCTGAGGAAGACAAGCATTCACAATTTACCATCTCCAATGGAGCCCCAATGATGCTCAGGGGCAACTTCATTTGCCCAACCCGTCGAGTCCCATGTATAAAGCCTGGCCTTAAAATCACACCTGTTACAAAGGACAAATAGCATTCCCTGTCACCATTGGGTTATACTAACCTATGCCAATTGATGGCATTTCCACTTTAAAAAGAATTGAAATACGCATGATGTAAACAGATAATTAATGTCTGGTCATATAAGCAATAAAGTTTAATTCAATCAAAGGCAAAGTGAGAAATTATTGATTTGTATGTTCTCAAGTACATAAATAATGAATTATTTAGATACAAGTCTAAGAGGATACATCTAAAAGAGGGAGGCAGGGGGTGTGGGGGTTTGGGAGGATGACATGCATATCTAGTTATTTAGAATTTAGAAATTAGAAGAATTTTGGTATGTCAAAATCTTAAAAATGTATGTAAATAAAACAGTGGACAATGGCAATCTAAGCAGTTGATGATGAATCAGGTAATATATGCGTGCTAAACATTGAGCATAATTGCCACAGAGAATTTACTGAGCTTCTGAAATTCAACAATCTGATTAATTATAATAAAAAACCATATATATAGAAATTAGAAAAAAAAAAAGAAAAGATTCTCAACAATAGCATCTTAAATTTAAACTTGTGTATTCTGCACCATATCAAATTTAACCACCATGGATTAGACATAATTTATAGGAGCAAGAGGACAGGATTAGGAAATAGAAAAAGAAAACCACAAAATTTTAGGCGCGATATCTCCATCTTTTATTTTATTTATTTATTATTATTATTATATCATATCTCCATCCTCACTTAATCAGTTAACACTTATCCGGGAGATATGTGAATTATCTAACAAAATATTACCAAGCAGAATCTAGATTCAAATCACAGCAAGCTAGAACTATATGGTCAAAAGGAAAATTCATTGGTCAGAAATTTCTACAAATAGTGAGGCTTCTCATCATCTTAATCTATCAATTTCTTTCTGGAGCTTCAAGCCCAACCAGTAATGGAAAAAAGGATTCCCAAAGCAATAAGCATTATAAGAAGGGATATGAGAAGCTTCAGGCAAGAAACCTTCAAAAATACCCAAAACCTAAAACTCTTGTTTCACTTTCACATTAAGGAAGATGTTCTCAAGTGATTGAGCAAACAAATCCAACATGCCTCCATTTCTCATGGTCTCTAACTTAAAACTTCTACCACCTTGCTGAAAGCAATATTAACAGAACTAATAATCTAAGCCAGAGAACACAAGACTGACCTCCATACGGCAGTTTTGTTGTTAACTCCTTTTCAGTCGCTCTCTGCATCATAGTAGACGGACAGAATATTCATCAAAAGGAACTAGAGAGTGAAAACAAATCTCTTGTGTTGCACCAACTAAATGTGGTTGTGTGGTTGATGGCTAAACAGAAAAGTATAACTATTTTAACTGGCCCCATTGGGAAATAAGCAAGGACAGAAACTACACTACTATGAATGCACAGTACATTAGTGTATCTAGCTCTACTCATTCTAGCTTTCCACTTTCTTTCACTTCGAAATTAAAAGTAGCTACTTATACTATCTTGATAGTTAAATTCATGTAAGCACATGGAAACCTTTTACCGCTATGAGAATCTTCATTTATAAATTTCACATCTAATATTCAAATGCCTTATTCAAGAGTTACAACATAATCACTCCATTGATTATATATCAACAACTCGAGAGCAAGAAAGTACCTTTCCCGCATAATATCCTCGTAGTATATAATTTATCAAACCAAAGTCAGCAGCAGAAATATAAACAAACCTTTTCACACCTGAAGACAACAATGCGGATGAAGAAGAAGATTAAAAATCAAGCATCTCCATGAAATGAAGACAAACACCAGCATAAAGTATTTAACACATCCATCTAATAAAATAGTAAGACAAAGGCTTTATACTCAATTAAGATACTCTTCCATATCACACATATAGCCAGATTGCAATATACATCAAACCTCCCTTTGCTGACAACCAAAAATAGTCGAAAAATAAGACCTACTTGGTATCATGCAGGCACCATACTGACAGACCATGTCAATCGAATTGTTAGTAGAGACCTTGATATGGGAATAATTATTTCATCATAATCACCATTGACTTTGTTGGTCAAAATTATTAGATAAACAAATTTCCAATATGTTGAACCCACGGACAAGGAAAAAAAAGAAAAAAGTCATAATTAAATATATATTTTTTTTCCAACAAGGGGAAACAAATAGAGAAAGTGGCAAGGAGAGTGGGGAGGAAACAAACTTAATAAAATTCATTTAAAGAATAAGACAGAAATTTGTCTTCTATGTTGCATAAAATGAACAAAAAATATTAGATTGATTTCCATGTGGCTCTACAGACACTGTAGAAAGGAACAAAAATTCTTATATTTATATTCTAGAGTAACACTGAAAGAAAACGCTCAGAAAACAACGTATATTGTTGGAGAAGGTAGATCGAATCTTACCAAATTTGGTTGAATGTTATTTTAGGAAGTAAATATTTTAGATTATTGTAATTAGTTATTTGTTTCCTAGTGTTATTTGTTTTTCTAATTTGTAATCCTTAGAAATTATGAGTAGTTATTACCTAAAATTAGTCCTACTAAAATTAGGAGTACTTTTTGTGTGTGTGTGTATATATATATATATATATAGGTGGCTGTGTATTAACAAGGAATCAATCTATATATATTTTTCAAAATTCTTCATGGTATCAGAGCCGCCCTCACTAGGACGGTAAATTATTTTTTATTTTTCTGCTGATTATTTGATAAAATCAGCAAGCAATTATCATTAATTATGGTCGTTTATACCAGAATTTGAAGACTTATTCTTCTATTTCCATCAGAGCCTAGATTTCAACTCTAAACACTAGGTTTTTATTTTCTGATAAAAACCCTAAGAGTCCCGAACGTATTTCGGACTCCTTTACCTCTCTTTCCGTCTCGGTTCCTTCCACCCTGAAGCAACCATGTCTGAAACATCACAGCAAATTGTTGCAGAAACGTCTGCTCTTGTCATACAGGAAGCTGCTGAGGCTGCTGGGGCTGCTGAGTTCAAGGCAAATATCTGCAAATTTGAGGACAAGCCTAGGGTCTGGTGTGATCACTGCAATCGACCACACCATACCCGAGAGACATGCTGAAAACTCCATGGCAAACCAGCAAATTGGAAGCCCCGGGATAGGCCGAATACAACCCCTTCTACTGCTCATTCTGCCGAGCAGATGCAACTCAACGAGGAGCAACTGGATCAACTCCTAAAATTAATAAAAAACAGCCCCAATACCAGCTCTAACCCCAGTGGGTATCTTGCTCAAACAGGTAATGCTTCTACCGGCTTTATAGGCCAATTTACCTCTGCACCTTGGATCATTGATTCAGGTGCATCGGACTACATGACCAGTGCCTCATCTTTATGTAAAACATATTCTTTTTGTCCTGGAAACTAGAAAGTTCGAATTGCAAATGAAAGTTTATCTTCCATTGCAGGAAAATGTTATATTCAAATTTCTAATAATATTGTTTTAAATTCTGTTTTACATGTTCCTAATCTTTCCTGTAACCTCTTATCAGTTAGTAAATTATCCCAAGATTCTAACTGTTCCATTATTTTCTCTCCTATACACTGTTAATTTCAAGACAGAACTATGGGGAAGATGATTGGCAGTGCTAAGATAAAGGATGACCTTTATTACTTTGAGGATGGTTCTCTTGAAGATAAAGCTCGCTTTGGGGTTGCAGTGTAATGTGGGCTCTCTCCCTGTAAGAGAACAAATTATAATTTAGCATTTTAGATTAGGACATCCTAACTTTGCATATTTAAGGCACCTGTTTCCTAGTTTATTTAATAAAATCTCCTTTAAAAATTTTCAATGTGATATATGTTGTTTTTCTAAGAGTCAACAAAAACCGTATTTTTCAAAACCTTATAGGACTTCAAAACCATTTTATTTAATACATAGTGATGTTTGGGGACTCTAAAAAATATCAACTCTAACTGAAAAAGGTGGTTTGTAACCTTTATAGATGACCATATTAGACTATGTTGGATTTACTTAATGAAACAAAATCATATGTTGAAAAATTGTTTCAAGATTTCTATAAACTAATTGAAACTCAATTTCAAACTAAAATTAGTATTTTACGAACTGAAAATAAGAAAGAATACTTTAATCAGTATCTTGAAAATTTTTTAACTGAAAAAGGAATTCAACATCAATCTACTTGTCGGGATACACCCCAGGGATTGCAGAGAGAAAAAACTGCCACCTTTTAGAGGTTAGTAAGGCTCTTATGCTCTCTATGAATGTTCCAAAATATTTATGGGGAGAAGCTGTCTTAACAGCAGCATATTTGATCAATAGGGTTCCATCTCGAGTCTTAAATTATGAAACTTCTTTAAATTCTCTTAAAAAGTTTTTCCCAGATAATAGATTGAGTTTAGATTTGCCCCTTAAGGTTTTTGGATGTACAATCTTTGTTCATATACCTAATATATTTCGATCTAAACTTAATGCTAGAACTGAAAGATGTGTTTTCATTGGGTATGTTTCTAATAAAAAATGGTATAAATGTTTTAATCCTGTTACAAAAAAAGTTTTTATAAGTATGAATGTTGTTTTTGCTGATCAAAAACCCTTTTTTTAACAAAACTCATCTTCAGGGGGAGAGTGAAAAAGAAGATGATGAGTTTTCTTTTGAAAATTCTTGGAACCCTAGTACTTCTGTTTTACCAAAATATGTTTTCCCTAGGGTTTCAAATGATTATGAAGAGGTTATTTTTCACAAGGAAACAGAGTCTAGACATAATGAGCTAGGAACAAATCAATTGCCAAATGTTACTCATTCTAATTCAGGGGGAGAAATATTACAGGATAAAGATCCTAATCTGGATAATTATCCCATAACAGAGCTGAAAGTTTATACAAGAAGGAAATCTCAGTGTAACAAAGAACAACCTCATCCAGCACCTAGCCGGTTGCCTTCTTCAAGTCCTGGTACTGAACAAGCTGTAACTCAACAAATTATCACTTCAGTTCCTACTCTTTCTCCTATATCTGAGTCTGTTAATCCTGATTTTTCTATTGATCTTGATATTCCCATAGCCATTAGGAAAGGGGTTCGAACTTGTACCAAACACCCTATAGCTAAATACCTGTGTCCTATCACAGATTGTCCGACAAGCAGAGAGCATTCACCTCAAACATCTCACACTTAGCTATCCCTAGAGATATTCGAGAAGCCCTAGAACACCCTAGTTGGAAACCGGCTGTTATGGAGGAAATAAGTGCCCTCAATAAAAATAAAACCTGAAAAATCACCGATCTACCAGCTGGAAAGAAAACAATGGGGTGCAAATAGGTCTTGACTATTAAATGCAGGGCTGATGGGTTAATAGAGAGATACAAAGTCAAAATTATTGCAAAAGGGTTCACTCAAACCTATGGCCTTGATTACCAAGAAACTTTTGCACCTGTAACGACAGTGAATGCTATTCGCAATCTCCTATCTGTGACAGTGAATTTTGGTTAGCTTTTACACTAGCTAGATGTAAAAAATGCCTTCCTAAATGGCAATCTTGAAGAGGAAGTGTTCATGGAATTTCCACCTGGGTTTGAAAAAGAAATGGGCTATGTAGATTGGTGAAGTCCTTATACGGACTCAAGCAATCTTCTAAAGCATGGTTTGAAAGGTTTGGAAAGGTTATGAGAAAGCTTGGATACAATCAAAGTCAAGGGGATCACACATTGTTTGTTAAACACTCTAGTGAAGGAAAGAAGGCGATTCTAATTGTCTATGTAGATGACATCATTTTAACCGGAGATGATAGTGAAGAAATTGAAAGACTCAAGAAGTCTTTGGATAGTGAATTTGAAATTAAAAATCTAGGATAAGTGAAGTATTTCCTAAGAATGGAGTTTGCTAGGTCCAAGAGAGGAATCTTTGTTTCCCAGAGAAAATATGTGCTAAATTTATTGGGAGAAATGAGAATAACAGGATGTAAAGTTGCTGAGACACCACTTGAGCTGAATCTAAAACTTGAGGCTGACAAACTAGAAAATATTGTGGATCGAGAACAATACCAGAAACTAGTGGGAAAACTAATTTACCTAGCTCACACCAGACCCGACATCTCATTTGCAGTGAGTTTGGTAAGTCAGTTTATGCACTCAGCAGGACCAGAACATTATGAGGTAGTTTTGAGGATCCTGAGATACCTAAAGAGAACTCCAGGAAAGGGACTTTTATTTGCTAATAATGGACATTTGCAGATTGAAGTTTATACAGATGCAGATTGGGCAGGAAGTATAACTAACAGAAGATCAACTTCTGGCTATTGCACATTTGTTGGTGGTAATCTAGTGACTTGGCGAAGCAAGAAACAGAGTGTTGTGGCAAGAAGTAGTGCAGAAGCCGAATTCAGAGCTGCACCCCTTGGAATCTGTGAGATAATGTGGATTCGGGGATTGCTTGAAGACCTAAAAATCCACATTCTCTCACCTCTAAAACTCTACTGTGATAATAAGTCAACTATTGCTATAGCTCACAATCCGATTCTACATGGCAGAATCAAGCATGTTGAAATAAACAAGCATTTCATCAAAGAGAAAATAGATAGTGGACAGATTTGCATGCCCTATCTACTTACCGCAGAACAAGTGGCTGACATTTTCACTTAGGGCCTACCGAAGAAGCAGTTTGAAAAGTTGATATGCAAGCTGGCCATGGAAGACATCTTTAGACCAGCTTGAGGGGGAGTGTTGGAGAAGGTTGATCGAATCTTACCAGATTTGGTTGAATGTTATTTTAGGAAGTAAATATTTTAGATTATTGTAATTAGTTATTTATTTCCTAGTGTTATTTATTTCCTAATTTGTAATCCTTAGAAATTAGGAGTAGTTATTATCTAAAATTAGTCCTACTAAAATTAGGAGTACTTTGTGTGTGTATATATATATATATGTGGCTGTGTATTTACAAGGAATCAATCAATATATATTTTTCAGAATTCTTCATATATTTATAATGAAACTAAGTTGCCCCAAGCAATTGCTCAAAGAATTATAGCATACCTTGTTCTACTGCAGCTCGTACAGCATTAATGTTTGCAGTTCCATTAATTTTGTACATATGTGAGTTTGAGCCGAATCCTCCAACACATGAGATCTAAGAATTTCACATTAAATAGTGCACACAGATATATCTTAAGAATGGAACAAAATTAAGATATTGAGAGAGAGAGAGAGAGAGAATTGTTTTCAATCCAAGGATGAATAGTAACTAACACCCTGAAAAAGTGAGATTCTTGTTGCCTTAGTATAAAAAAGATTCCAGCCCAAAAAGGGCAATAAATACTGAAGTTAATATATATGTATACATCTTGTGCAGATTATTATGTACTGCTACACAAGATTAACCCATGTTAGAACTAAAATGAAACAATAACTAAGGCTATTTACGCCCAGACTTCACAGAAATTACATTATAATATCCCAGACACTGTCAACTGAAACCTACTCTCAGAGTTATAGATGCACTCAAGCACATTATCAACCCAAACAGTTCACAATGAGAGCAGAAATCATATGCACAGATTTGAAGCACTCAATTTCTGAAAGCTCTATAGCAAATTGTAAAGCATGAAAGAAATTGTGACAAAAGGCTTTTGTTTACATATAGAAAGAGGAAGGAAGAAAGAAAATCCTTCTTACCCTAGTTCAATAAATAGATTTATCTTTACTGTGCATTCTCTACTGTTTGTGCTTTTTATAATCATTAAGCATCACCTTTATCCAAGCTAAATCATTGCAAGGAAGCAGGAATCACGTCATCTTATAACAAACATAAGCTATTACCAATCAACCCGCTCGGGTATGCAAAAAAGAAGTGCCACCAATCCGCACCTTGTATTGATAGGCAAAACATTGAGGTTCTGAAAATAATTACCATACGACATCTCTACCCTTAAATTATCTCGTGGATTGCATTCTATGCTTATAGCACTTACTTACACAGGTCAAAGTTACAGAACAACTAATTAAAGAACATGTACCACAGAGTTTACTCCAGTCAGTGCATGTTTCATTGAATCAGGTGAAAGCAGATCGCCTGTAACTCATAAAAAAGACAGTATTACACTTAATCAACAAGTTACAAATAGATATGTGTGTATTAAACTCTCAATGGACCTTGATGCCAGACCACGTTATCAGCCCAAGAATCCTGAAGAGATGGCCTCCCAGACCTAGTAATAACAGAATGAGAAATTCAATATATACAAACAAGTATACATGATAACTGAAGTCACTGCGTGCAAAATTTTATCCAGCTATACTGTCGGTCAGGTTAACATAATCCCCTTCCAAGAAGAAAAGGCATATGAAAACAAAGTAGTCAAAATTGTGCTTTCAAGTAACTACTACATGGTCTAGCAAATCTGTTGAAAATGGGGGGGAAAAAGAAGGGGGAAAGAGTTAAGAATGTTCTACACAATCTTTCTTTGAAAGAAACCCTTTCACTGGGAGTAAACCCAACAGATAAATAAAAATTGAACACTGTTACTAGTTATAAGTATACAATACCTGCTAAGGCTAGATACAGTCAAACCACGCTCTAGAGCTTCTCTACAGATATGTGTACCAACGAAACCATTTCCACCTAAAACAAGTAGCTAAATCAAAGAAACAATAGTCAGAAGGAAAAGAATGTCTAATACAAGTTACAACACTGAAGAGATCTAATTTAAGGGAGCTTCATCAGCTTAGCAAAGTACCTTCTCTGCTGAAGGTAGCTTGACATCGGGAATCTCTGCTTCCTCAGCTTTTAAGTAATTGTCTTTTCTATTTGAATTAGTTGACAATAACCTCCTATTTCTGAACACAGCCATTGTACTGTCAATATCAGAAACAATGATACACGAGGAAGCAAATTTGAAAATATTGAAGCCACAAAAAATGGAAAAGCCTGTTTATGTTATAATGGTTCATTGGTTTGAGATCTCTACAATTAGAGGTACTGCATTTACATTAATATAAATCAGAATTATATGTTAAGACTAAATCAATTAACAGCCTCAAAATGACCAAAACAGAAAGGAGCAAGTCAATTTTGTAAAGTATTACACTTGTTCCAGCTTCTGAGGAAATCCAACTTTCTAGATTAGCTACAAGCACCTCAAAGTAACAATCTGAGCAATTTACTTCTTGATAGGTTCCAGATTTTTGATTTTATAAATTTACCAAAAATGACAAATTATGGAGATGGTAAAACAAGGTAATAGATATATTGAAGAAAACACTTCCATACACATCAAGACAATATATTATTCAATGGGAAAAGTATTAGCAGCTGAAAAATATAATAGCAGCAATACCAGCTAGTATTCATAAAATTGTAAGATCAGAAAGGAACAGATGGGTCATAAGCATAAGGTATGTATAATGCCAACTTTGTGCTAATATGCAACACAGCAAACTATATATTCTTTTGTCTCTTTTATCAAAGCAGTCACTGTGAAAGTCAAATTATCACAATGGTTGAGTTTGTATTTTCAAGCCTATTGTCTAATAACCTTCTAAATTGCATAGAACATTGATTTAGATAATGGAACCTTTTTATGAGTGTGTGCATGCGTGTGTTTTTCGGTTTCCTCCTTTTTTTTTCTTTCTTCAATTCAGCTCCATCTGCAGCCATAACCCCACTAATGACTAAACTTTGGCATCTTCCCTCCGTAAAGTTTAGACCAGGCAGGCTCATAACTCCTTCGTAGCTCATATTATAATCACCACACAAAAGGCCAAATATTCACTGAAGATCACAACCTAACTTATCAGCCTAAGTTGGTTCATAACCCAACTTATATCAGGTGTATCCATTTTATATTATAAACTTATTTTATACTGCCCGTCAGCAATTCCAACATCTTTATTTTGGTTACAATCAATATGTTTGTTCACTGCAACTATGTACATACATACATATATACAGATTATTATATGAAAAAGTGCTACTATATATATATATATATATATATAGTTTATCTTATGCTTAGTCAGCATTTTCTTATTCTTAATCGGCATCTCGTAAGCCTTGTACTAAATTTTTACTAATCAGAGCCATGCAAACCTTTTCATAACTTACTTTAAAAATTGAGACAGACTGCATTATTCCAATGTAAATAAATACAAATTAAGTTGTTTTCCTCCCTCAAGCAGTCCAGTACCAAAGAAAGATTGGACTTTCCTACCCAAAGCTCATACATGCAAACAGAAATCAATAAAAAATAATCAGTCAAGCCATGGATACTCTATACCACCACTATTTATCCATTCAAACAGTAAAACTCATGCACTATTTTATCAAATACATCAATGTGACTGCGATACGATAACAGAGCCCAACAAATTTCAAGCACATTTTCATCTAGCATAAAGAATTACAGATATGAGAAAACACCCATTTAAAGGAAACATTTTAGAGGATGAATACATCAAGACCCAGATCATTAAACAAGCATGAATTCAATAGAACTCAGAGTTTGATCAAAATCACAAATGGGTCACTAAGAAAAAGCAGTTAACATACAAGGACCTTGGAAGAGAAGACTGTGGGTGTGAATGGAGCAAACGAGAGACGATGGTCTTCATATTGTTGTTGTGCGTTCTTCTTTTTTTGTTTTTTTGTTTTGTGTGTTTGATTAGAACGTGAATAGAAAGAATCACAACTTAGTTTGCTTGATTGATTAAAATGTTCCTAGGAATCTGATTAACTAATTTGTCGCTGCTTTTTGTATAGTTAACCGCTTTTAAGTTTTAACCTTTCAAACTGAAGTAGAAGATAACACACGGCGCCTGGCAATGGCATCTGCCCATTTATCACTTCCAACAAACAAATTTAAATATCATAGCGAATCAAATATTAAAAACAATAATAAGATTCTTTTAAAAAAAAATAATAATAAGAGTTGTTGGCTAATATTACAAGATTTCTACCACATGATTTTTTGTTCCTCTCATCTTAATAAATTACTAAAAATATATCAATTTAGTATATACTTTATATTTATCAATACAAAATGAAAATGTAAATGGACTATTTTGTTATTTATATAATTGATTGATTTTTTTTTTTTGAAGAGATATAATTGATTGAGTTAAAGGGGTTGTCGTGCTTTAACCTTTAAAAAAATTGGTATCTTGACATAGAATGACCAAAATGCATGTAATAAAAAAGCTTCAAAAAAAAAAAAAATATGCATACAATAAAACAAAATTATTTACAACTTCAAACCCTCAAATAGTTATTTTATTACCCAAAAACCTGAAAACAAATTGAAATAAAAAAAAATAATTGAAAATAATATATGTATATATAATAAATTTATTTTATATATTACATTTGAAAACTAAAATTTAAATAAAAAAATAAACTATAAATAATATAAATTATCATAAAAAATAAAATAGATATAAGAGTAAATTATATATAAAAAATAAATAATTTAAAATTAAATATGAAAGTTAAAAATTAAAAAAAATAACAAAAACTAAAAATATGAAAACCAACAAAGTAATTAAAAACATTACTTTCTGTATGCTTTTAGAGTAACATTAGATTGTTTAAAAAATTTGTCTAAATTTATGCTCAAATGATATGATATGTAGTTGTCAACACTACATCACTAACCACATCATTTAAATAATTTATATGATTTCATATGCCACATCATTTGGACATGATTTATAGAAAATAATTTATATAAAAAATTTAAAAAGAACTTGAAATAAAAAAGATGCACCTTCCATGGAGGAAGTAAGCTTCCTCCAAATAGTGCCGAGGAAGCTCTCTGCCTCTATTATGGGGAAGTCATCCTATAGATCAATATACTTTTTTTTTTTTTTGTTTCTTTATATATTTGTTAAGACACTAGTTTAGGTTTACTTTATTTCGTACCAAATTACTTTTCACTTGTATATTCTTTTAGTTATGTAGGTCAATGTGTTCTTAGGGACTCCTTTTAGATTATTTTTTATTTATTTATAATTTTAACATTAAAAGGTATTTAGTAAATACTCAGAAGTGATTATTAAATAATTTTAGTTTATTTTGAGAAGCAGGGTGATTATCAACTTATAATCAGATTTTAAATTGTCTTTAATACTATTATTAAGAAACCTTTATTCTTATAATCAATCAAAACTTAAATAAAATTAAACAGAAAATTAAATATAATATTTTTTAAAAAATAAAGTTAGAACTTACTCACAATTAGATTTAGAGCCCAACTCTTTAAATTAGGAGGGATAGTGACCTCCATGGGAGACCAATCTTTTCTAGTTTGTCTAAAAATATATATAATTATTATTATTTTTAATTAACATAATTATAGTAATTTTTACTATAAAAATATCATTAAATATTAATTCAATTGAAAATTTGAAATAATAAAAAAATTGTAAAAACCCATTATAATAATATGTATATTTCAATCATTATATACAGTTACAACATATTTATGATAAAATAATCAAACATATGTAAATCGATCTTGAGTCTCATAACAATTTCTTTAAAATAGGTTAAATGAGTTTAAAATTTCTGTAAAAATAGTAGCTGGCTCAAAGGCCCAACAAAGGCTAGAACCGATAAAACCGACCCAATCTGAACTGATCAGATCAAGTTCGTTATGTTTGGTTATATGAATGAGATTGTTCGGTTTTCAATTATAAAAACTAAATAATTGTTGAGTCTGATCAGTTTTATTCAAAATCGAATTGACCCTATAAATGCTCACCCTTACTCTCTCTCTTTCTTTCTCTCTCTATCTTCACTATTACAAGTGAAATTCCTCAAATTTCAAACATTACATGTTGAGTTAGGGTCTCGGGGGCCACAAAAAGAAAATTCATTGAAGTTAGCTAAATCTAAAATATGCAATAATTAAAGGGGCGCCCACTTTTCTTCTTCCATTGGATTACTTTAATTTGTTTGTCTTTATATTTCTTTATTAATTACTTCAACTCAGAGTTGCCAATTGTCTAATTCTCTTGTTCCATAAATCTACCCACTACTGAAAATATAAAAACACGAGGCCCCATTGTGCATTAAAGTGTGATCCATTCACAAAAAGAAAAAAAAAAAAGTGCATGATCTAAGAACCCACCTTCCATTTCTTAATTCTTAAGCAAAATAAGCACATAAAACACCTCCAAGCCCCCAACACTTTGACACGAGAGAGAGAGAGAGAGAGAGAGAGAGAGAGAGAGAAATCAATAATGTATGTGACTAGGCCTCTTTCCATGTACAGGAATTTTCCAAGTAGTCTGTCTATAGAACCTCAAGAAGGTCCAAATTCAGGGTTTTTGGTGATCACAGATGAAGAAGCAGAAGCAGAAGACACATTTTGTTGGGGTGCATGTAAATTGAGGCAAGTCCAAAGGTTACCATTTCCTCAGGACAAGATACTAAGTGTTGTTCATTCATCAGATATTGAAGAAACTATAGTTACTAAGGTTTTGTTTATCCCAGTTCTTGATCAACCTCTATCTTCTAATCGCTACTATGTTGTTAGAGCTAACGCCAAATACAAAGGGTATGCTCTCGTCTTTCTTCATACAGATCAACCACCGAATCTTCTTCTTCTTCTTCTTCTTCAATTTATTCTACATTCCTCAAAAGCATTAATTTTAATGTTTTTAAATGTGCTTTTGTGTAAAATTGATAATTTAAGTCTTTTTAACAAGTGTTTAAATTATATGCTTTTGAAAACGAAAAAAATCTTTTAAGAAAAATATATATTAGTGATCCTCAAATATCATTTCTATTTTTTGAATTGAAACAAACTAGAGTTCTCGATTTATATAATTGTTATGAACAAATGAAAATCTTATAAATATATTACAAAAATTGTCAATTATCAAGTTTGTAAGAGTTAAATTATTTTGAATGGATGACTGTCAATATGGTTTTGGTAGTAAATGACGCTTTTTCATTATAGTAGTGTCTAGTTGCTACACCGGATGTGAAAAAAGAAAAAAAAAATTCACTAGTGAATCTCCAAAATTTAAAGATTCGCTTGTCTCTCTTGAAAAGAGGATTTTAACAATTTCAAACTGTTGATAAGTTCTTCTAAAAAATGTAGTAGTAGTAAAAAGTATGAACAAAAAGCCTTAATAGTCAAAAGTGCTTCAAAGCCATGCTTGGCTGATTCTCACTAAAGTGAAAAAAATCTTTATATATATATATATGAATATATAATTCACAATTGCTGAGGAATCATCCGTTTGTAGGCAAGCATGCACAAGTTCAAGGGAGATGGACATGGGAATATGTTGTTTCAGCAACGTCGTAAATGATGTGAAACCAAAACCATTTGATCACAGAAATATATACCAGCAATTCAAGATCCACCGCCATTATCGACATTCTTTTTTCGCCAAGTCTGCAGCCATGGACGGCCTTCCTCCAAAGTTTCTTCGAAAAAAGGGCTGGGAACTTCGCACCTCATCAAGACTATTACCAACTAATTATCTAAGGGAAGCTCTAGGTCTCGATAACTCTCTTCGAACACTTGGTCCAAGTTTCAACTTCCCCATCACAAACAAGCGATCGAATTCAATTGTGGTGGGAAATTGGTACTGTCCCTTCGTGTTTGTGAAAGAGGAAGCCAGGAGGTTGAGACACCAAATGAAGATGTCTGTGTTCTACAAATTGACTCTAGAGCAATGGTGGGAAGAGATTGGTTATTGGGAGAATGTGAATGATGAAGATTCCAGTGTAGTGAATGTGAACATAGATGTAAGAAGAGAAGTGAATTCAGTTTTTGGAGTGGAAGCTGTGAAGGAAGAGAGAGTCGATCATGGTGGATTTGTTTGGTTTAGGGTTTGTGAGAGAAGTAACAGAGGGAGTGTAGGTTTGAGTGTGGCTATTGTGGAGAAGATGAAGTGGGTGGAAGAGGAAGGAGGGTGGATTAATGGAAGAGAGAAGGAAGTGAGAGTGGAGAGGGTTGAAGAGATAAGGAGTACTAGTGAAAGTGGGAGGAAGAGACTTGGTTGCTATGTCTTGGTGGAGAGCTTTGTTTTAAGGAGAATGAATGGGAGGTTGATCCTTAGGTGCGATTATAGGCACACACACAGGGTTCAATGCAAATGGGAATGACTTGTTACGATCAATTGTATGTTTGAATCACTAATGGGGTTCAACGTCATCTTTGTATTAAGGGATATTAGTAAGATCTCCTCTATAGTTTAGATTATTAGACAAAGATTATCTCGTAATTTTAATTATAGTTAAAATAACCTCTCATAATTTTATTTTATAACTAATTTCCCATCTACCGTTAATTTATATTAACTTTATAAGTAAACATTACTTATTTATCCTTTAAGAAATACAAAAAAAAAAAAAATTAGTAAATCTCCACCGTTTACATGGACGGTGCAAATAAAAAAGGGAAAAAATCTTAAATAAATAAAATTTGTAAAAACATTGCTTAAAATATAAAACAATTAAAATTTTTAACAAAACTAAAGACATAAAATTAAAAAAAAAAAAAAGATTGATCCCCATTGTCCATCTCTGAGATGGAGAGTGGAGATTAGCGGTGGCAAACGGATCGGATTTGGATTATCCAAATCCGAATTTTTTGAATTTTCGGATTCGGACCGCATGTTTTCAATCCGAATGGATATTACGGGTTCGGATTTAGGATTTTCGGATTTTGGAGTTCAAATATTTTTAAATTTCTGACCGGATTAGGATTTTTTGCACCGAATTTCGAATTTTCTTCCAAACCGGATTTCGGATTTCGAACCGAATCCTGATTCGACCCGAACCGACCCGCCATATATAAATATAAAAAAAAAAACTAGATCTAACCATTTTAATATTTTTTTTCTCTCACTATCTCTCTCTCTCTCTCTCTCTTTCTCTCTCTCAAATTCTCTCGGCCTCCCCTCATCCCCCACAAAGCCATCCACCAGCCAGTCTTCGAGTCTCTCGTTGCCGCTGCTAGTCTTCTGAATCCGTTTGCAGTCGCTCCTCGCCGCCGCCAGTATTCGTGTCTGTCGTCGCCTCCGCCGATCTTCGCATCTCTTGTCGCACATGTTTGTGGTTTCTCCATTAAAATATTGTGTTGAACTGTTTTTGTTTTTCTATTTCCAGAAAATACTTTATGTTTTTCCATGATTTTTTTTCTTTTTTTGCTCTGTTTTTGTTCAGTACTAGACTTGTTTCAAAATTATTATTTTTTTGGGTTGGTTCTACTTCTTTTTATTAGATTTTAGGTTTTTTTTTAACTTGTTTTATGCTTTGATTTATGATAATTGGATTGATTTTAGGTACTTTGTCAATTGCCGATTAGAGTTGGTTGCTTTGTGAAATTTATTGAATGGAAAATATATTTCCATATTGTATTTTTTGTAGTTATTAGTTTAGTCTGTCTGTTATTGTTTTTGTTAGATATTATATATAACAATTTGATAGCCTGATTAACTCATACTTTTTGCATCATATATTATTTGTGAAATATCACATTGTTTGTGAATTGTATTTGTTTGAAGATATGTTTATAGATGTGTATGAACTTTCTAATTAGTTTTTCAAATAAATAAAAGACTATAGTTGAACATAAATACTTATTTATTATAAATTTTATAAATTAATAGTTAAAAATTGAATGAAATGTAATTGCATCACTATGGTTAGAGTAAATCCCAACTAGGTTGGCACCTACACACCAATCATTTGCATTTCTCAAACACTACATGCAACCTATAATACTTATCCAAATAATATCCAAATACTTATCAAGAATTATATGAATCTTGGTGCAAATGTCAAATATGATTGTCACAGTATCACAGATCTGTGTTTTTGAACTCTGCCTCCAATAGTGCTTGCCAATCTTATGCTCTTTCCTCTGCAGCCTCTCAATCTCCAATGCACATCACAACTTCCATACTATTTGCAGCCATTCGGCTTCTTCTGTCGGTCATAGTCCAACCACCTGCACTAAAAGCAGATTCCGATGCAACTGTGGACACCGAAGGGGTTAGTAGATCACGTACCATGATGGAGAGCACATGATAATTACTCTGATGTGTTCTCTACCATTGCAAAACATCAAAACTCTTCAATTCTTTTTTGTTCGTATAATAAATATAATCAGTTTCCACATATTTTACTAACTCATACAATCTATTGTGGATGTTTCACATGCTTTTCTCTTACCTTTATCATTCATTATATTCTAAAAACACCCCTCCTAACTATCATATTCAGGAACATTAGAAGAATTTTCTGCCTCACCTTCTATGTTTATATAAAATATTGTACAATATTATAAAAACATTTCATCTAAACAATTTCAAACTCTAAAAATATTAACTTCAAGATTTCTATTCAAATTTGCATTAATACTTTCAATCACATTTTTTACTTCTGTAAGATTATATTGAGGATCAAGAACTGCAGCAGCTAAAAAAATCATTGGGGTGTTCTTCCAATATTTTTAAAATTTTTCTTCCATAACATGACATATATTTGTAAAAGAAGGATTGTCCCTATGCATTTGGAAAACATTCAGAATTGACTACATACATTTCAAGGCTTCATTTGAAGTTGGTTTGTAAACAGAAAACATGTTTGAGTAACTTTATAAAAAGTTTCTAAAAACGCCATCATCTCAAAAGCTATTTTCCAATCACCATCAGTAATCATTTCATCATTTTTATACATATTGTAAAATGAGCTAATAACATTTTCATAACCAACATATGATTGTAACATAAGATATGTAGAATTTCAACGGACTTTCATATCACCAACAAATGTTTTTAGGGCTTTATTAAGTTGTGCACAATACCCTACAAACTCCTCAATTCTAGATGCACTACACATAATGCATTCAATGACAGGTCTAAACTTTTTAATTTGTAAAGAAATCAATTTAAGCCATCTTGTACAATCAAATTTATAACATGACATACACATTTCATATGTAATAAAGATTTACCTCTTGGAGGGGTTAAAGTAGAAGAAACACTTCAATAGCAACATTATTCGCAAATGAATTACCTAATGTAATACTTAAACTTTTATCTTAAATATGCATTTCGGAAAAAATATCAAAGATGCAATCAAAAATTGCTTTTCTGTTGTGGGGACATTTTAATCAGCGAAAACTCAATAATTCTTTTTTGCGTCGTCCAATTTTCATAAATATAATGCGAGGTTGCACAAATATAATTAGTTAAATCAGAAGTAATAGAAACTACTCCTTGAAATTGGCCAAAATTGTGAATTAATTATAATGGTAACTCTTTAAATAATTTAAAAATATAAGATTTACAAGTATTTCTACTCACAGGATCAAATGAAGGATTAATATGCCTCATGATGAATTTTACAAAATGCTGGCATGCAGCGGTTGTAAAAGGTAATTCAACACATGCAATATATCGAGCTAAGGCCTTCCGCATGCAAGCTTGTGAGTGCTAAAATATGGTCATTTCACCTTTTTTATTTATCGCCAATTTGTGTTTGTCGTAGTGAGTTCCCTTCTCATTTAGCCGCACATTTGTTGGCATGTGCTTTGAGATGACCAATGCCTTAAGATGAAAAAGTTGAAAGTTCTTTTATACAGTATATACATATAGCTAATGGGGTTGGTTTCCTGTCAACTATACGTTCTATCTTATCCAAATGTGCCCACCATATAGATCTTCCCTTTTTCAAGGGACGATCTGTAGAAGAAGATTGTTCACATCGTGCCCAAAGTGGCCTTAAAGAAGTGGCTATAGTGTTCGTAGTAGTCGGTTGAGCCTACGAAAGGGATGGGGAGACGTTTGGCACATTAGTATTGCCACCCATTGTATCTGTAACATCATTAGACATATAATCACTACATATAATATTTATATGCATTTCTTGAAGGGAAAATATAATGAGGTTTTCAAAAAACACGCAACAGAATAATAAAAAGGGTTTTAAAAATTTTCCTTTTAAGAAAACTATTTTCAAGAACGAATCTTGTTTATGTATATGCACATATTAAAATAGAAATTACAATTTACCTGATTGTTTTTCTTAATTCTTGAAACTTCAATTCACCACCAAGACTTCCGAGCTATGACCCGCGATCTGACAACTCGTGTGTGGACACGTCACGGATATAGAGATGGAGGTTGCAAAAAAGCAGAGAAGACAACACTTTGACTTCTTTCTTTGGCTGGCTGCACCTGCACAAGCAAACAAAAAAAACTTTTTTTTATTAATATTTATTTAATTATTAATTTATTAATTAAATAATCATATTATTAAATTAATTCTCTTAATTAAATCCTATAACTTTTGTAACACAATTAATTGGACTATCCAATTAATTAACCGTGACCCTCATTACCATTAACCATAAGGGCTAGCAAGGGGACCTAATTGATCTACAGTTTTGAGCTCCAAAAATACTTAGAAATATTAATTAAACTCTTTAATTAAAATTCCATGATTATTAACCTCGGAGTTATTCCACTAAAAACCCGAGGCTGTACACTCAAAACTGTAAATGTTTTATACTAATATGAATTCTCAGTATCCATCGATATAACTATTACATACGGTATGATCTTCCACGAGTAGTTCATAATTAGAGCTAGACCATAATGTCTGTTATACCCCTCTAATTATATCTTTTCCTTTAAGCATAGTTGATTCTCTAATGAACAATTAAATTTCATCTTCCTTTAAGGAAGAAGGAGAGCGCTCATAATTGTTCAAGCTCCGAATCAATCCTTGAGGGAATTACTCCTTTACTTCTCGCAAGAAGGAGTGGCTATTATGTTCTGATCGAAATTTGTATGTTATGTTTTTAAACCCCTTTTATCATGTCTTTTGATCTTGTTTTAAAGTGACTTTGGTGGGTTTAATGTGTGTTTTGAGCTTATGTAGGCCTTAGGTGATTATTGGGGAATAAACGCCAAATCAAAGTTAAAAGTTAAAAATGAGCGTTTTTGGTCCAGTAAGTGTCGCGACCCAGCTTCACTACCGAGGGTCGCACCACAAGCATCGTAAAGAAAATGGTATTTTCAACCAGTGAGTGTCGCGACCTAGCTTGGTCGCGACCAACGCATTGTGAAGGAAGTCAAGTTTTAGACAGTGAGTGTCGTGACCCAGGTTTCGCGACTGAAGGTCGTGATGGAGAATCGCGAAGGAAGTTCTAGTTTGCACCAGTGAGTACCACGACCAACGCATCGCGACCCAGGGTCGCGACACACGGTTGCGATGGCGACGCGAACGCCCTAATTCGTGCGACTATAAAAGGAAGGGAAAAGGAGAAATAAGGGATCGCATAACTGCGGAAAAACACTGTCTAAGGCCAAGTTTCATCACCAAACACTCTTCCTACACCATTTCTTGTGTTCTTCGAATCAAAGAAACAAGCCACCATCTTAGTCTACCATTGTTATCGATCGTTCATCAGAGAAGACAGAGTATCAAAAGAGACAAAGTTCCAGCCGGGCCAAAGCAGAATCTTTCATCCTTAGTGCTCCATAATGGGATGTATTGCATCCTTTACTTCTTCTTTTGTTTTGATTGTTACTATGTGTAGCTAAATTCATAGTTAGGGGGTCAATGGACCAAGAATGAATGTTAGGGTTTAATTGACTATTTTATCCTTTGTATTTATTTCAAGAACTTTGTTCCTTAGATAATTTATTCTATTAATGTAAGATTCTTGTTGGTTGCACTACAAAAGTTTGATACATGAATTTTGAGTTTTCATTAATAAGAAAATTGTAACTTATTTTAAGAAATCATTAGGTTGCAATTGTTTACAATTTAATTCTAGGGAATAATGACTAGATTAATTAAGACATAAAAGTGCTTAATTAACCTAGGGATTAGAACTAATATTGGGTTTCTAATTATCATCACGCTAGGACCAATAGGTGAATTTAATTAGAATTACAATATTAATGTATGATCAATATAATTTGATGTGCCTTTATTAGTAATAGTCTACTTCTTTGAAATAATGTGCTTCAATTAGTTAATTACTAGACCCTTATCCATGATTGGTGCCATTTGACCACCTAGCGTCTTCCTCCTCTTGGCCTAGTTTGTATTTTAATAATCGTTTCTTTAAGTTTATTTTTACAATTCAAAAAACCCAATAAACTTGATTTCATTTTTTGTTTTAGGTAGTATCTTTAGTTTTAGTTTTAGTTTACCACCACTTCTTTGTGGATTCGACTCCATACTCATGGGAATTATTATTTCGACACATCCTGTACTTGGAATTTATCCCATGTGCGTTGTGAGCGTGTTATGTTCAAACCTTCCCAGCCACAAGCTAAACCACAACTCCAAGATATGGAGGTATTGATTGAGAATGCTACATCGATCTCACTCATGGTATGTTAAAAGCCATGATCTAACCTGAAAGAGTCAATAAGACACTCAGGATTCAGATCACCCATATACAACCATCATTTGTCAATATATATGACTCTCTTCAACTAACAGATCTTGGTGAGAGATTTATATAAATCGTGGTCATGTTCTATATGATCTTATTATATAAGGTGCCTTCATTCTCATGTCACTATATGAATAAACCCCTATACACTATAGTATGAACCACACAGCTGTAGATAAATTACAAACAAAGTACCCAGCTTTATTTGCTCTCTACGGATTCTTTAGATTGCACGTCTCAAACTGAATCCTTTTATATATGATATTCATATACTCAATTTGATATTATATCCTGTAATCTTGGATATTTCGTGCACATGATACAAGCGTATGAATATAAATAAATAAACATTTATTCGAATGCAAATCTATTACTTTATTTATGTCTCGTTACATTTACTTTTACAAGCTTTAGGATATAAATCCCAACATTTATAACTTATCATTATAGTTATTGTAAGCACCAAAATCAAAGTGAGCCATTATAAAATTGTTAATATTGAGAGTTGGAGATTACGAAAAAAAATAAAAATTTCAAGTTTCAACTTAGAGTAGAAAATAAAATTATCAATAAAATTTTAGAAGCTCAATATAAGACATGAAATGAAAACTTGAGATTTGAGAGTAGTATGACTGTTTGAGATTGAGTGTGAAATTGTGTGAGAATGATTGTAAGAAGTTGGGAGAGTTAGAGGAGATAGGAATTACCAAATTGGTGGTATGTTGGTGATTGGTGTTTATAAAGAAAATTTTCAAATTTTAATGTTAAAATGGTCATATTTATTTATTATTATTTTTTAAAAAATAAAAAAAAATCATAATTAGATTCTCTAATAGACTGATACCACATCAATGACAGTATACAGTAAGTAAATTAGTTGCTTCATGCAACTAAAAATAACTTTTCACTCCTACTCCATTGTTTGATGCCCTGACCTTGTATTGCCTGACCTTGTAAGCTATATATTTATATTCTTTTCACCTCACATGCCTATTGGCTACACTACACACAACAATTTTTTTTCAAATAAAAGGTTACTTGTTATAGATGCTAGAATCTACGCTGAAGATCCAGAGATTCTTAAGTCGGATAGGAGTAGGGCCAACAACTTGCACAACAAAGTAAAAAAGGTCGTGCTCTGACACCAGGGTGGTGACAGCCAAATAGTTTCTGACGTCCAAGTTAGATAGTGAATTTTAAATAAAAGACAAAAGGAAATTACTACCTAGAGCTATTATATGTCGAGTGTAAGTTACTTGCTAGTGCATCGAGCGTAGGTACGAGGGCTCGGTGTTGACTATGTTGAATGTGGCTGAATAGGAATTGAGTTCTGACATACATAACATAAGTTATCAAACTGGATTACGAGTTGTTCGGTATCGGACACACAAACGGGGCTACCCGCCGAACATCAGATCAGAATGGAACACCAACGGAATCACCCGCTGTAAATGTCTCATAACAAATTTCAGAACCCTAGAACCGGCACTTGGGGCCTGTACTATCCAAAGGGTGGTACATTCAGAGTATATCGGCATAGTACTGTTCAGACAGACACCCAATTGACATGTCAACCTCCTATATCCATATCTATGTTCATACACATTAGAGCCATTTCACAAAACGTTTTCTCAAATCCAATGTCAACATATTTCATTTCTTTCAGAATCATCGAATTCAACTTTCAATGTATTTAATTTCAATTCATATCGATATATATATATATATATATATATATATATATATATATATTTTAAATTCAAATTTCATCAAATATCATATAAAGGAAATATACGTATATATTTCTAAATCAATAATCACATCAAATCAATCCAAAACTATATTCAAACATATCAATCCAAAAATATATTCAAACGTATTTCATAATTCCATATCGAATCAAAATGCCCCAAAATTATTTTCCGATACATTTCACAAATATTATATAATTAAAATCACTTTCAACAATATATTTCCATAACAATATTAACATCAAAACGTATGAAAATCAATTCCGAATATTATTCACAATCAAAATTTCGAATATAAACTATTTCAAGAATTCGCAATTCAAATCAATCCGAAATCGGTTTCAAACTATCAATTCTACTCAATAGAATTCAAATAATTCAAAAACTATAAAATTCGATAATTCTGAAAATTTCTGGAAAACTGAAAATTCAAAAACGAATGTACACCGAACCTGGATACCCTTCATTCCTCCTTTCCTTCTTCTCCTTCTCTTTTCTTCTTCCTTTTCTTCTTCTCTTCTTCTTCTTTCCTTTCTCTCTCCTCTTTTCTCTCTTCTTTCTCTCCCATTTGCTGCTCTGTTCTGTTTGTTCTATTTTCTGCTTATGAGCTTCTGCTCACTTATGTTTAAGTGGCACCGCTTCAATTTGATCCACCACTATATATTTTTTTAAAAATTTTTAAGCCATCACGACCGCGTATCGCAAGCGGTGGTCACGTCACGATGCTCACTGGTCACGTCACGATGCTCACGATGCTCACGTCACGAGCCTGGTCGCGATGCACACTGTCCAGTTTTTCACCCTTTTCTTCGTGCATTGTTTTGACCGTTCAAATTGGTACATTTAATGATATTTTCCACCCGTCAAATCATAATTATCACATTCACATACTCCATATTAATTAAACAATATTTTTCATATTTATGCAAAATTAGGGATGTTACAAGGTTAGCTAGTCGAATGGATGTTAGTTGTAGTCGATTAGGTGAGTAGTACTATTGTATGTAGTACAAATCAATATTTTTTTTCTATCATGGTCGAATGGTAGATCGGCATTGTAGACCACCATTTGTGTATCATGGTCGACTAATCAGGTGGCAAGATTGTTGATAGTATAGATCAATGAATCATAGTCGACTGGTTGACGTAAATCAACTTATGGCTTCAACTAAGTCAGGTAATTGAATAAATGTTGAACAATTTATTGATATATAATTATATACAATTTGGTCGACTAAGTCAAATTTTGAGAACATTGAGGAGCAATTAACAAAAAATTTCGTACAATTTTGTCAACTGAGTCGAGTGTCGAAAACATTGACGAGCAATCGACTTAGTCGAATAAGATAATGTCAAGGAAAAGAAAATATTTGTTGTTGATAAGTCTTGGAGATTTGAGATTTGTGATGTTTGTTCATGATCGAGTGAGCTTGTGGTAGAGTAGATCGATTAAGCTTGAGAGAACATGATATTCATCTTGAACTTTGAGTCAAATGGTCAAACGTGGCTCACTTAACCCTTGATTGCAGGATTGCTTGGTCGAGTGACTACTTTTGAGCTTAAGTTATGGTTGATGAGAGACATGTTCCTTGAATGCGGGCCCTCCGATGCCTAAGTCAGTTTCGTTTCATTCAAGATAAATTCAAAGAAAAATTTAAAGACAAGGGTTTTAGAAAAGATACAGTTTAAGATGGATCACATTCCTATTGTTATTGATTTCTCTGTCATCCATGCATCGTAGCTTAGATGCACCTTGTCCGACTACCTTTATGATTTGGCAGGGTCATTCCCATGTAAATCCTAGTTTGCATGCTCTTGGTTCCTTAGTCCTTTGGAAGACTCGTCGTAGGAACCAGTCGCCTATCTTGAAGGTTTGAACCCAGAAGTTCTTGTTAGTCAAGCGATCCTCTGTTGATAAATCGCGAGCCGTAGTGTAGTTTTGTCTCTTGTTATGGTAGGCCAATAGTATCCTACTGTGAGTGCTCCATTTGCTAAGCTTCTACCAACTGAATGGTTCCCACACTTGTCTTTGTGTAGACCTTTGAGTGTTTAATGCGATTTGGTCAAGTCGACGTACTTGAGATAAGGTTCAGAGTATGATCTCTTGTAGAGTTTTCCTTCAATCACTAAGAACCTTATAGCTTTGACTTTAACCCTACGTGTCTTACTTCGGTCGAATGGTAGGTTGTTGTTGATCAGGTAGTTGACTATAGGGGTCATCCATGTGTGTTCGACTGTATTGGTAAGGTTTCTTCTTCTGCTTGCTTCCATACGACTGGCCATTGAACAAAAAACATGGATATGAAACGTTCGTTGGTCATGTTGAGGGCCAACCTTAGGTTAGCTAAAGCATTGGCATGGGAATTCTCTGATCAAGGAACTTGGTCAATGTCGAATGAGTCGAACGATGCTTGTAGATGTTTCACAAGAGTGAGGTGGGAGGCTATCTTCATGTCTTTAGCTTGGTAGGACCCTTTCAATTGTCTGAATATTAGTTAAGAGTCGCTTCTGACCTTGAGTTGCTTGACCTTCATGTCCTTGGCCAAAGTCAGCCCTGCTATAAGGGCTTCGTACCCATCTTCATTTTTCGTTGTCTTGAACTCGCAATGGATAGATCATTCGAATACATGTCCATTGAGTGAAGTAAGGACTATATCAAGTCCACTTCCTTTCGCGTTGCTAGAACCGTCGACTACAAGTGTCCAGTCGTCTTCAGTGGAGTCATTTGTTAAGATGAGTAACTCATTCTCGGCTTGCGAACAGATGCCTGGTGTGAAGTTGATATCATGCTCGGTCAGTTCTACAGTCCACTTGACTAGTTAATCGGATAATTCGGGTTTATGTAGAATGTTTTTTTAGTGGGAAGGTAGTTGGTACATTGATAGTGTGACATTGGAAATATGACCTTAGTTTTCTTGAAGTTATGACAAAGGCTTCCTCATGCAGTTAAGTCCACTCGAAGGTTTTATTCTTCTTTAGAGTGTCGAAGAAGGATCAACATCATTCGGATGACTTGGAGATGAAGTGTTTGAGTGCCGCAAGTGTACCAGTCAGCTTTTGGATGTCTTTGATGCTTTTTGGGGATAGTAGACCCATGACTGATTGTATCTGATCACGGTTAGCTTCGATACCTCTCTTGGTCACAAGGTAAACTAAGAACTTTTCGGAAGAGACTCCAAAGGAACATTTGGTGGGGTTGAGTTTAATGTAATACTTGTTAATCACGTTGAACGACTGTTGTACATAATCGATTTGTTGTTTTGCCACAAGGGATTTCACTAGCATATCGTCAATGTAAACTTTCATGGTCTGCCCTAGCATCTTGGCTAACATCTTATTGACTAACCTTTAGTAGATTGCCTCTGCGTTCTTGAATCCGAAAGGCATCACCTTGTAGCAAAAGATCCTTCGTTTCGTGATGAAGGCGGTCTTTTCTTGATCATTGAGATGCATCAGGATTTGGTTATAGCATGATAATGCGTCCATGAAGCTTAGTAGATTGTGACCAACTATGGCATCTACCATCATGTCGATGTGTGATAGAGGGAATGAGTCTTTTGGGCAAGCTTTGTTCAAGTCAGTAAAGTCTATACATACTCGTCACTTTCCATTCTTTTTATGACCACGACATTGGCTAACCAATCGGTTAGTTAACCTCTTTCATCGATCTGATGTCGATGAGCTTTTAAATCTCAGCATTGATCACTTTGTTATGCTCGGGTGTGAACTTTCGTCGCTTTTGCTTTACGGAAGGGTAGTCTAAGTGTACTTGTAGTTCGTGGACCATCACCTCTGGGTCGATGCATGTCATATCCGCGTATGACCAAGCGAAGCTATCATGTCATTTTGATAGAAACTCGATGAGCCTGGCCCTGATATCTAGAAAGACTCTCGACCCTATACTGACCTTATGGTCGGGGTAGTCTGGGTGTATGGACACCTTTTCGAGTTCCTCCATATCGGGTTTATCCTTGTCGACCGTCGTGGTCGAGCTCTGTAGTTGTTATAACCCAGCAGGCTTAGCTTTTAATGTGTTTTGGTAGCAGTCTCGTGATGTCTTCTGTTGACCCTGTATTTCTCGGACTCTACACTTGGTCATAAATCTTATCAATTTGAAAGGATTGCTCTCATCTCATGGATCCATAATCGACCCATGATGATATTATATGATCAAAGACAGCCGAGCACCATGAATCGTTTGTTCAAGTTGACACCCTATGCGTAGACTAGTATAACAATCTCACCTATGGTGCTCTTGTGCTCACCATTGAAGCTTACTAAAATAGTCGAGCGACAGGTGATGTTGGCTTCATCAACTCGCTTCTCTCTTAGTGTATCAAGGAATAGTACATTGGTCGAGCTACCGTTGTCTACTAGTATCCTCTTTATTAGACAGTTGGCTACCAATAAAGAGATAACTAGAGCACTATGGTGGGGGTTGAGTAGGTCAATATACTCATTGCTATTGAAGTTGATTGCTTGGTCGAGTGATGCATCGATAGGTCGACTGAGTCGAATTTCTTACCTTTGAGCTTGCCAAGCATGACGTTTGGCTTCGGAGAAGGTGACTCCACTAACTTCTGATCCACCAGATATTACGTTGACCGTCCTCACATGTCGAGGGGGCTCTGGTGGGGGAGTCGTATAACTCTCACGCTGCCTGTCATCATGCAAAAAAATTCTTCCCTCAGTAAACAATTCTTTGAGGTGCCTCTTCTTGAGGAGCTCTGCTACCTCCAGTTGAAGGCAATGCAATCTTTCGTTCTGTGGCTATGGTCGCCATGGAACTCTACCACTTTGAACTATCTCTTTGGTCAGGTGGGCTTTTGATCTTCACGGGCCATCTTACCGAGCCTCTCCTTCCCTTGAGGATTGTAATGACTTCTTCTGGTTTGATTGACAGGTTGTGTAACATCCCTAATTTCAAATAAATATGAAAAGTATGGTTGAATTAATTTTGAGTATGTGAATATGATAATTATGATTTGAGGAGTGGAAAATGTAATTAAATGTATGTATATTTTTAACATTTCCAAGTGAACCAATTGGAACGGTCCAAAACGGTGCATGAAAAAAAAAAAACTAGCAGTGAGTACCGCGAGCAGGGATCGCGGTGAAAATACTGATTTTTGGACAGTGAGCATCGCGACCAAACACCGCGATGGCTGATCGCAATAAAGGCGGTAAAAACACTCCAGTAAGCACCACAATCAGGTGGTGCAACCATAGATCGTGATGAGCGGTCGCGACAACCAAAATTTTATAAAAAAAATTAAGAGGCGGTGAGAAGCTTCACGAAGAAAGAAGAGAAAATAGAAAGAGAGAAAGAGAGACCGGGAGAAAGAAAGAAAAAAGAGAGAAAGAAGAGAGAGAAAGAGATAGAGAGAAGAAGAAGAAGAATAGAAGTAGACGAAGAAAAGAAGAAGGAGAAGAAGAAAGAAAGAGGAAGAAGAAAAAGGAGGAGGAAAAAGAAAATTTAGAAAAGAAAGTTCGGAAAAACAGTATCCAAGTTGGTGTACATGTGTTTTCATACTTTTATTTTCCAGAATATTTTGGTATAATCGAATTTCGTTTATAACGTATGTTTTGAAATGAATTGTTTGATAATAGTATTTGAAAATAATTGTGGAATATTCTAGTATAATTGAATTTCTTTTATATCGTATGTTTTCGAATAAATCGTTTTGTGAATAATGTTTAGAAATGATTCTGGAATAATTTGATACAATTATTGATTGTAAATGATATTTGAATAAAAATGTTTAGATTATATTGATAGGAGTATTGATAAAAGTTATGAATTTGTGAATGATTTTGAAAATAACGTTAAATTATTTTAGTATCATTGAATTTCTGTAATATCGTATGTTTTCAAATACAAATGTTTTTTCGAATATTATTTGAAATAAAAATTGAAACTGATTTAGATTTGCGAATTTAAGTTGTTGATTTCGAAATGAATAAAATGATTTGAAATGAAAGTTGAAAACTTGTATATTGTGAAACGGCCCTAGGATACTTGAACATAGAAAACGGATATAGGAGGTTGGTATACCAGCTGGGTTATTTCAATAGTACTGCACCGATACTAGTGATTGTTGGCGGGTGTCTCTAAAGCAGCCCCGAACATCATACCAATACTAGTGACTGTTGGCGAGTGTCTCTAAAGCAGCCCCGGACGTCACACCGATGTTACATATATTAGGCCCATAATCCAATCCAGAACTTATGTTGAGTATACCAAAGAGCCAGGATTGAAAAGAAATGGATGAAGTTTATAGAAAAGAATTTTGAATACTTTTATAAGAGTAATGAATAAAATTTACTGAAATTAGCTGAATATCATTGTATTTTAATATATAGTTGATATGATATTTTAATTGTGAAAATGTATTGATTTCTTATTAATATTTAAATTTAGACCTTTTATTTATTATTCCTGTTATTTGTTAGATATATATATACTCATTTGCTGAGAATAGAGTATTTCTGAAATTATAAGAGAAAGGTTTTGTTCAGTAAACGTTTTGTTTAATGTGAATATTTGATTTGCTTTGAAAGTGTATTTACAATAATTTAATTTGTATTTGTTTGATATATTTTATAAATGATATTATTTTAAATTTGTAAATTCGATTTGTGTACACCCACTAAGCAAAATGCTTAGCGTGTTGATTTTATCACGCGTAGGTAGAAGATGTTCCAGTGAATAAAAGACTGAAGAGTTGATAGCTGCAGAAGAAGATTCAGAGTCACATTACTTGGGTAGTTTTATTTAAACTTTTTTTGTAAATTAATTACTTAAGCATGCATATACAGAAGTTTGTAAAGTTATAATGTATGATTTTTATAAATATTTGTATAATAGTTTATGTTTTATAAAGTTTTGTAACTAGTAATAATATATTGTTTTATTTAAAATGTTTGAAGAAGTCGCATTAGATAGAAGAGTGTGCAAATGATTGAGAAATGAATTTTGAAGTGTTAATATTATGTTGTTTTGAGTTTTTTGTTGAAAACAAGATTTTTGGGAAATTAGAAAAAATAGAGGAAACTCTGGCAAAATTTTTCAAACAATTTTTGATGGGCTCACTATAAAAGGTATTTTAAAATATAGATTATTTGGTTTTCAAAGGTTTTCAAATTATAAAGTGAGTTAAGAAAAGTTTTGAAACCGGGTAGCGCTCCTTAGGTCGATCATGTTAGGTCGGGTCAGGGGGTGTTACAGGTTGTACTCTGGCAATCTACTTTTGAGTCGGTCAACTGGTCAAGGTGGTTGATCGGTGGATCGTCGACTGTTTCTATTTTTACCATCCTTGCGATTTATGGTAGGATAAGGCTCGAGCCTTTGTTCACTAGATCATCGCTCGACTCTACTTTTGTGCTTGTTATAGCTCCTACTCGGTCTGGTAGGCTGGTAGTTCACCTTATCTTTCTCTCATTTGATTTGTGCCCACGCCTTAGTTAGGACGTCTTCCATCGTCTTACATGGGTACTTGGTCAACTCTTTGTACAAGTCGGAATCGTGTAGTAGATCCTTTTAGAAGGCTGAGATCGATGTCGTGTGGTTACAGTGAGGGATATACACCTTCTTCTTGTTTAAGCATCCTATGTAACCGCGTAAACGCTCTCATTGCCTTTGACTGATAGTGTAGAGGATGTCTGACTGTTTCTCCAACTTCCTACTGCTGGCGAATTGCTCTACAAAGGTGTCTGTTAATTAAGCGAATGAGCTAATGGATACGTTTGGTAGATTGGTGTACCACTGGAGTGCTGGTCCTACCAGGTTCGACTCAAAGCCTTTGCACATGCATGTCTCCCTAAGGTCGTGTGGGATTGCTGCTATGAACATCAGTTAATGGTATTAAGCTATGTGGTCATTGAGGTCTATCGTACCATCGTAGTGCTTCATGTTAGGGAAGCTAAACTTTATAAGTATCTCCACCAAAGCTATCGCATCTACAAATGGCGCGTCAGTGAAGCTATTCACTACGATTTTCTTTATTGGAGTCGGCATTACAAGAATGCGTTGGATGAAGGCATCCATCTCGGCGAACCTACTAGCCAAATCAGGGTTAGGAAATATAAGGTTCGAGCTTACCATTTTTGGATTAGAAGGGGTCGACTGTGAGGGAGTCTGTTATATTCCCAATGGTAGAGTCATCAGTCGAGTGGCACCAGTGTTGGTTGGGGTCGACGTTGGTTGCAACTCCTTGGCAGTTTGTGGTAGATCGCCTCATTAGCTTATTGTTGCCTCAACTTGAGGGCTTGATTGAGGTGGTGTGTTTAGGTCGATCGCTTCTCCTATTGCTTGTGAGGCCTGCCCTACACCTACTCGTATTGGGTCAAGAATGCTAGTTGTTATACCTTGGTCTTCTGGTCGAATGGTCGAGTACGGTAGAGTAGGCGCAGCTTGGTCAGGTAGAGGCACATAAGAGCTGCAGGGTTCCCGTATGGTTGAACAGTCGAGTGTGGTATGGTAGACGTAACTTGGTCAAGTGATGGTGCGTTGGAAGCCATTGGATTTTCATATGGTCAAGTGGTCGAGAGGGACTGAACCTTATTCCGGAGCTCTTGGTTCTCGGCTCTAACCATTTGATTCTCCCCCTCGACTGTTTGGAGCCTTTACGTGTTCTCATTCATCTGGGAGATGAGTATCTGGAGTTGGGCTTCCATTGCGCCATGTGCTGAGTCGTCAGCCATTGTAATAGAATCGATAGAGCTCTAGTTTTGCTCATTGAACGATTGTCGTATCCCACGGTGGGCGCCAAATTGCATACCACGAAAACGGTATAAAGGTAATCGAGGCATTACAACCTACAAAACCAGAATAAATAGTGATCGGTAGATCGTTTAGGACACCGGGGTGGTGCCAGCCAAGTGCACTCCGACGATGAAGTCAGTAAACAGTTAATGTTAATAATCAAAACAGTAAAATAAAGTATATGGATACTTCCTAATAGTTATTGTTGAGATAACGAAAATCGAAAAAGCGGTAGAATCGTGATCGGTGTTAGCAGGAATGCTATCAATTCTAGAGAATTGATTGACTTGTTTCAGAGTAAATATTGCCTTTTTAGTATAAGATTGCGTGCCCCCAGTTTTGAGAGAGCATTCTCATTTTATACTGCTCCCTATGTAGCCGTTGGAAAGCCAATAATGTGTTCCTCAGTGCCTATGAGTATCTCTCTAAGCTTTTAACTGCTATGTTGATTTGGTCTCCATTTTGAATTTATTATCCTTTTGGATCCGGGTCATTTTGTTTTGGGCCCTAAATATTTGACCTTTACTGAACCGAGCCCATTTGGGTTTTAACATCTTTTAAAAGATAGGCCTTGGGTTTTGCAAGTAATGGGCTTAACTTTTAGGCTTATCATTATTTTTGCCACTATGAGAAGTCATACTTCACATCACTGCTTCACATTGAAATGTTTAAGGTTGAAAAACCTAAAACAAAATGACAAAAAGTTTCTCCAGATAATAAAACGTATTTGCGGCATCTAAGATTTGGCCACATCAACCTTGACAGGATAGATAAACTTGTAAAATGTGGATCTTTAAGTAATTTAAAGATCGGCACTTTACCTGTCTACAAGTCTTGTCTAGAAGGTAAAATGACCAAGAGACCTTTTACTGGAAAAGGGCTTAAAGCTACGCAACCATTGGAGCTTATACACTCAGACATCTACGGACTTATGAGTGTTAGAGCTAGAGGTGGTTATGAGTATTATGTCACATTTATTGACAATTACTTAAGATACATATATGTTTACCGAATGCAACGTAAGTCGGAAACGTTTGAAACGTTCAAAAAATTCCTAGCTGAAGTTAAAAACCAATTATGCAAAATAATCAAAGCTTTACGATCAGATTGTGGAGGTGAGTATCACGACCAAGAGTTTGAAGACTACATGGTTGAATATGGGATAGTATCCCAACTCACATCTCTAAGAATACCAAAATAAAATGGTGCTGCAGAAAGGAGAAATAGAACCCTGATGGAAATGGTGAGATCTATTATTAGATTCTCAGCATTACCATATTCCTTCTGGGGATATGCACTACAAACAGCGGCCTATATTTTGAATATTGTTCCATCCAAGTCTGCTCATACGTTCTCCTCAAGAGTTGTAGAATGGTCGTAAAATTAGTTTACGACATTTTCGAATATGAGGTGTCCAGTATATGTACTGAAGAACAGACGTAGAAAGCTAGAACCTCGTTCATAAGTATACATGTTTGTAGGATACTCAAAGGAAACTAAAGGTGGATTCTTTTATAATCCTCAAGATAACAAAGTGTATGTATCGACAAATGCAACGTTTCTTGAGGAAGACTATATGAGTAATCATAAACCTTGTTCCAAGATTGTATTAAAAGAGCTAGAACATGGTATGACCAGAGCTCAGTCAACAAAAGTTATTGACAAAGTTGTTGTTCCATCGACTTCGGATAGTCAAACGATTCCTATTTAGGATGCATTACCACCTAGACCTAGTGAAAGGGTTGTACGACAACCTTATCGCTATTTAGGTATTGGAGAGGCACAGGGTGTCGTTTCTGATGATAGTGTGTAAGATTCTGACATGCAATGAAAGATTCTGATAAAGAGGAATAACTTAAAGCCATGAATCTCGATATGGAGTCCATGTACTTCAACTCGGTCTGGGAACTTATAGACTTACCTGATAGGATAAAACCTATAGAATGTAAGTGGATCTATAAGAGAAATATAAGAGTATACGAAAAGGTAGAGACCTTCAAGGCAAGGCTAGTGGCAAAGGGTTATACCCAAAAAGATAGGGTTGATTATGAAGAGACCTTCTCGCCAGTAACCATGTTTAAGTCTACTAGGATACTATTATCCATTGCTGCCTATTTCAACTATGAAATTTGGCAAATGGACGTCAAGATTGCATTTTTGAATGACAATCTTAATGAGAGCATCTACATGATGCTACCAGAGGGATTCGTGTTCCAAAATCAACAGCAAAAAGTTTACAAGTTGCAAATGTCCATTTATGGATTTAAGCAAGCATCTAGATCTTGGAATATTAGGTTTGATACTGCTATCAAAACCTATATATGGCTTTGAGCAAAATGTTGATGAACCTTGTGTGTACAAGCACATCATTGATAAGAAAGTGGTATTGGGAGTGACGTAGGAACATTATCATAAGTAAAGGGTTGACTTGCTAACCAATTCCAAATGAAAAATTTGGGAGAGACAAGTTATGTTCTAGGGATCCAATTAATAATGGATCGCAAGAACAAACTGTTAGCATTGTCTTAGGCATCGTATATCAACAAGATACTTATACGATTTTCGATGAAGAACTCCAAGAAAGGTAACTTACTGTCCAGACATGAAGTTCACTTGTCTAAGGAACAATATCCTAAGACACCTTAAGAAATTGAGGATATGAGACGTATTCATTATGCGTCAGTAGTAGGTAGTCTCATGTATGTTATGCTATACACAAGACCTGACATCTACTTCACAGTAGGAGTAGCCAGCAGATATCAGTCTAACCCAGGATTAAATCATTGGGTTATTGTAAAGACTATTCTCAAGTATCTTCGCAGAACGAGAAACTATATGTTTGTATATTCCCAACAAGATTTGATCCCGTTAGGATATATAGACTCTAACTTTCAGTCAGACAAAGATTCCAAAAAATCCATGTCTAGGTCAGTATTCACCATTGGTGGTGGAGCCATAGTATAGAGGAGTATCAAGCAATCATGCATTGCTGATTGCACCATGGAAGCCGAATATGTAACGACTTGTGAAGCTTCTAAGGAAGATGTATGGCTCCGTAAGTTCTTAAATAATCTGGAAGTTGTTCCAGGTCTGGATAAGCCCATGACATTTATTGTGATAATAGTGGCGCAGTGGCTAATTCCAAAGAACCAAGAAGCCACAAAAAAGGGAAGCATATAGAGAGGAAATATCATCTCATCAAAGAGGTAGTGCAGAGAGGAATGTGACTGTGACGAAGATCGCGTCGCAGGACAACCTGGCTTATCCATTTACGAAGAACTTAACAGCTAAAGTGATTGGAAGTCACCTAGAGGGTCTAAGATTATGAGACATGTCCCATCTACTTTAGTGCAAGTAGGAGATTGTTGAGATTTATGCCCTAAAACTTGTAAATGTAAATGTAATTAGACATAAATAAAAGTAATAGTTCTCCATTCGAGTAAAAGTATTTTTATTTATATTCATACGTTTATTTAATGCGCGTGTAATATCCAAGATTGTAAGATGTAATCTCAAACTGAGTATATGAATATCATGTACAGAAGGATTCATTTTGATACATGCAATCTAAAGAGTCTACAGAGAGGAAACAAAGCTGGGTACTTTGTTTGCGATTGAACTATTGTTATGGTCCATTCTGTAGTGTATGGTGGTATTATCCTAGACTGCTCATGTAGTTAACATGAGAATGAAGGCACCTTATATGATGAGATCATATAGGACTGAACCACGATTTATATGAATCTCTCACCAAGATTCGTTAGTCAATGAGATTCATACATTTGGCTATATATGAGTGATCTTAATCCTAAGTATCTTATCAACTCTTTTAGGTTAAATCGTGGCTTTTGACTTACCATGAGTAAGGTCAGTATAGTATTCTCGATCAATACCTCCGTATCTTAGAATTGCAGTTTAACTTGTGGCTGGGGAGGTTTGTACACAATAATGGAATCCACTTCTTCTTGTGAGATGTAGATGAGTAGTTCCCTTAAGGGTTGATTCAGAGCTTGGAAAATTATAAGGCCTCTCCTTCTTCTGTAAAGAAATGTATGATTTAATTGTTCATTAGAGAATCAATTGTGCTTAAAGAAAAAGATATAATTAGAGGGATATAACGGACGTTATGACCCAGCTCTAAATTATGAACTACTTTTGGAGGATCATACCATATGTAATAACTATATTGATGAATACTGAGATTTCATATTGTATAAAACATCTGCAGTTTCGAGAACTTAGCCTCTAGCTTTTAGTGGAATAACTCCGACATTAATAATCATGGAATATTGATTAAAGAGTTTTAATTAATATTTCTAAGTATTATTGGAGCTCGAAAGTATAGGTCCATTAGATCCCCTTCCTAACCTTTATGGTTATTGGTAAGGAAGTTCATGGTAAATTAATTGGATAGTCCAATTAATTGTGTTACGAAAGTGACATGATTTAACTAAAGAGAGTTAATTAAATAATATAATTATTTAATTAATAATTAATAATTAAATAGGAGGTTGCAAGTTCGAATCTTAACTCACAAAAATGGGGGGAGAGAGGAACTAAATAATAAGATTATTTAAAGTCTCAAGAGTTTAAACTTTAGTGGTGACCAAGATTAAATAGGATTTAGAATCCTATTTGACCTTGTCAAATCAAAACCCTAAAGACTGATATAAAATATAATAATATATTACAAAAATTAAAAAAGCAAACCCTAGGCAAACATTGAGACTGATATAAAATATAATAATATATCAGAAAAATTAAAAAAGCAAACCCTAGGCAAGCATTGAGTGGTGCGGCAAACAAATAGAGAGAAAGAGAAAAGTTTTCTTCTTATCATGTGTAGGTTCGGCCGGCCATAGCAAGAGACAAGGAGGTTGTCTTTTCAGCTTGCTCGTGATCTCCATCTCTTTATCTGTGACGTGCCCACACACGCGTTATCAGACTGTAGGTCATAGCTCGAAAGACTTGGTAGTGAATCGAGAAATCAAAGAAATAAGAAAAGCTTCAAAGGTATTGTAGTTCTAATATATTCTATTCACGTATATGTATATATATATATATATATATATATATATTAACAATATCGTTTTGGAAAAGAGTATTCAATGAAAAAGAAAAAATTTGAAAACCTCATTCTTCCTTCTGTTGTGTTTTCAAATACTATTTTTCCTACATATCTAGAGATGGATGGGTGGAGATGCTATCCATTCTTCTTTTTTATATTCTTATTCTGTTTTTTAATTTTGTTTAAATTTCTACTTTCTTTAAAACTAGGGATCTCCACCTTCCATTTCTAAGATGGACGTTGGAGATCCCTACTTTTTATTTTTTATTTTCTTAAATTTATTTTTAAAATATTTTTATTAAAAATTATTTGGAAAATTACACAAACAACCTCTGACGTTTAGTGAAATTATAAGGATAGACAAAGTTTGGTTATATCAACACAAACCCCACCTGAAGTTTAAAAAATATTACATGGACATCCCCTGCCGTCAACTTGAGACCGTTAGACACTAACAGTCAGTGGTCAAACGTGCGAAAAGTCTAAAATTCCCTTATTTTTATTTTTAAAAATTAAATAATTAATTTTTTATTATATTAAATAACTAAATAATTTATTTAAAAAATTTAAAATAAATTTCTTTTAAAAAATAAACATTAATGGACCAGACCTGACCGGAATAGATCTGGTCCATTAGATGAACATAGAGCTTTGGCTCTATCTCCATAAATCTAGAGATAGAAGCTTCATCTCTCATGGAGATCGCCAGTCCATGAGATGGAGCTCATCTGCTTCATCATGGAGCAGACGCTCCAGCTCCAAATAAGGCACGTCTGCTCCATCATGGAGCAGACGCTCTATGTCCATGTGGAGCAGAAGCTTCAACGCCATATGAAACATGTCTGCTCCATGATAAAGCAGACAAGCTCCATCATGATGGAGCAGATTGCTCCATCCAATCCTCTTTTTTGGAGATGTTGCTAATGGATTGATGGTGAGAAGATGATAATTTTGGTATTTTTTTTTCTTTTTTTGTTTTTTGGAGATGGTGATGTGGGATAGGAGATAGTGAATTGTTGATTTTTTTTTTTTTTGTTTCTTTTCAGGATATTAATGAAGATGTAAGATTTGATTAGGAGATGTTGATGTTTTTTATTTTATTTTTTTTTTTGATTTTGATTTTGTTTTAGATGGTTAAAGAAAATGGGTATGTTTGATGAGGAGATAGTAAATAAATTTGGAATGAAAATTTATTTTTATAGTTAGAATGATTGAAGATGAATGGAATGAAGATGGATGATGAGTGAATATGGATGAAGATGAAATTGTATTCTACATTTTTAATTTAATATTATTTCTTATATTAAAATATTTATTTAATTAATTAAAAATTTATTAAATGTGATTGATTCTGACAAGGGGATAAATGTACCATTTTACTATTATGTTACCCTTGTCAGACTAACACTAACGGTCTTAAATTGAAGGTAGCTAGGGGATTTTCAAACATCAAGTGAAGTTTGTGTTAATATAGTCAAACATTGTCTATCTGTTTAATTTCACTAAATATTAGAGGTGTTTGTGTAATTTCTCTAAAAATATTTTATTTTAATTTTTTAGGGGAGGTCAAAGTCAATTTTTTGTAAAATTATTTTCGTGCATAGAAAGACAAACCTCATGTAGGTGTATTGTTATTTGCTCTATAAATAAATAATAATTTGAAGAAAAAAAATTGTGAGAGGCTATTTTATATAGTTGAACCTTTGTAATGAACTATATGTACTATAGGCCCTCTACTAGGGATGGCAGAAAACCCTCGATCCATCCTACATCGGTGGGCTCCGATCCGTTTGGAATGGGTTCCAGCATTTAAAGTGGGGCTCAGATTGGGCTAGTTCAAACTTTTTTGTATAGGTCAAACCATTATGCCTCACCCTGCCCCGCCCTATCCCGTTTGACCTGGTATTATATAATTAATTTTTAAAAATATTAAAAATATGGAAAAATAAAACTGTAATCTCTTTATTTCTTTGCCTAATTCTTTATACACACATAAATTTTATGACAAATTACAATGAACCTACCTGGGGTTTACTATTTTACAGTCGGAAACAACTTTATGGAAAATTGATAGCGAATCTTCATGTCATTACCGTTGACCGTTAAAGATAACCGTTGACCATTTTAAAAGTTTAAAAATATCAAAATACCCCTAATTAAAAAAGTACATATTATAGTGAACCTACCTGATGTTTGTCATTTTATAGCCGGAAACAACTTCATGAAAAATTGATAGCAGACCCCCCTGCCGTTACCGTTAACAGTTTTAAAAGTTCAAAAAGACCAAAATTCCCCTAATTAAAAAAAATTAAAAGGGAAAATTGCACTAAGGTTTCTCTTAATTTTTTTGAAAAAAATTAAAAACAATAAAAAAAAAATTAATGGATCTCCACCTTCATCAGTTTTGATGGACAATGGAGATCATATTAAAAAAATATTTTTTTTTAGAAAAATAACAATTATTAAAAAAATGAAAAATAAATTTTGGTTAGATGGAGATGAAGATCCAATCTCCATATTGGATCTCGACCGTCCATCAGAATTGATGGATAGTGGAGATCCAATTTCCATCAAGATAAAAAAAATTTTGAATTACTCAATAGATCCAATCTCCAGCGATGGAGATTTTACTTTTTCAATTTTTTTTTTGTTCTTGATGGAGATCTAATTTCCACCGACCATCAATCCTAATGGACGGTCAAGATCCAATTTGGAGATAGATCTCTATTTCCATCAAACTAAAATTTATTTTTATAATTGTTATTTTTTTCAAAAAAAATTATTTTTTTAATATGATCTTTATCGTCCATCAAAATTGATGAACAGTGAAGATTCATTAAAAAAAAATTTATTGTTTTTAATTTTTTAAAAAAATTTAAGAGAAACTCAGGGTACCTTAGTACAATTCACCCTTTGTTTTTAAAATTTTTAATTTATTAATTAGGGGTATTTTGGTCTTTTTGAACTTTTCAAACAGTCAACGGTTATCTTTAACGGTCAACGGTAACGGTAGGGAGGTTCGCTGTCAATTTTCTATAAAGTTATTTCTAGCTGTAAAATGACAAACCTCAGGTAGGGTCGCTGCAATTTGTCATTTTTAATTGGGGGTATGTTGGTCTTTTTAAACTTTTAAAACGGTCAACGGTTATCTTTAACAATCAACGGTAACGGCAGGAGGGTTCGCTGTCAATTTTTCATAAAGTTGTTTTCGACTGTAAAATAACAAATCTCAGGTAGTTCGTTGTAATTTATTCTAAATTTTATATGTTAATTAATCACTTTAGTATTTTAAATTTTATTTATTGCTAAAGGTTTTTGTTTAAAACAAACCATGCTTAAATTGTAGATATCAGAGATGTTGAATGAGTTTTATATCATTTAGGTATTTTGGGGGTTTGTACTTTATATTTGATTTAAGGTTTATTAAACTTAAATGTTGCATGGTTTATTGAACCATGTGTTGAATGGTTGATTGAACTTAAATATTGTGTAATTTGTGTTCTATTAAGTCTAAGTGTATATGCATTAATATTTAGTTCTATTTTATGTTCAATTTCAATTATATGTGAAAATGTGTTTAATTAATGGGTTAAACGAAATGGGTCAGTTCGGACTGGGTATGGGTCATCCCGCCCCAAATGGATTCAAATTTGGATCAAAAATCAAAATTTTGTTTAGAGCACAGATCGAATATGGAGCACCTTATCCATTACGAGTTTCGGGTATGGAGATTATCAATCCGACACCACGATCGGTAATCTTTTTGTGTAGTTAGGGATGTCAATGGTGCGGGTTCAAGACGGGGTTAGGAATTCCTGACCCTGACCCCAATAAAATTATTTGTCCCCAAACCCGATAATTGAAGACCGAGGTCGGGGTTGGGGAATTTTCGGGGCAGGGGAGGTGATTCCGACACCATCCCGCTCCACTTCGACACCACACACCTTCCACCAATTTTTATATATTAAAAAATTATTATATTTTGAATAAGCTAATTCTATTAATTTTTATTGATTAAATATTAATATTATTAAAAATAATAATAATAATTAGGGTTGGGGTGGGGACGGTTAATCCCACATCTACTCCGTTTTTGAAACGAGTTTTAAAATCATCCACAAACCCGTTTTAAATCTATTTATTTTGATTTAACCCAACCCGTATGGTGTGGGTTTGGATTTCTTTAACTTTCCTGGGTGCGTTTGATGCAGGAGATATGATTGGACTATTTTTTTTATAGGATATGATTGAATTGGATTACATTGAACTAAATTAGTACGCATTTGGTGCAGTATGAATTGGACTAAAAATAATAATTTATCTTGCTTGGTGTAGTATAAAATTGAATAAAATCAAATTGAATTAAAATAAATTTTACAAAAAATAAAAAAATTTAAATTAAATTAAAACCATTTTAAATCAAATAAAAAAAGTTTAAATTAAAGTTGGTAAAAAAATTATTTTATGAATAAAATAAAAATAGTTAAATTATTTTTTAAAATAGTTAAAAATTATTTTTTGAATCAAATAAAATATTGAAGATGGTTTTAAAAAATAAATAAAACTATTTAAAATTATGTAGCATTCAATCATATAAGTAATAATATTTTAATAATTATATTTTTATTCTTAATAAATCATGTATTAAATTATTGTATATATTAATAAATTATTTATTATACCCTTTTTTTAAATGAATTTTTAAAAATAAAGTATATCTAATTTATATAAATTATTAATTAAATATAAAAATGTATTTTATTTATATAATAGCTATTTGAATTTATTTATAATATTAGGGTGCATTTGGTACGCATGATTGAATTGAACTATTTTTATGGGATAGAATTAGATTGGATTGGACTTTACTAGTTAATACTGTAATGTGTTTGGTACAGTACGGTTTCGACTAAAAATAATACTATTCTTTGTTTGATGTTAAATGAGATTGGAAAAAAATAATAATTGTATTTTATGTTTGATACAGTATAGGATTGATCAAACTAATCATCATTTAAAATCAATTACAAGAAAAATATAATTATTTAAATATTTTAAATTAAATTAAAATTAAATCGGTTAAAAAATTAAATTTATATTAAATTAAATTAAATCAAAATTGATTAAAATTTTAAATTAAATTATTATATATAATATGAAAATATTTAATTTTTAAATAAAATAAAAAAATTAAATTATATTTTAAAATAAATAAAACTATTTAAAATTAAATCTTAAATACAATAGTAATATGTTTTAGTTGATATTAAAAGTATTAAAATATTTTAATAAAATATATTTAATTAATTTTTAAAATCCGTATTAACTTTATATATAAATAGTTTAATTTTATATAAAGAATTTTCTATTAAGAACTTGGGAAAAGACAAAAGAAGATAGTGAGAGGGGATAATTTAAAGGGATATAATTGTTTTTCACTTAAGGTTTAAAAATACATCATTTTACCTCTTTCTTTAAAATTATTTCCTAATATTCCCCTACCGTTAGTATTCTGTTAAAATGCTGAGTTGGTCGTTTGCCTATAAGGGCATGAAGGTAATTGCATATATATTAAATATAAAAGAATATTAAAAAAATTACTTTATTTTTTTTAAGGTGTAATTGCAATAACTCCCTATATATAGGCATAATTGCACAAAAATCTGAGAATAATTGATAATAACAATAACTCCCCTTTGACCGGTTTATTAACCATTGATCACAGTTAGTCATTAACAGTCAAAAGGGTAAAATTGTCTTTTTAGAAAAAAAATTAAAAAAAAAAATTTTAAAATGGACCATATGAGATCTGATCCATTAGATGAAATAAAAACATCTTCATCCAATGGATCAGATGTCCATTGGCAAAAAAAAAAAAATTCAATTGTTTTTTTCAAATTTTTTTGTTCATCACATCTGTTCTTCTTCCAATTTTTTTTTCTTTTTTCAATTTCTTTTTTTATCATTTTTTTCCCTTTTCCTCCATTTTCTTCTTCTTCTTTTTAATCTTCTTCTTCCAATTTTTTTTTTTCGGATTCTTCTTCTTCTCTTATTTTTTTTTTTTGTTCTTCCTCTTCATTCTTCTTCTTCTTCTTCTTTTTTTCCAAATTTTTCTCTTCTTTCTTCCTCTTCTTTCTTCTTCTTCTTCTTTTCTTTTTTTCCATTTTTTTTATTTTTGTTCTTCCATATTTCTTCTTCTTCTTCTTCTTCTTCTTCTTCTTCTTCTAATTTTTTCTAAAAGACGACGCATTTGACCTTCTTCTTCTTCTTCTTCTTCTTCTTCTTCTTCTTTCTTCCTCTTCTTTCTTCTTCTTCTTCTTTTCTTTTTTTCCATTTTTTTTATTTTTGTTCTTCCATATTTCTTCTTCTTCTTCTTCTTCTTCTTCTTCTTCTTCTTCTTCTTCTTCTTCTTCTTCTTCTTCTTCTTCTTTTAATTTTTTCTAAAAGACGACGCATTTGACCTTCTTCTTCTTCTTCTTCTTCTTAGACGACGCATTTCTTCTTCTTCTTCTTCTTCTTCTTCTTCTTCTTTTAATTTTTTCTAAAAGACGACGCATTTGACCTTCTTCTTCTTCTTCTTCTTCTTCTTCTTAGACGACGCATTTCTTCTTCTTCTTCTTCTTCTTCTTCTTCTTCTTTTTTTTTTAAATTTTCTAAAAGACGACGCATTTGACCGTTAGTGACTAACTGTGGTCAACGGTTAGTCAACCGGTCAAAGGGGAGTTATTATTATTATCAATTATTCTCAGATTTTTATGCAATTGTACCTATATACAGGGGTAGTTATTGCAATTACCCTTTTTTTTTAACTTAAACACTTATTTTTCTACCCAACACCCAACCCTTTTGTTTTTTTTCCTCATTATTGATTCTCTTTCAAAACACATTTCTCAAAAATTTGCCCCTCTCTCCTCACCAAAATCCGCCGTCACAACATCACAAAAATCCATCGTGAGAAGAGATCGTCGGAGATGGGAAGAAAATAAGAGAGAGGGGAGAGAGATGGGGAGAAGATAGAGAGGAAAAATTAAAGAAAATGAAAGAAAGAGAGATGAAGAGTTGAAGAAGAGATCGCCGAAGATAGAGAGAAAGTAAGAGAGGGGGAGAGAGAGAGAGAGATGATGAATGATAGAGAGAGTAGAGAGTTAGAGAGAGAAAAAAATTGAAGAAAGTGAAAAAGGGATGGGGAGTTGGAGAGAGACGGTGAGGGAAGAGAAAAAGTAAAAGAAAAAAATATTTTTTTAATCATTTAATCATGTGAATAGTTAAATATGATAATGATGGATAATTTTAAAGTTTGTGTAAAAAGGGCATATTAGTATTTTTAGTGAAAAATAGTACATTTTTAACAGTTTTATTAAATTTTTTAACGAGGGAAATTTTGAGAAATAATTTTAAAATAGGAGTAAAATGATATATTTTTAAACCTCAGGAAAAATAATAATATTCCTAATTTAAACCCGTGCTTGTTGAGGGGTTTCATTTGCCCGGGCTAATGGGATAAAACTAGTTCATGGACTAAATTGGTCACTGTCACTTGATGACTCTAAATAAAATATTGAACTATTTTTTGTCCAAACATAATTTCATTCCATGCAACAAGCATGTCATTAAATTAAAAAAATTAATACCAAAAGTATGAGATTATCTAATACCATGGTAATATGTAGAATTATATAATCCGTTTATAATGAGAATATTTTTAAAGGTAGAACTAAATAATTCAATCCCTAGTAAGATTAGTAAAACTAGAACTAATTGACTTAAAATAATCCAATCTTAATCCTAATATCATGCTCCGCTATGTGTAGCTTGTTGGACTAGTCAAAAGTGGTTCAATTTCTTCATCGACCAGCTTCCTCATTATTGATGAATTAAAAAATACTTGTTGGTTGAATGGTCCCAAGACCTGGAAAAAAAGAAGAGAAAACCGCCTTGGCTTTCTCATAATTTCAATTTGCTGAAAGTTTGTGAAAATGGCCAAGCAGTCACTTTGTTATGCAGATCCACTTCCCCTTTCAAGAACTCATGTCAAAGGTAACATTTGATTTAAGCTTCTCTTGATCTGTTTTTATTATTATTATTATTATTATTTTGAAGAAAATGTAAGTTGTTGTTCTATTCTATGGATTTTGAATTCACTTTCTACTTTTGTGTAATAAAGTGGCAAAAACAGGTTACCTATTTTATAGGTATCACTCTGATATTTTGCAAGCTAATCTAACAGAGTTGTAGATTTAAGAGGAGTTGATGTTTTATATATCATTTGAGTTGTCTTCTTCAGAAGCACAACCCAGAAGATACTAAACTGAAGGCTAATGTCTGTTTGAGCTAATAATTTGTCGTGTCAAATTTTGCAAATATGCATCAAGTGACATTCTCGTCTTTATTAATTCAAAAGATGTTTTTGTTAATAAGGCATATTTAAGGCATCATTAATTCTTGAGTATTGCTTTTAACCAGACAAAGTACTTTTCTAATGTGCTATGGAATTGCTGCCCATTTAGTTAGTGGAGAGGAAAAAAGGAATTTTCCCTTTATTCTTCTTTTACAATATAACTCCATAAATTACCAAATAAATTTTGGATTTTTATGTAGTTTGTGACTTTTTCATTTTTAACCAAACTGGTCCCGATCACGGTCAAACCTAATATTTAGCTTTAACACAATTTATTGCCTTTAGCAGCGGAACAACTTTTTGGGTGTGCTGCTTTAAAGACAAAAGCAGAACATCTGAAGCTTTCAAATGGTTTTAGAGCAAGAGCAGCATGGAACGCTGATGTAAAACCAGTAAAACTTCCTCGTCAATGGTACAACTTGACTGCTGATCTATCTGTAAAACCTCCCCCTCCATTGCATCCTAAAACTTTTGAACCAGTCAAGCCTGAGGATTTGTCTCCTCTCTTTCCTGATGAGTTGATAAAGCAGGAGGCAAGCAATGATAGGTTCATAGACATCCCAGATGAAGTTCTTGATATATATGGGCTTTGGCGCCCAACGCCTCTGATCAGGTTTTGCCACTACTGCATAGTGATGATCTTTTAAAATATTTCTTTATGTGCAACTTGAAATTAATTCTATATTCTTGACATGAATTTAGAGCCAAGAGGTTGGAGAAGCTTCTTGACACACCTGCCAGAATTTACTACAAATATGAGGGTGTCAGCCCAGCCGGATCACACAAACCTAACACTGCCATTCCACAAGTTTATTATAATGCACGACAAGGCATCAAAAAAGTTGTCACCGAAACTGGTGCTGGCCAGTGGGGGAGTTCATTGGCCTTTGCTTGCAGCTTATTTGGCCTTGGCTGTGAGGTGGGATATACTAAAGCAATTCATGATCTTTACATCTATGTCTATTCATTCAAATAGGGGCTGAACCAAATTTGGTTTGTGGATTAGCTCAGTTGGCTCAATTTGAATTGTTCATATTGCATGCATGCATTTGCATCCTCATTTCTTTCATACTGTCTAGAAGATATAGCCGAATTTCATGACTACATTGTGTTTCTCATTTCCATGAAGCTCTTTGGTTAAGTTGTTTGACAACAAACATGCTGATTTCCAATTGATTGATGGATCATGTTTAGTCCTGCCATTGAAGGATATTAGATTCCAAGTTGCATGAGTTTGTTTCATTCTTAATTTTGAGTCATTGTAATTTGGACATAATGATCTTCTTTTGGACAGGTGTGGCAAGTCCGTGCTTCTTATGATCAGAAACCATATCGGAGATTAATGATGCAGACTTGGGGTGCAAAGGTACACCCATCTCCATCTAGCATTACTGAAGCAGGTCGGAAAATTCTGGAAATGGATCCATCCAGCCCAGGAAGTTTAGGAATAGCTATTTCGGAAGCTGTAGAGGTTGCAGCTAGCAATGCTGATACAAAGTATTGTCTGGGTAGCGTTCTCAATCACGTTTTGCTACATCAGACTGTTATAGGTGAAGAGTGTCTAGAACAAATGGAGGCTTTCGGTGAAACCCCTGATATTATCATAGGGTGTACTGGTGGTGGCTCCAATTTTGCTGGGCTCAGTTTTCCATTCATTCGAGAGAAACTCAATGGGAAGATTAATCCTGTTATAAGAGCAGTGGAACCAGCTGCATGTCCTTCCCTAACCAAAGGTGTGTATGCATATGATTATGGTGATACAGCAGGGATGACTCCATTGATGAAGATGCATACACTTGGGCATGACTTCATCCCTGACCCGATTCATGCAGGTAATATTATTGCTGTTATGGTGGGGTTGGAGTAATTTCTCTTCATTTTCTTGTTTTATTGATGCATTGTTTGTTCTGCAGGAGGACTTCGTTACCATGGTATGGCACCACTGATTTCACATGTCTATGAATTGGGTCTTATGGAAGCAATTTCAATTCCTCAGACTGAGTGTTTTCAAGGTATATATGTTTCTTCTTCTAGACTTAGGTGCATTTAGGAGTGTTTTTGGTGATATCAAAAGGCGCTTTCAAAGCACTTTTGGGTACATTTAGGGCTAGTATGGTAGAGATTGGAAAAAAGTAGCGCACCGCTAAGTGTTTGGTAAACTGGATTTTTAGAAATGTTGTGAATTGGAAAAACTGTATTAAGATATTTAGTAAACTATATTGCTAAACTGTTGTAGAAATATAAAATGATCAAATTGGGATATCATAATAAAATTAATTAATTTAATTTGTTAACGGAAATTCTGTTTATATATATTAAGAGTATTTAAATGTTTTTACTTTAATTCTAATATGAAAATAGAGTCAATTAAATTTAATAATTAACTTCTAACATTAATTATTAAAATCAATTTTTAGATAACAAAATAAAAATTTATAAATTTTTTAATTATTTTTTTAAATATGGAAGATAACAGAAATTGAATATTTAATAACACTATTTTCTCATTTCAAATATGTTTTAAGTTCTTATCAAGTAGATATATAATATTTAGGGTTAGGTTTTTTTCTAATTTTAATATACGAGGGGGATGATTTGATCGGAAAAAATTTTCATTGAAAGTTTTGACCAGCTTTTCGTTTAAGTTAAAGGCTGAAGTTGAGTTGGACTAGCTTTGATTTTTAGTTGTAGTTTTGGGCTAGATTCTTCAATAAGTCACTTTCAGGAGGTTTATCAAATGACTTTTGGACCATAGCTTATTGAATAAGATAAAAACGTTTGTTTAAAAGCCGTGTCAAACTAGCCCTTAGTAAGGTTGGACTGAAAATAAGCAAGCATTTTCTTGAGATAAGAAAAGGGATCTTTCAACTAGAAGACAACTAAGCAAAAGCAACTTGTGAAGAAATGTCATTCATATCCATGCTTGAATAATGTTATAATGGAGCAAGACAAGACATGTTAAGGTTAGAAATTTCCTTTTTTTTTTTGCAGGAGCCTTACAATTTGCTAGGAGTGAAGGATTAATAGCAGCACCAGAGCCAACACATGCAATTGCAGCCACCATCAGAGAAGCTCTCCTTTGCAGAGAGACTGGAGAAGCAAAAGTAATTCTCATGGCCATGTGTGGCCATGGTCATTTTGACCTCACATCTTATGAAAAGTATTTGCAAGGGAATATGGTTGACTTGTCATTTGACGAGGACAAAATAAAAGAATCTCTGGCCAAAATTCCTCAACTGGTTGCATGAAAGTCGGAAACAATTGAGTAAAATGTAGTGTTGTAGGTGAAAATTTGGAACACAAGATCATACTGTTATAAATATTTATTTATCTATTTAATAAAATGTTTATTCAAATTAATATATTTATATTTAATTAATTATTATTTGAATTTTAAATATTTTATTAATAGGTGTCTTGAAGAGACACAATTGTTCAATGTTCTGAACGTTTTTTGTTTATTAGATAAAAAAACAGAAGTTTTAAACGCTTTTTTTCTCTTCTTTCTCGTTGAAAACAAAATACATAATAAATCTCTCAAAATATCTTGGATACATCAATCAATTAAAAGAGTGAACAAAGTAGTTCAACGGCGATCTTTCTGCATTAGAAGAAAAGTCTAGTGTCGTCGTATCTTGAAAGGGAATTACCAAACATCTTGTGCAGAGGGGTGAATTTCCTTTATGGAAAGCGTTATCTATCGTGCTTCGACCGAGTACATTTTTCTTAATCCCTACTTATCATTTTTTTATATATATAATTATATCTTGGTCTTAAAAATATGAATTTGAGTGATTACTATATCAGATAAAAGTGAATCTTTTGAGTCTTATATTGTTAAATACATATTGTTTTTCTAACACATACATCTTCTTTATGAGGTTCACTATTTCTGCTTTTCATCCATTTGTGTAATTCTAATAATTGCTTGGCACGAATGGTGATGAACCAGTTGGATATCAACCGTTATAAACACGACTCAAGTCTTTCACATTTTGTAATTTTATTGATAAGAGTAGAACTTGAAATTATAGATACAAAGTGAAAGTGCATCATCATCACTTAGTTATAGTTATGAGTGGATGTAATATGGTATCTTATTTACTAGTTGTAACTGTTATTAAATTTATCATAGCGTTTCATAGTCAATAAAGATAGTATTTATTTGGGATATCTAATTGAGTTTTTTTTTTAGATGTTTTGCCTTACCCTTCCACTTATATAATTGAATAAATTAATTAATGGGATAATAAATATTTCACTTATATAATGGAATTGTTGTAAATTGTGATGTCCACCATATTAAACAATTATTATTTTATTTAGTTAAATTGTAATTGGTTGAGTGGGAGCGAGGGTGGCAAGAAAGGCTATATAAACAAGCCTATCTTGTTGAATTGTACACAACAAAATTCTCCAAAAAAAAAAAAAGCTGGTGGTGTTTTTGATTGACTGGTGGTGTTTTTGATTGATCGGTTTTTTTTTGGTATGCTTCCTCCTTTAGTCCTTTTATACTTCATTTTTATTTTATTATTATAATATTATAACACGTCATCAGTATGATTAATTTATTATTATATTTTATGATTGTTACTCTGCTGGATCTTTCATATTAGAAAATAAGTCTAATATTATTTATATTTATAATATTACAAGCTGAAAATTATAAAGTAAATAAAAGAGCCAGAAGCTTTAAAGATTTAAATCCAGTAAGAACCTGAGATTCTGGAGCTAGTAATATTCAATTAATTTATTATTTATATATTTAATTAATTCAGTAAGAACCTGAAGTTCTGAATCTAATAATATTGATTTTAATTTACTGTTCATATATTTTATTTATTGTCATGCATATTTACTGATATACATTTAAGTTAGCTATACCTATATCATTTACTGTTTATGCATATTTATTTATTGTTATGTATTTAAGTTGGCTATGCCGACGATATTTATTATTTATACATATTTATTTATTGTTATACATATTAAGTTGACTATGCCGACATAATTTATTATTTATGCAATTTATTTACTGTTGCGCATCTTAAGTTGGCTATGCCAATATTATTTACTATTTATGTATTTTTATTTATTATTATGAATTTTATTGCTTTTAATTTTAATTAAAATTTTGCATATATAAGTGAAATATATATGGTGGAAATTTAAATTTTATTGCATCAGACCAAAAGTTATGATTCTACATGTAATATTCAGACCAAAATTTCTTATTCTACATGTAATTTTCAGACCAAAAGTTCTGATTTATTCTGATTATATATGTAATTTTCAGTCCAACAGTTTTGGATCACTTCTGATTCTATATGTAATTTTTAGATCCAGAAGATCTATACATGATAAAATCTGCGGATTAAGATTTGATGTACTTTAAATTTCTGAAGACAATTACGTGTTATGGGTCATTGATGCTCATCTAAAATCTGAAGACCTAGTATATTACTATTACAGAACCAGAAGTTCTGTGGCAATAATTAAAGACAGACATTACCACGAGAAAGGAGTTGTTATTCCTACTGCCCGACCAATTCCGTAACATTCCCAAGAGTGAATGCTAATACATACATAAACTTTGGACATGACCATAATTATGGTCGTGGGCATGGATGTAATGGTTATTAATTTTCAAATCACTATAATACCAAAGACATTCCCTAGAAGTGGAATGTTTATAAAGTTAACAAAATAAGAGCAAAAGTTTACATCATAAACCCGTAGAATAATAAAGACGTTTGTTTTAAATATGTAGCGAAAGGACATTGGGATCGTACCTGTCGTACACTCAAACACTTGATAGAGATTTATTAAATTTTTACTTACTAAATATTTCTTCTATCTTCATTACTTTTTCTTTATATTGATCTAATATATTTCATTTTTATTAATTTGATATTTAACACTATTTTTCTTTTATCAAAAAAATATAAATCTAGAAAATGAAATGTTTGCTATTGATAAACAAGACGGAGATATATGTCTTGCTAATAATACAACGACACATACAATCCTACGAAATCAGAAATATTTTCGGAGTGTGACTTTGCTCAAAACAAAGGTTAATATCATATCAGATCCAGTAGATCTGATTGAAGGCTTTGAAAGAGCCACAATATTTTTACCAAATGGTACTAAATTATGTATCAATGATGCTTTATATTCAAGCAAATCTAGAAGAAATCTGCTTAGTTTCAAAGATTATTGAGACTATAAACAAAAACAATATTGAATATCTATGTATTTCTTCCAATGATTCGGACCAGAAGCTCATTGTAGAGAAGCTGCGTGCTTTCTCATCCGGATTATATTATACGGTTATAAAAAATGTAGAGACTTATGCAATTATGAACCAGAAGTTCTTAGATCCAAAAATATCTATGCTTTGGCATGACCGTCTAGTCACTCAGAATCTACGATGATGCGTAGAATCATTGAAAATTCTCATGGACATTCATTAAATATCCAAAAGATTCAGTTATTACGTGAGAATATATATACTGCATGTTCATAAGAAAAGTTAGTAATGAGACCATCTTATTCTAAAGTTGATTTTGAATCCCCATCATTCCTACAAAGAATTCAAGGGGATATATGTGGACCTATTCATTCACCAAATGGACCATTCCGCTATTTTATGGTTCTAATTGATGTATCTGCAAAATAGTCACATGTTTGTTTATTATCTACTCGTAATGTTGCTTTTACTAGATTACTTATACAGATTATCAGACTTCAGGCACAATTTCCAAATTATCCAATAAAGTCAATACGCCTTGATAATGCTGGTGAGTTTATATCCAAAACTTTTTATGAGTATTGCAAAGCAGTTGGGATTGATGTTGAATATCTAGTTCCACATGTGTACACCCAGAACAGATTAGCAAAATCATTTATCAAACATCTCCAGACAATTACGAGAACTTTATTATTAAAAACACAATTACCAAGTTCTGTTTGGGGACATGCAATTTTACATGCAGATGCATTAATCCGCCTCTGACCTACTGCATATCACCAGTATTCACCATTACAGCATGTGTTTGGTCATCAGCCTAATATATCTCATTTACGTACTTTTGGTTGTGCTGTATATGTCTCAATTGCTCCTACTTAAAGAACTAAATTGGGTCCCTAAAGACGTTTAGGGATATATGTTGATTTTGATTTACCATCAATTATTAGATATTTGAAACCTTTGACGGGTGATCTTTTTACTGCACGATTTACGGATTGTCATTTTGATGAGACAAATTTTCCATCTCTAGAGGAAAGAAAAACTTATCCTAAAGAGAAGCATGAATTTTCTTGGAAGATTCCAAATTTGATCCATTTAGATCTATACACATCTCAGTATGAGAATGAAGTGCGTAAGATAGTGCATCTTCAAACAATTGCTAATCAGTTACCAGATGCCTTTACAAATATTAATAGAATAACAAAATCGTATATATCAGCTGCTAATGTACCAGCCCGGGTGATTGTTCTAGAAGAACAATCTAAACAATTGCCAGTAACTAAATCATCTGCTGAACGACAGAAGCGTGGCAGACCACTTAGATCAAAAGAGACAATTCCCCGGAAGAGGAAAGTAAATTATCATAATTCTGATGTAAATAAAACTTGAGTTACAAATAAATCCACTTTCTCTGGATCAACTCTAGTAGATTTCAATGTCCTTAAAGAGACACAAGTCCTTGAAGCGATAAAAGCCCCTGAAGTGGCAGAAATCCCTGAGAAGATACAAGAAACTAGAAATGAAGAAATGTCTATAAATTATACGAGAGAAATGTGGAATCGTGAAAAAACAATATAAATTATACGAGAGAAATGTGGAATCGTGAAGAAACAATCATCGATGATATATTTTCATACACAGTAGCTACTGAAAATTATTAATGATGATTGTGAATCTCATAGTATTAATGATTGTACACAAAAACATGATTGGCTTAAATGGGAAAAGGTAGTTCAAATAGAATTGAATTCATTAGTCAAATGTAAAGTATTTGGACCTGTAGTTCAAACACCTGAAGATGTCAAACCTGTTGGATATAAATGGGTTTTTGTACAGAAACGTAATAAGAAAAATGAAGTCATGAGATATAAGGCATGACTTGTAGCGCAAGGTTTCTCGCAGAGACCTGGTATTGATTTTGATAAAACATATGCACTAGTGATGGATACGATTACGTTTCGATTTTTATTAAGTTTGGCTGTTTCAGAAAAGATTGAAATGCATTTAATAAATGTAGTGGCCGCTTATCTATATGGTTCACTCGATTAAGATATTTATATGAAAATCCCTGAAGGATTTAAAATATCAGAAGCATATAAATCGAGATCTCGTAATTTGTATTCGATAAAGTTGCAAAGATCTATGTATGGATTAAAACAATCTGGACAGATGTGATATAACCGTCTTAGTGAATATCTGATCAAAGAAGGGTATATTAATGATCCGATATACTCATGTATTTTTATAAAGAAATCTGAATCTGGATTTGCTATTGTAGCAGTATATATTGATGATATGAATTTAATTGGATCTCCTGAAGAGCTCCTGAAAACTGGTGAATATTTGAAAATGGAATTTGAAATGAAAGACTTGGAAAAAATGAAGTATTGTCTCGGCCTAGAGATCGAGCATAAACCAAACGGAATACTCGTCCATCAATCAGCATGTGTTGAAAAGATTCTGAAAAAAGGTTTAATATGGACAATACTCATCCGTTAAGTATTTATGTGGTTGTTAGATCTCTTGATCTTAAAAAGGATTCATTTCGGCCTAAAGAAGATGATGAAAAGATACTTGGTTCAGAAGTACCTTATCTAAATGCAATTGGTGCTCTATTATATTTTGTAGTTTTAGTAAATTTATTGGCAAGATTCAGTTCAACACCAACTCGAAGACATTGAATGAAATCAAACATATTTTCGTTACCTTCGTGGTACAATAGATTTGAAATTATTTTATGCATCTAACAATTTTTCAGGTTCAATTGGTTATGCTAATGCTGGATATTTATCTAATCCCCATAAAGTTCGTTCGCTAACGAGATATATTTTTACCTATAATAGCACAACAATCTCATGGCGATCCACAAAGCAGAGTCTTATTGCTACATCCTCCAATCATTTTGAGATCCTTACACTTCATGAAACAGGTCGGGAATGTGTTTGGCTAAATTCTATTATTCACCATATTTAAAATATATGCAGATTTCCATCATCCACAGAGATGCAGACGCCAATATTTGAAGATAATAAGGCTTGTATTATTTAGATCAAAGGAGGATATATCAAAGGAGATAGAACCAAATATATTTCTCCAAAATTCTTCTATACTCATGAACTTTAACAAAGTCGATAGATTAATATCAAACAGATATGATCTACAGATAATCTTGTATATCTGTTTACTAAAACATTGCCAACATTAACGTTTGAGAAATTAGCATATGGCATTGGCATGTATTGGCTTTGTAAACTACAGAATTATTTTTATCAGGGGGAGCATACAATCAGAGGGAGCAGTTTTTTAAAGATAACAACATATGTGCACTGTACTCTTTTTCCCTTCGACCGGATTTTGTTCCACTGGATTTTACCAGTAAGGTTTTTAATAAGGCAGTTTCTGAGCACATCAAATATCATTTATGATCCAGAAGATTATTGTATTTATTATATACAAATTTTAGATTATTTACTAGTATATTAAAATAATTACTTTAAAATGATGTACATATAAGGGAGAATGTTGTAAATGGTGGATGTCCACCATATTAAGCAATTATTATTTTATTAAGTTAAATTGTAATTAGTTGAGTGGTGGGTGACTCACTCTCATTGGTTAGTGAGTGTGGCAAGAATGACCATATATATACAAGCCAATGCTTGTTGAATTGTACACAACAAAATTCTCTAAAAAAACAAAAGCTGGTGGTGATTTTGATTTAATGGTGGTGTTTTAGATTTCTCGGTTTTTTTGGTATGTTTCCTCCTTTAGTCCTTTTATTACTATTATATTATAACAGGAATAACTAAATTAATTTTTCAACATTTCAAACATCAACAAATAATAAATCAATGTATAGAAAAGCTAAGAAAAATAGCGGGGCTAAAGATTTAACACATACACAATACATTTATTTATAAGATTGTTATTTATTTTTTAATTTTAGGAGGAGAAATTCAAAATCAAAATCGCAATTTTATTGAGAGATGATCGATCACTACTCTCATTATTTTTACTAAGAGTGGTGATGGATGCAGTAAGACGATCATTTAATATTTACCTTTAACTTGAATTAGATAAAATAATTGACTGATTTGCAAACCTACAGCATATGATGAAAAGATTTTAACAAATATACACTGTGTTAGCTTTAAAAAACTATGCAATAAATAGAGGGGAATAGTATTATTATGTATTTTTAAGTACAACTAAATAATTTTCTATAAAAAAAAAGTACAAATTGTAGTATTGAAAAATTAAATTTTTAATACCACTTGTAGGAAAAAATTTTAAAAAAATATTAAAACAAAGTGGAAGCATAATCTTTTTTATTAGAATAATCTTTTGACCTTTTATCTATTTTTATTTTTAATTGAAATCTGACATCATTCGAGTCAGAGGATACTACTAAAAGCTATCGAGAGTAAACTATACGAGTCAGGGTCTGCCCCTTTCTTCACTCTTAACAATGTGAGGGGTCTACTCCCAACAAAGAGAGAGGTATATCCATATAATGCGCTTTTATGGAGAATGATAAAAATAATATATACACTATTAAGGTATTGAACCTTAGTCGCTTGAAGGAATTTGAGACTCCTTCAACTACTAAAGCAAGAGACTTTTAGTAATTTTTTTTAATTTAATTAAAATCAATTTTTTTTTCATTTAATTGAAATAATCTTTTAACTTTGACCGTTTGCCTGCCTTTTATTTTGGACATTTTGGCCTCCAAATTAATATTACATTAAATCACTAATAATATTATATTCCTAGAAGCTGTTGAGTAACGGGAAAATACGGCGTCGTTGGGTTCTGGTAATTAGAACTCATTGTATTACCGATTACGTTCGTGTTTGTCACTCTTGGTTCTCTCTCTATTGCCTAACTGAAGACGCTGCTATCATTCTCTATTGACGATTTTCTGGTTCAGGTAAGCAAAAAAAGGACGCCGTTACATATTCTTTTTTAGCTGGGTGATTCCTTTGGGGTCTGTTCTATATTTTTTATTTAGGGTTATCAGGGTAAACAAATACAAAACAATTATTATCTTCATTGGTTTTTATTAATTTGTCGTATGAATTCTAGGGTCTATTGTAGCATTTGGAAATTGTATGTAATACTAGTGGCTAATTAGCACAATTTTGGATCCCTAATCTGTGTTCCATTTGTTGGGTGCCCCTTATTTGTAGCTTAGATGGTAAACTGGCACGGGTTTTTCCAGTTTTCTCGTGTGTATAATTTGTTTGAATTTGATTGTAATAATCTGGTTCATTGGGCATGTAATTGTTTTCAAAATCATCAATACTATGAGGTTCACAATCATCATTAATAATTTTCACAATCTTGCATTTAATTTAATTAGACTGAAGGTGTTGTAATGATCTGAAATCTAAACGTGTTATGCATTGAGGAACATGTGGGACATGGTTAGAAATCTATGCAATTGTTTCTTCAATATTTTTTTCGTCCAGTATACTTGACTGCATTGCTCTTTGAAGCAAATGCTATGTTTGATTTTTTTTTTCTTTTTTTCTTTTTTCACTTGAGAGTAGAGTTATTTGTTAGATACACAGAATTAGAGCTTTTCAAAGCATATGCATGCATTTTGTTTCCTGGGGGATGGCTTGCAAGCCAAAGTTCTTTAATGCATGTATCTGTTGTTGTAGATATTACTTGGCTCAATTGTAGAAGGCTACCTACAATGGGAAGCAAAGGTCGAATCCCACCTCATCATCCGAGGCGTCCTCTTCCAGCCCCTGGCATAATGCATCCTGATCCGTTTGGACATGGAATACGTCCAATGTCGGGTCCCTTTCCTCCTTTTGATATGTTGCCACCTCCAGAAGTTATGGAGCAGAAAATTGCTGCACAACATGTGGAGATGCAAAAGCTTGCAACAGAGAACCAGAGGCTTGCTGCTACCCATGGTACCTTGAGACAAGAACTTGCTGCGGCTCAGCATGAGTTGCAGATATTGCATGCTCAGATAGGAGCTATGAAGTCTGAGAGAAATCAACAGATGGAGAATCTAACAGACAAGACTGCCAAGATGGAAGCTGAACTAAAAGCCGCAGAGCCTGTTATGTCAGAGTTGCAGCAGGCAAGGGGAGATGCTCAGAAGTTGGTTGTAGCAAGGGAGGAACTTATTGCTAAAATGCATCAACTGAATCAGGATCTTCAGAGGGCTCACACTGATGTGCAGCAAATACCGGCACTGATGTCAGAACTTGAGAGCCTGAGACAAGAATATCATCATTGCAGGTGCATGTTAAACTTCTATATACAGGTGTCTTAGAAGCAAATTTTCGAGAAATTAACTTAAGATGTCTGGCATAATGAAGGGGGACATTATTTCTAGTTGCTTGCCTCATGTAGATTTGACAGAATGTTCCTTTTTATACATTCTTTTTACTATTTCTTGAAGCATGCTATACGTGTGTCAATTGTTTGAAGCTATAAAACTGGAAATAAATCAAGACCTGATTTGAGTACTTCTTGCCAATTGAGTTGTGATCCGCGTAAGTAGCATCTAGAATTGAATCCAGAGCTGCAAAGAAAAGAAAATCGAGTAGCTTGTGGGCCGGTCGTCATTGCACACTAGCTTGATTGCTTATTTACTGTGAACCAGAATTACTTTCTTTCCTATTTATAACTTCAGATTTGTGTTTGTCGCTGGTTCGATCACTACTCTTAAATGGATGGCGAACAGATTTCGACGAGTGAATGGGTTATTTTGAAAGTTATTTTCATGTGTGCTGTAGAATTCTTTGGAGTCAAGTTTGTTGTGAATCATTACTATTGGAACTTGCCCGGTTTTGTAGAACTTCAATTGTATGTTTTAACACCTAATTTTCTTGTCGTTCTGCAAAATCAATGACGTTCAATTATTTTGATCATGCAGGGGCACTTATGAATTTGAAAAGAAATTTTACAATGATCACCTCGAGTCACTTCAAGTGATGGAGAAGAATTATATGACTATGGCTAGGGAAGTGGAAAAGCTTCGAGCAGAGTTGACGAATCCTGCTAATATTGATAGAAGATCTGGTATTATTTCATTTTCTCTCTTCTTCTCTTCGGAGCACTCTTTTTTGTTTTTTTTCCTTCCTCGTTTCTCAGTTTTCTTTTATGTTATTTATGGTTCAAATTTGGCAATCAAGTGCAGGTGGATCTTATGGTGCCGTAAATGGGAACAATGAGAATGAGACTTCTGGACATCCTGTGGGACAAAATGCTTATGAAGATGGTTATGGTGCTTCCCAGGTGTGTAATCTTTCTCACTTTGTGCTGTACTTACCCTGGCCCCTCCATCTTGTTATTTTGTAATAACTTGTTTGCCTGGCTTTGCTTGTTGTTTCAAAGACATTCTATTGAAATGTTGTTCAACTCATTTGGTAAGGTAGTTGCATATTATAGTATTGATTAAAAGGATTTGGATTTTGGTTCCAAAAAAATATATAGATGGTGAAATGAAATTTTTTAGGTTAAAAGGAAATAATAGAAAACATGATTCTGCAGTTTCTCATTATGCAATTTCTTTATATTTAGTCACACCTATACTGTAATTGCAATTATTATCACACGTTTCTGCTCTTTTAGGGAGTAAGCATAAATGGAAGCAGTAAGATTTAAAAGCTGATGAAACTGCTCTATATTGCAATGCTATTCCTAGTCTATTCCAGCTTTAAATGTTGGGGAAAACAAATCATAATTGAGGTGTTCATATTGGACTAAATAGGTGGTGATTGTCTATTGGTATTGTATTCGCGGCAAGCTTACCTGCCAAAGAATCAAGGGTGTATTTGTCAAGAATTTTATGACAAGTCATGCTAATCGTTTCTTGGGGAAAAAGTTGGTCGATTTTGATGTTCTCTCTATTTTTCTTTTTATTTTTTCTTGAGTGAATTCGATAGAACGGAAAGATTTTATTACATGATGAATAAACAAATAATTTATGTTGTTATCTTTAGCAATTTATTATATGGTAGAACAATTGGAATCTCTGCAACAGTTAAACAATATAAACAAGTTTGGATAAGGTCTATGCGGTAAATTTTTTTTTTTTTTTTTTCTGTTTTATCATTTTCATTTGAAAACAAAAGAATTTTCATTTTTATATTTTCAAGATCTGAAAACGCATGTGGTAGCAATAACTAAAAATAGTATTTTGAAAAAGAATATATATTTTAGTAATGAATTATGATATAACTCTTACCTCAAGTGATTAGTGCTTTTTCTCCTCACCTTTGTGATACGAGTGATAGAGGTTTAAGGTCCACTTTTATCAATAAATTCACAAAATGTGGGGAGACTCCTTCCCTGTAGTGGGAGTTGCTTTCTGAACCGTGCTTGTAGTGGTTGATTTCACCGAGTCAATTTTTAAATTGATTCTTTTAATTAGAAAATATAAGGAAAATATATATATATATATATATATATATTAATTAAAAGTTAATTTAAATTTGATTGGTGTTTTGTATGTTTTTTTCAAAATTATGATAAAAATAATAAATGTTTTAATAATCTAAAGAAAAGTATATTTGTTAAACATAATCCACATATATATATATATATAAAATATCTAGAAGTTTAATTTTTTTTAATAAATAATTTTACATGTCAACTGCCAACTAATAAAAATAAAAAATAAAAGTGCAAAATAGTGAAAACGTCAAAATGATATTTCCAAGTTTTGTTCAATAAAGTGAAGCATCTGTTTTCTTTTTTTTTGGTTTTCTTTTCAAAATATGGCTGATGATTTGTAAAACGTTATGAACAGGCCCTTGATGTTTTTCTTTTTTTTTAGAAAACTTTTCAAATTAAGATGATAAATAAATTTGTATTTTCAAGATTCAAGAATGCATATAGTAGTGTAATTAAAAAATAATTCTCTAAGCAAAAATGTTGATTGTGGGCCACAAATATTCAAAATTGTTTGTTAGGCCCAACTTCAAATTTGATGTTTACAAACTTACACTGGTTTCAAGAGTTGTATTTTGTGTATTTAAAATTTTTTTTTTTTGGTTCTTCCAAGTGAAACAGTCAATCTGTAAAACTATAAAATGACGCTGGATTGCTCTCTCTGTGCTTTTTTCTCTTTATTTATTTCTGAAATTTACGACACACTACATCCTATGTACAAACACAAATTTAATTAAATCACTTTCTCAGGTTGGTACGTTGTATGATCCTTTGATATTAGTATTGTGTTGCTTTGTTTAACCTCTGAGTAGTTAGAATGTTTAGATAAACTAATTATACAGACTATAAAATAATCTGCAAGTTATTATTTCGTAAAAGTAATTGAATTTAGAACTAGGTAGATGGTGTTAAACTCTATCTAATCATGACGGCTATTTTAAAAAAACTTTTTCTATCTGCTGGAATGGAAGTCTCATAATATTGATCAAGAAAAGAAATTCCATTGAATTTAGATGGAAATGACAACTGATGACTCTTCTTTGATCTTTTTGTGCTATAGGGGCATGCTTCTCTCATCCCTGCTTCTAATGCTGGTCTCGGGGGTGGTACCAATGTGAGAGCCGGCACTCCTGCTTATGTTGGAGCTCAATCTGGCCCCCCTGCAAAAGCTTCTTACAACACACCAAAAGCACCTGGTTACGATGCATCAACCAAAGGGCCTGGTTATGATGCATCTAAAGGACCTGGTTATGATACACAAAGGGGGGCTAATTATGATACTCAAAGGGGGCCTGGTTATGATGCACAGAGAGGTCCGGCTTATGATGCACAGAGAGGTCCTGGTTATGACTTGCAGAGGGGTCCTAGCTATGATGCACATAGGGGTTATGGTTATGATACACAGAGAGGAGCTGGTTACGATCCGCAAAGAGTAGCGGGTTTTGATGTGCAAAGAGGACCGGCTTATGATTCAAGGGGCTATGATGGACTGGCTAGAGGTGCCAGTGGACCACATGGCCAAGTAGCACCTCTGAACAATGTACCTTATGGGTCTGCAACACCGCCTGCTCGTTCTGGAAGTGGGTGCGAACCCCCACCTCGAGGTGGAAACCCAGTTCGGAGATGAAGCATGAGACATTGGACTGATACATACACTATGCAGCATCCTCTCAAAGATGGTTGATCCAGCTCTTGCAGAGTATATTGCTATCTTTGTGATGCATTTAGCTGAGACAGTGTACTGCCCCTTCTTTGCGGACAGTGTATCGGCAGTTGACATCTCACTTCCAAGCCTTTTTGGTGACATTTTTGTTGCATCTGTTTTTCTTATGATTGACAGAAATTCGTGGGCAGTGAGCAATATATTGCCTGGCATTCGATGTGATCTGAAATAGGAGCCATAAAATGGAAGAGAATTGATGCTAATTGTGCAATGATTCTAGTTTATATTTTGAAAGCTAAATGGGATCAGATTATTCCAGCTGGACGGTGGGTTTAAATTTTAGGTTGCTGGTTGCTCAAAACAGTGGTGGTCTATATTATTAAGAATTTTGTGTGAGACAAATTCATCAATGGTGTAAAAGTATGAATAGAGGAACTTGGTTTACTTCTCAATTTATTTTTCTTCTCTTTTTTCATATGAAAATCAACAAATAGCAAAAAAATAAAAAGACACTAGATGTGAACATTAATAAATTAATTCATTTTAAATGATTGAGATTACAACGAGTACTATTCTCAATGTATATTATAATTTTTATAAAATGCCCTGAATATAGGCACTATTGTATGTGAATTCAACTTTACGTTTATTATACAAACTATCTCGCTTTTTTATCGTTGTCATTTGTCAAGACTAATAATAGTTGATTTAAAGGCTAAAAGATAAATCTATGTTTACATGTGATAAAATAAAATAAAAAATAATTTTAATGTCCACATTACTTCACCATAAATTTAAATAAATAATACATTAGAATAACTATTTAAATTTCCATATTTCAAATGTTAGGACTTCAAACTTGAAAAAAATATTCTAATAATTAGAGTTTTATATTGTTGATGAATCATTTACTCATTGGGGAGAACCTTCCATGTTTTTTAAATTTATTTTTGCAAAAAGTAATTGGTTTTATGATTTTTATTAATTTTTCTTATTTTGAATTTTTTTTTTTTAAAAAAGGAAACAAAAAGTATTTTTCTTTTTGTCCTAATATGTCAACTGTTTATTTTTATTTTTTTTAAATGCAATTGGTGTAGTTAGTGTAATTTAGCATGAAAAGAAATGAGAACAAAAATAAAAATAAAAAACCGGTCCAACCAGAAGTTTCCGGTTGACGGTTTGACTTTCGAACCATCCCAATTCCCAAATAAAGTGAAATAAAAAATAAAAACAAAATTCAAAACTTTTCAAATTCCCGGCATTTTGTTCTGCGCGGAAGTCGATTCTCTTCAACATCAATTGAACAGATCTGACGGTAAATCTTATCATCTGCAGTTGTTATAATTTCTATTATTAAAATTTGGTGATTACAGTTGAGTCCATGGAGTCGGTGGTGGCGACAGTGAGTGGTTACCATGGTTCAGAGCGGTTCAACCTCATCAAGCTGATCACTCGAGCCGGATTTAATTACGTGGGCGCCATGTCAAGTTCGACTACGCACTTGGTATGGACCTTTATTTGTAAATTCATTTATATTTGACATTTGGGTGGTTATTTATGATGTTGTTTTTGTAAATATAACTGGATGATTAGGTGTGTTGGAAATTTGAAGGAAAAAAATACGATCTTGCGAAGAAGTTTAGAACCATAGTAGTCAATCATGGGTGGGTTGAAGATTGCGTAAAGCACGGCAAACGAGTTTCTGAGCGTCCTTATATGTTGCAAAGGTAAATTTAACTATCTAAATATAATGAATTTTAGTAGAGCTTGATGCGTACTGATTTTCTTGTCAATGCTTTTTTTTTATTTTTATACTTATACTAATAGCAATCTATTTTTTGAAGTGGTTAAGATGAGGGTTTTTGCGTTTGAATTTGATAATTTAATTATGCAAGATTAAAATTCGTTTTCTCGTTTTTAGAACATTTGGGAAATGTGTGGGAGTTATTTAGTAGGGCTGTTGTATCTTGTATGATCCGGTGTGTAGTCATCTACATACAAATGCATCAGGAGCAAAATATTTTGTCTGAGGTACTAAATGACAAAAAAGGAATAAAACATAAAAAATTGATGAAAAGGAGTTAGAAATTGTTTCATGCGAACAACTGCCTTGGTTAGGCATTAGTTATGTTGCTCAAATTATTTTTTTCATTATAATAACCACTGTTGTTACCCTCTCTTCAGTTAATTTATGGTTTTCATATCGTGACGGTGCAACGTAGTGGCAAATCAGTTAGTATCCATAGAAACCAATATGTTATATGGAACTTGAGATGAATATCAGATTTATGGTATTTGCTTGAGAGGGAACAGCAGACTTATTCTATTTATGTGGTAGTATATTCATTTAGTGGTTATTTCTTATTTGGCTATGTTGACTATACAATGATGCTTATCATGTCTTACATAGAGCATTGGACAGGCCTTTGCTTGTGTTATTTGCTACGAGTTATTGCTTCTTTGTGTTCTGCTATGAATATTACCCATGCAATCAAATGTAGCCTTCACACCTCGAATGTTTGATAAGCAAATTCATTTGACACTTTTTTGGGTTGAGAAAAGTCAAATATCATAGACTGGGAAATAATATAATAACACAATTTGACTGTCGTTATTCATTTTATGCTTGAAACAAAAAATTTAATAAACACTCAGTTAGATTCTATGGTACTTTGTTTATATAACTGTTAGTCTACTTTTAGATCATTTAGCACACAGATCAGAAAAGCATGATTTCGTGTCATCGTGATCTGAGATTTTATATCTGTAAGATTGAAATCTGTTTCCTCATTTTGTAAGTCTGTCTTTTCATCCCTCATTTATTTCATTTAACTCCAATGAGTGAATTAGTTAGCTATGTTTAATTTTGAGTTTTATTTGAATTTTTGGTTAGTGCTCCTAATTTCATTTGTCATTCATTTCATTGGGTAAGCTACTTGTCACTGCTGCTTAAATAACTAGTGAATTATGATCTGAGACTTAAACTTGTAGGTATTGATTCTTTTCAGTGGACAAGAGCTTGGACCTTTGTTGCTGGAAATCCCACTGTTCACCAAGAAACATACAGTATATTCTGACCAATCCTACTCTAATGACTCTGAAAAAGAAAAATCTGATACGCAATGCAGAGGTTCTGGTCCTGATGTTTGGACCGATTCGTTTTTGCTGAAAGAGGTTACCAATGCGGTCAACATGCCTTTCTGTATCAATGAAAACTTTGTGCTACAGTTTTTACTCTATATCTGGTTTGAGGATTATATGCTTAAATCTCATCCTATTTATTATTGAAGTGAATAATTTTAAGGTGCAATGGAGGTAATCTGATGAACTATTTTGCATGCTACACTGTTGATCATTTTAGTTGATGGCATTGCAGAAATGGATCACTTACTCTATAAATGGCCTTATATACTCTTCTAGATTTCTTTCTTTATATTTCAAGTTTTGGTCGAGATTTGTTGGACTGGAGGCTACGTTACTTTCTTATGCATTTCCTCATTGAGAAATGACTTCAATGAATTTAGTGAATAACTCATTTATATATATTTATTATTTAGTTAAAAGCTTCATTTCAAAGTAGTTGTTAAGCATTTAATGATCCATCATACGATATTTACCTTCTTTTTCTGTCACTTTCATTGCAGAACTTATTACCGAAGATTGGAAAAAGCAAAGGTAGGCTTCACGAATCAAAGCCAAAACAGTTTAAGAAAACATCAAAGTGGGGACAACAGTCTAGTATCAAATATTGTTTTGAAGAGCCTCCTTTATCTGGATTAGTTAGGGTGGAGGTAACGAGTTAAAAAATTAAATATTTTCTGCTTCACATCGTTCTAATTTTTAAACTTGTTTCTTTATGATTTTTGTTGTATTTAATTTGTATCTACCTTTCCAATCTCTTTACAGTTTTTGGTATATTTAATTTTTATCTAGCTTTCCAGTTTCTCATTAATAAATAGGCTGTTCTCTATTTTCTATAAGTTTTAGCTACAATTCTATTTCTGGATGACCTTCAAGCTATTAAACTTCTTGTTCAATTTTTCTTTTCTTCATTTTTTGCATAAATTTCTCAAAACTAATCCTCAAGTAGTAAGAAGGATTATTTGGTGATTAAAGAATCATTTCATGGTAACTGTGCCAATCACTGCTGCCCAAATTTGATTTACCATGTGCAAAACAGTGGAGAAAACATAAACAATGGAGAAAACATACTTTATGTTTGAGTAAAGCCATTAGATTTACACGTAGCTATATTGACCACAAACCTAGTTTCATTTTTGATTTATAAAGCATGGAGCACATTAGTCCATTTTTAGGTCAAAGGCACATGCACTATATACTTATTCATCTTATATGGAGATGCACTATATACTTAGGCAGAATGATGAAGCTGTATCTAGTGTTCTTATATATGTTCATAGGTATCTGTATTTTTATCAGTTCATCGTGCTATTATAATATGACACTCTTAAAGAAATTAGATTTCAGTCATATGATTTGATTAATTTCTTCTGATAATACGTACTTTTTACGACTTTGTCGAGTTGAATAGGAATTTTAAAATCAGAGTTACAACTTTGTTGTGTGGGAAGGGAAGTTGAAAATGAGATCAACCTGTACAAATACAATTTACTACTGTAATCTTGCTGCTCATAGTGCCAACTAATGTTGTTATATGATATCTTTCAAAGCATGTGACAACTAATGAAATTTAGATTCTTCTCATTTAAAATTTCCTGTTCATTTTGGCAATCTGTGTCGTGCATATTTTTCAGTTATTAGCTAAACCTGGTATTTCTACTCTTTCAGTTTGTTTACCATAGAGATATCTGCCCAATTTTTTATGGCTGATTTCTTTCTGATCATATTGTTTTTTTTGGTTGAATAGTATGAAGAATCAAGTTCTGATTCTTCTATCCATTCAATGAGGGGGGAAAGGAAGGTTTTGATGCATGAAGAGTCAAATTCTCATTCTTCTATCGTATTGAAGAGAGAAAAAAAGATTTGCAAGGGTGTCTGCAGCACTTCATCGGCTAAACCTGTAGGGAAAGGACGGAGACTTGTGAAGAAGAGTGTTGGTAGAGATGTCTTGGAGTCTGTGCTTTTGGAGTCTGATCAATATGAGCAAACCAGAACTGGAGGAACATCTGATGACAGATTCCATAATCATGGGGGAACAACTGAATGTTTTGAAGATTTTGAAGAATTAGTAGAGAGAAATCATCCACCTGCCCTAAAAGGAGTTCCACAAGATGGGTGCTCTGAGTTTGAGAACCTGTATGGGGAGGTCAATGATGCTGCTCAGATTGGACATGTTAACAGAATACCTACTTCAGAGGATGTATCATGTGCTATATGTTGGACAGAATTTAGTTCTACCAGAGGGGTTTTGCCATGTGGACATCGATTTTGTTATTCTTGCATCCAAGAATGGGCTGATCATATGGTATATTCTCGTTTTCTCCAAATTTTGATTAATTTTTGCAATAGCTTATTAAATTTCATATAGTATGCTAGTGTGGTTTTTTTTTCTTCATGTCTTAAAACAATGTTCGATGTGCAGCTTCCTTGATTACATTGGAAGACCATATTAGTAATTTGATGTATGACTTTGCTGTGTTTTTCTATTATGTGTTAACACGAATTTTCTGATTAATGAGGATTAAATTGCATTTGATAGTTAAGCTTTTTCTTTTTTCCTTTCATGCACTACTTTTTGCTTTTGGAATTATTTCAATTTTTGATATGGTTATGCTGGTGATGGTGCATGCAGGATAAAATGAGAAAGATTTCAACTTGTCCTTTGTGCAAGGCTAGTTTTGTGAGCATTACTAAGATGAAGGATGCTGCTGCTTCTGATCAAAAAATTTATTCCCAAACAGTTCCTTGTGCCTCGTCAACAATGGATATTGTCATGCTTGGAGATCAAGATAGACCCAGTATTGGTGCTCAGGTAATATTTAATCATCACTGTCCATAACATCTCGATTTGGACGATAAATTTAAAAATGCATCTTTCCTCTCGTTGAGATCGCATAATGTTTGCTAGAAGTTCAGCTGATTAGTTTTTTTTTATTTGTTTTTTCATTTTTCAATTAGGATTGTTCAGGATTAACAGGATACTTTAATGCCTTCTTATGCAAAGAGATATAGTACTTAGCTGTTTTAAGAGAGACATGGACAGCAGTAGGAGCATAACATTGCTAGAGTTTAACATTGCTAGAGTTTACATACTACTGTTGCTCGTTTTCCTACATTTTTAATTGTATAATATTAATAGTTATTCAATACAACATCATAACGTATTTGACCAAGAGGTCCTATGCCTGAATCTTGAAAATCCCCCATTATTATATTTAAATTACAGTACAAGAGAAATCAGTTCGTGTTTGTACCCACATGACAAATTTGTTGACTAAATTCTTCTACGAATGTGACGTGTTATAGTATAGGTATTCTTCTTGAGCTTTTCCTATAGATTTAAGCTTTCGGGATTACGCATGAGATTATAAAAGTCATTATGTACATATTGCATTTTTGTAATGGTAGCCTTTTTGTCTTTATAATAATCAAGTATAATCACCATGGAGTTTCCCTTGCTATTATCATAATTGAAGTGGAAAGCAGGCCATAGTTTTCTGCCCTCTGAAGCTGTCTATTGAATGTGAATAATCGACTCATGACATTTGTTTTATGGGTCCAATAACTTTGGTGTGTGACATGAACATGGTTTTGCTTTCAGAGTCTCGCTACTACCTAACTATTCAGTATTCCTCAGTAACTATATTGTCCTAATGACAGCCTTTTTAAGTACACGTTTATCCAATGTGATTATTTTTTGTAAAAGTTTATCCTTGCGCTTAATCTTTTTCTGTTCTATTGGTGTTTAGGAGCTCTCGGTTCCAGCATGTGGTAAATGTCGTTCTCGGGAACCAGAGGACCTTCTCATCAGATGCCATCTCTGCCGGATTCGATGCATTCATTCCTACTGCTTGGACCCTCCGTTGTTACCATGGACGTGCGTTCATTGCCAGGACCTTCAAATGCTTTACCACTACAGCTACTAGCGAGTACTTATATGTAATGAACAGAGGTTGTCTTAATTCTGTACACATCATAGAGAAGTTTTTAGCTTAATTTTTTTACGATTGCATACTATATCATCTGAGATGGTATTTTACTGTAAACGGTCCATGGTGTAACCTACTATGAACCTGTTTCAGAAATTTGCAAGATCATCTCCAGATGTTATGTTTACACCTAATTATATATATGGCAGCCGATCAGGTGTGAGGTCCTGTACGTTTTTTATGTAGATCCTCGATTTACACAGGTGCAAATCATCTTGTATTCATTTTGCATTTGTGAAAATCGTCATATAGCACGGAGCTATATATGAGACAAAGCAAATGAAGGCTACCCCACTAAAATATTTTATAAAATCATTGTGACCAAATAACCAAAACTCTTTCGGTAAACTGACTTGAGGTTTTGTTAGGGATTACTATATATTTCAGTGACCAATAATAATGTTATTAGTCTAACAATTAACTTTACATATTAACGTTAACTATACGTTAATAGATTTACATATGATATCATTAGTTTAATTTTAATTAGAAAGACCTTACATGGACATTGAATTATTGATGGCATACAGAACTGTACTATAAAACTTATCTGATATAAATATTCTATTGATCTAGTTCTACTATAGGGATGCACGATTAGTTTGGAGAAAAAACACTTAGATTCGAATTATTAGGATTATAGGACAGTTTAGTAGAGCTTTTAAATAACCGCTTTTAGCTTATTAATAAGTTGTGATTCAAAAGTCGTTTAGTAAACTTCTTGAAAATAATTTATTGGAGAATCTAGCTCAAAGTTAGAGTTAGAAAATAAAACTGGTTCAATCCAACTTCAGATCAGTTTAAGATTGTTTTGGGACTGTAAATTTTAGTTTTTTTTTTTAATTTTTTTAATTTATAAATTTGATATTAGAAGGTGTTTGGTAAAATACTCAAAAGTGGGTATTAAAGAAATTTTAGTTTTTCTACAACAGATTTTGAAAAACAGGTAACGAGATACTTTTTAAAAGTGATTCTTAAATAATCTATAGTGAGATTTTAAATTGTCTATATTATCCTTATTAATTTAATATTTAAATATTTTTATTCTCATTATAAATCAGAATTTAAATAAACAAAAACACTTTATTACTAAAAATTTTAAAAAAAATTATAACGTATAGCATAGAAGAGGACAACTTCTAAAAGCAAAAGAGATAGTGACATCCAAAAGGAGGACAATACCCATTAGATGCGAAGTGGATCTAAAAGCATCCATCTTTGTAGTAGCTCTTAGATTTTTATAATGTGAACATTCTTTGCCACAAAATTTAGTGGGATTACTTTTTGGAGGAATAAACAATTAATAGACGGCATTAAACCTTTACGCCCAACATCAAAGCTTCGTTTTCGTGTAGGGACCAACCTTTTTTTTCTGGCTTGTATTGTATTTCCATCCTCACCTTCATATCTATTTATCATTTATATTTTTTATGTGAAGGAGGAAAGGAGTACGTCACCCCAACTTCCTTATTGGCATTTTTACTCCTTATTGTTTTATAACAATTCATGGCTTCTACCCAACAAATTAGGTTTTGAGCAGGTAGTGACAAGAAAGATGATAAACAAAGCACTCACTTTTGCTTTATTTGGGTTTTCACTTAAATTATGGTTTTGGGTCTTCTAACTAATGCTCAAAAGTTCCATTGTTATTTTTCTGCCCTATTTTATTGAAAAAAAATAATAAAAGAGGCTCTTTTTTTTTTTCTCAAAAAAAAAAAAAAACTGCGGTTAGGTGGGTATGTATTTTTTTTTTTTTAAGGGGTGTCGGGACCTGTCGAGATTAACCACTAAACACGCAGTCCAGATATCTACTCCCATAGCGGGAGAATACTACTCCCACAATAATGGAAGAAAACTACCCACACATATATATGGTGGGAATCGAACTCTTCACCACTAAGGTGGAAGGGAGGTGTACTTAATCATTTTACTACAAATAACAAATAAATGTGCAGGGTTTGTATTACACTCTCTCCAATCATATTACATCACGTTATGCGACTTAAACTCAGATTCTGAATAAGAGAAAAATTTTGGTGCAACCGATGTATGGGCAGTTATGCCCATGTGCACAATGCTAGGCTGCGGTTAGGTGGTGCATCGATTGTACTGAGTGACACGTGACGATCATTTAAAGTTAAAAGCCTATTTTTTTTTTTTTTAATTCCCATTTTGTCTCTTCATTTCCAGCTGAAGCCAAACCTCTCTCCAGTATAATTTCTCGATTTTTCGTTGCCCACATCACGACATCAACTTACTGTGACTCCGTTGTTGTTTTCGGTGGCCTTAGTCGTCCAATTTTCAGTGGTCTTTGTAGTCCGATACATAACTTGTTGGGACTCCATTATCACTTCATGTGGTCTTCATCATCCCATTTTCAATGGTCTCTAAAATATTTATTTAAATTTATGTGTAAAAAATATAGCACGTGAGTTATTAATACCATATTATTTAATGTGGTATGTAAATTATCAATACCACAAGGACACGTTTGGTACATGGTATTAACTTTGACGGGACAGGACTAAGTCTTAGTCCCATATTTGATGTGTCACTGAACTATTTTAAGTGGGACTAACAGTCATGGGCTCACAAAAAAAATCTACTTTACTTCACTATCTAATCCCATTCAAAAGTTGAGGTTTATTTTATTTCATCTCTAATTTGTTCTCCATAGTCCTATACTTAGGCCATCTCCACTGAGTCTATATTTTTTTTCATCAAAATAAAGATCCAAAATGGAATATTCCATCTCTATAAATTCACAACTCCAAGCATTTTTCATTTTAAAATCTTCAAATAATAAAATATTATTAACTTTTTACTTCATAAATTATTTTTTTTAACTTTATCTTAATTATTTTAAATAATAATTTACTCACATAATATATTTACATCTAACTATTTTACATGTAGCAATTTTAATCTAAATTTTTTAATAATTAATTATTTCTTCTACCTAATTTTCTCCACCTAACTTTACACCTAATATGTTTATTTGTAGATATTAATGTAATTGTTTTTATTTTACTAAATTATTTTTAGTTAATTATTATATTAAATGGTAATTTTATATATATATATATTGAAGGCTTGAAGTTTTAAAATAATTTATTTTTAATTAAAATAATTATTAAATTATTGATTAATAAATAGATATGATAAATAGAAATTTTAAAATAATTAAAATATAGTCGTCACTTGAAAGCTTTCAACAAAATATTTGTAATGATATAATTTTTATGCTAATTATACTTATAGTCAATATTGTTATTTCTATGCTTGGAGGCTTTGGAATTATCTACATATATTAGATTATTACTTGTTTAATTTATATACTATTTATATTTATATGAGTTTGCACCTTAGATTTCATTTTTGAATATTAAATAATATGAACAAAATAATATTTGAAAGTTAAGGAGAAAGTTACATAATCAATTGAAGCGACATAATTGGTTGTTATTTCATTTTGAACTAATATCATAAATTTTTTTTTATCAATAATGTTTTATATTTATAATTTTATAAAATAAAATAAAAAGTCCGGAACAACATCAAATACGGATCTGAACTATTTTAATAATCTAGCTCTTAGTCTGATACAGTACCAAATATAGATTATAATTTAATCTCAGTCCATACCAAACCAGTTTAATCTCAAGGCTTAGTCCAATCCAAACCAGTTCTGTGAGTCCTAAAAACACATGCCGAAGATGATTGGAGAACTCAAAGTTGGAGAGTCGGCTTCAGCTAGTAACGAAGAGGCAAAATGGGGAGGGAAAATAAAAAATAAAATAAAATAGATAGTTTTTTTCAATTTTTAAGTGAGTACCATGTGTTACTCACTAGTACAACCAATACACCACGCTAGTTTTTCTCCGTAATTAATTGTCCACGTCATTTGCGCAGTGATGTGCCCACCCGACACTAGCATTTCTCCTTGTTCATACTAAAAAACCATTTGAAATAACATTTTTAAAGAAAAACTCCATAGATATTGTAATTGGCATTTTTTTTTTTTTTTTTGGAGATTTGGTCCCTCGCGGGTCAAATAACTATTGAGATTAAATTGTTATTAGTACGGTTGGACATCTACTTTCATAACAGAATCTGTCTACTTCCAATATTGAGAGACGTCTACTCCTATCACGAAAGAGATCTACCCATACTAATTGTGCTTTTATACACAACCAGGGGCATAGGCAGAAAATTTTTCTCGGCTGAGTTAAACAATACTTATTTTCTAACATAATGTGTATCAAAAAAAAAAAAAAAAAACTTATCACCGCCCAATGTGGCTTGATGGTAAAGGTACTCATTTAGCTTGACAATGTCTCAGGTTCTTAAAATAAATCCTCAGCACCACAAGTGGTATGTCAAAATAAAAATAAAAAACTTTTTTTCTTAAAATAAATCTTAGTGTTGAAAAAGCATTTTATTAATAAAAATATAAAATATAAAATTTTACATTTTTTAAATGTGTAATTACAAGATTTCTACTCCCAATAACTGGAAAAATCTGCTTTAGGGGAGACAATTACTGACATATACTAGTAAATGTGTAAGGTGAGACTTGTACCCTCATCACTGAGGTGGAAAGAATGTGCACTAAATACTGGAGTTATGAATGAATGTGCCATTAAAGAATGTAGTCCTAAAAAATAGCTCGGGGGCAATACAACCTGCAAAGACAGAACGCACGTGACCCATAGGACGCCTGTGACACCGGGGTGGTGCAGGCCAAAGTCACTCCGACGGTCAAGTTAGTGAATGCCAGTAAGTAGATAATGGTTGTAAACTGAGAAGAGTGAGAAATACTTCCTGTTAATCCGGGGGTTGAGATCTTCCTGATTGAAGAAGATGTAAGGTCGGCTAACCGGACTACGATCAGAAGATGATCGGGGATGATGAATATTAGTCGAAAAATGCTGTCTGAGTATTGATTGTTCTAGGATGTGAGTTCACGAGTCCCCCTCTTTTTGGAGAACTATCTTTCATTTATAGGGGGTGATGTTTTGGCCCGTTGAGGGAATTCATCATTTCCTTGGTTTTGCTGCCTCAAATCAAGGAAATTTATGGATTTTTCCTTGATTTGGTTGTTTAGAATTTAATCATGGTTTGTAGGACCGTCTTATTTAAAGTAGATAATGATTTGGTCTTCCATAGACCCAAGAGGATCTCATGTCGTGTGATATGGAAGATTCTCGAGTGTGGTTATCGTGGAGTCATTTCCTTATCGATGCTTGGATCGATGTGTCATGGTTGTTTTAAATGGGTGTCGTGGGACATGGGTTCGTGAGGTGTGGCTGTTCATGGAGTCACATGATCGTCTTTATTTGGACCGTCGTACGTTGATCGTAGAAGGATCGTCGTGCGACCATTACCATTGGGCCAAGTTGGTTGACCACTTTCGACCAAGAAGGTTGTGTATTTTGACCATTTTTGGCTCTAGGCCTGGTCATGTGATGTAATTTGGGCTTTTGTGGTGGACCTTTGTTTGTGTTTTGGGCTCGACAGATTTTGGCTACTACAGTTTGCCCTCAAACTCCTTGGTTTTAAAAAAAAAGTCAAGAGGTTTGCTTCGCCCACCGTAATTGTTCGTCACGTGGAGGGGTACGATTTACGTCGTACGACAAGTTGGTCTAGATTTGTTGTAGAGTTAATATGGTGGTTGACATGTATGCTCATTTTTTTGTCGTACGACTATTAAATGAGAATGTCAGCCGTGTCAAATTGAGGCATGTTTTCTTGATTCTATAGCAGACTTCAGTCTCTTTGATCTGATATGGTCGTACGACAATGTTGATATAGAGGCGGTTTGAGCGGTTGGCCTTCCAATTACTCTTTGATAGTTGTGCCAAAGTAATTATGTCCTTTATGGGAAATGCACATGTGTGATTAATGACGACGGTTGTGGGAACGCATGCCTAATAAGAAACTGGCACGTCAGCATGTGCCCTTTCTTTTATTGCCGCCATTTCCTCTTTCCCCTTCATTTTTCAATTTTTGCTTCTCTCTATTGCATTTTCTCTCTCTAGAACCATTTCTCGGCGTTTATAATTCCGGTGTTGTTACGGTTGATTCTGTCTCATTTCGTGTTTATTCCGGCGAGGCGACGTGCATTCCAGCATTTTTTGGTAAGTTTTCTACTATCTTTTACCAATGATTTTAGGAATTTTTTTGATTTTTTTGTTTTCGGGTTCTGTCTTTGTTCTTCGAGTAGATTTTTTAAGAAAATCTAAAAACGTTGGTTTTGGTTGAAAAATGCAACTTAGGATCTGGCAGAATCTGTTTGTAGTGTCTGTGTCGCACGACAATAGTTGAAGCGTGTACGTCGCACAACCTCTTATAGGTGTAATCTAACAGTTCTTATACGAGCAACACGTGGTAACAGTGCTTTGAAGTTAGACTCAGCAAAAGCAACTAAGAACTCCGAACGCTAAGGAACAATCTCCGATAAAGGAAGGGAATTTTGACGAAGCCGCAAACAATTGCGATGATGCCAAAGCTTCCAAAGCACTGTCACATGAAGCAAAAACTCACCAGAATTTAAAACTGAATTGCTAAGAATCAGAAAATCAAAAATCGAAGAACAGCTAGAGGACGATATGGCACTAGCAAAGCCGCACGCCTCTCGAACTTGCAGCAGGGAAGGGCACGTCCAGACAGCATGCAGGGAGGACTCTTCACTGCTAAGACAAACTTCACAGCACACAGTCGGGACAGGCACCTTATGAAGAGCTAAATTCACCATATTAATCTCTTACTAAAATGCATTTGCAGTCTTTGTTAATATATTTCATGAGTTTTAATTACATTATTTTGTAACTTATGAAAATACAATATTGATTTCTCGATATTCATCTAGAAATCGTAAATGTTTATCATGATTACTCCTTTTTTTAATACATGTTCAATAATTCTCCATGATACATTTTTAACGATAATGATAACAATGGTATTTCTGTACTTTCAACCTCCAATTTAATTAGCGATCACAGATATAGTTTAGTAGTAACCGCACCTTTTAATAAAGTTGAGATTTCGAGTTTAAATTTCCCTCCTCCAAGTTAAAAAAAATAAAAAAAAAACCTCCAATTTAATTAAAAACAACTAAAATTTTAAAAGTGGCTAAAATAATTTAGTGAAACTAGAGGAGGCTAATTATGAATTTTTCCCTAACTTAATCGAACACCTGAACTTTGGATTGGGTCCTATTGTTACTTATAACAAAAATTTTGAGTAGAGTAAGCCAATTTTGGAAACATTTAGGGGGTGTATTCGATCTAGAATTTATTGGAGTTTAATGGATTTTTTACTAAATCATAAATTTTGATGGAGTTCACGAATTCTTTAGATTCTATGTAGATTTTGTAAGAATGTTGTCTAGAATTTGTTGGACTTGTCCACGTATTTATATAGAATTGAAATAATTTTTAATGATTTGTCTTGAAAAAAATAGTATTTAATTAATAATAGTTTAAAATCCATCAAATTTCTTGGGAGTATAGAAAGATTTATAATGTGATTTTTCATTTATATTTTTTATTTTAAAATCCACCAAAATTCATTCAATTCCATCACTTAAACAAAATTTGCAAAGTTTATGACTTTTTGAATACACTTAGATTTCGATAGATTCTTTAAAAGTCTAGATTTGATACACCTAGATTTCGATGGACTTTTTAAAAAAGTATAAAAATCTGGATTGAATACACTCAGCTTTATATGGACTTTTTAAAAGTTTGTAAAGGTCTGGATTAAATACATCCAAATTTCGATAGATTCCTTACAAGTCTAGATTGAATATACCGAGATTTCGATACACTTTTAAATTCCAACCAATTCTAGATTGAATACACATCCCTTTAGAGTAGTAAACATGATCTCTAAGGTTCGTTTGAAAGAGTTTCTCCAAATAAGACTTTTAGAAGTAGAGCTTTTAAGAAAAAACCGTTAGCTATTTAATTGTCAATTAAAAAAGCTCTTTGAAACGATAAGATTACTAAAAATAACATAATTTAAGCTAAAAAGGCATTGTAAAAAATTAATTAAATATAATAGGGTTATATCAGACATTTTAATATTTTTAAAAACTCAAAAAGATCTAAGTGAAAAAGTTTAATATTTGAGCTTATCCGAATTAACGTAAAACAGATTTTTTAATCGTCTATAAACTCTATTAGAGAGGCAATTAAACGAGAAAAAAAAAATCTGATTAAAAACTCTTTTGGCCAATAAAGAAATTATTAAAAATGTTAATTATTCTTATAAAAACGGAATGAAATGGTGCATATTTTAGCTAAATGATTAGTCTCTTTTATTGAAGGAAAATTTGCTGACTTTTTTTTCTATAATATAAAAGAGTAAAATCGAAACAAAATTCTTCATCTTTTCTCTAGTATATTCTTCCAAAAAAATAAAATAAAACTTTTCTCTAGCATAGACTGGAGATGGATAGATTTGGGTTGTTAAGATGAATCTAAACTATATATTATTTGGTATTATTATATTATAAAACATCAAAGAATTAGTTAGCATCAGCAACCCTTTTGTCTTTTACACAAATTATGACACAACAATTAAGATAATCTCACATATATAATTTATAAACTGCATTAGTTATGTATATTCTATTCAATTTTGACCATTAAAAATGCTTTAATCTAATACTTAAGTACCTATACTTCTGATATTGTAATTGTATCCCTTTAAAAAAAAAAAAATACCTGTACCTCTATCAGATTTTTGTTTAAGAAATTGATACTACTAATCCAGTAACCATATTTATTCCAATTGAAAAAGAAATAAAAAAAAATACACGTATCCTCTTTACCAAATTCAGGAAGCATATGCATCACTTGAGTACATGATTTGGATTTAGAATTTCAACTTAGTTGAACACTAACAACCACAGATCAATGTGATTTGCTGGTAAAGGACGGTCTTTCAGCCCGACGATGTGGAAGTCGAGTAGGCATAATGTAGATGATATATATATATATAAATAGTTGAAAGGTGTGATTTGCAGCAGACAGCCACCACATATAGAGCATAAGTTGTTGATATGATGAATTGTAGATATGAAATTGGAGAGAGAGGAAAAACACAAGTAAAAGAGGAAGGGTTTTGTTTCAAAAAACATAAGTTTTGGTTTTGGGAGAGTCTGCAATTTTCATGGTCTGTTGAATAAGCTTGCGGGCCTTCCTGCTTCTGATTTCAACTCTCATGCTTTCACTCTTGTCAATCTTGTCATAATAAGGTTTATTCTTCATCTTCAAAGACCTGCTTATTTTAGATTTCAAGTTGACCATAAACCTCTCTATACCCATTATCACCCCCCTAAACCTGTAAAACAAAAGAGAAGCCAGAATCAGTATTCTGATTAAGAAAACAAATTAAATGATATGTAAAAAGAAGATAAAATTATAATCAACCTGAAGTAAGTTTTGTCAGCAAGAAAGACAAGAACTAAGTGATGAGGATGAGAATATGAATGATCTAAAACGGTTGGATTTCACATAATAAGTATTAGAGCTTGGAAGGCAGACCACGCATTTTATAAGAGAGAGAGAAGAGAGAGAGTGTAAGTGATTATGATTTGTGAGGAGTATTTTCTCCTATCGTTGTGATTCAAAAACGAAAAAAAAAAAAAAAAATTGAAGACCAAGAGTCACTTCCCTCTCTTATTGGAGTAGCCTCATATGTTCCTTTAAGCTACTAAGGTTCAAAACCTATATATTTGTTCCACTATTGTACATAAAAATACAATTAGTATGAGTAAACGTCTCCCGTGTTGAGAATAGATGACTTCTGCTATGTAAGTAGATATTCGGCCCAAGATAGTAGGATTAAATTTCGGTAGGTCTCGATAATCCCCTAATCTATAAAGCGTCACTCTAAAACAACAAAAAGGAAAAAAAAAACATTTCAATCAACTTAATAAGCCCAAGAAGGCCCAAACCCATTTCTTCACTTAGGCCAAAAACGTCATTCTTCTGGTTGCTCTAGAATTTGAATGTGGAGTTTTCTTATCAAATGAAGAATAAGTGATTCCAGTTGTATATTTGCCGTTTCATATATTTGGATAAATTAACTTTTATTACCAAAATAGAAATTTATATTAAGGGGAATTACACAAATACACTGATTTTTAATATAATTACACGGATTTGGCCATATTAATATAAATATCACATGACATTTCAAAATTATTATACATGCATTCCCTACTATTAGATTTCAACCGTTAGAGTCTAACAGTCAATAGTCAAAGGTATAAAATATCTAAAATACCCTTCTTTTTATTTTTTAAATTAAATAATTAAACTATAATTTATTAAATTATTAAAAAATTAATTAAAATTTTTTTTTTTGAAGGACCACATCATATTTGGTCCTTAAAAGAGATGGAGCTTTGGCTCCATCTCAGAGGTGTGATATAGAGCCAAAGCTCCATCTCCGATCAAGGCTGCCAGAGCACGCTAGCAGCCCATCTCGATGGAGCGATCTGCTCCATATACTCTATCGAGATGGAGATGGAGCGATCGAGTAGCTGCGCTGTCGATGTTATGATCTGCTCGCTCCATTCATGATGGAGCTATGGAGGGATCTGCTCCATCTCCCTTTTTTTTTTATACAAAGATAGGTTATTTTATGGATTGATATTGTAGATTTTTTTAGGATTGATGAAGATGATTGGGTAATGTTTGATGATTTGGAAATGATGTTGTTGTGATGGAAAATATTGTATTTGGAGATGGTGATGAGAGTTTGTTGAAAAATATGAAGTATTAATTTTTTTAATTTTTTTAATTTTTTAATCATTTAAATAATTAAAAATTGCAATGGAATATCTTGGCATTTGACCATTTTGTAATGAAACCGTACTTTTACTTAAATTACAGCTAAATACATCGGACAATTATCAATTTAATCCCTATAACTTTTTGACCTGCTTTTATTTATTTAACTCAGATGGTCCCTAATTTTTTCAAGATACATCAATTTAGTCCTTATGACCAAAATTTTGACGATCATACATGATATAAAGTATAAATGATTCATTTGATCTTTTTTTATTAAATTATTAAATTATAATGATACTTTTACCTTTTACCTTTTTTAGAACTTTACCTATTTGGATAGTCCAATAAGAAATTGACATATATTATAAAAATTTAATTTTTTTTAAAAGACTTAAAAGTGATTAAATAAATATAATAAAATTAATTAAAAATTAAAAATATTATAAAAATTAAAAAATCTTAAAATAAAATAAAATTCAAGATTAAATAGTTATAAAAATAAAATTTTAATAATAAAATTGCAATATATATAAACTATATGTATTGTAGTTTTATTATTATATTTTTATTTTTATAATATAATAATAATAATAAATGTATATATATATATATTGTAATTTTATTATTATATTTAATTTTTATAATATATATATACTACATAATATACTCTAAAATACGTATATATATATATAATATTTTAATATTTTAGTTTCTTAACTAAAATTTTGAGTTTAATAAGTATTCACTCTTGAATTTTATATTTATTTTTAACAAATGATGTTAGTTTTAATTTTTTTTATTTTTTAATGAATTTTATCATATTTATTTTTTTATTTAATCTTTTTAAGTGTTTATTTAAAAAAAGTTAAATTTTTATAACATATGTTAATTTTTTTTATTGAACTTTCCCAATAGGTAACGTTTTTAAAAAGTTAAAAGATAAAAATGTCATTTTAATTTAATAATTTAATAAAAAAAAGGGTAAAATGAACAGTTTATATTTTGTGTTAGGTTTGACCGTCAAAATTTTGGTCATAGGGACTAAATTGATGTATTTTAAAAAACAATTAGGGACTATATGAGTTAAAAAAGTAAAAATAGGTTAAAAAGTAATATTTTTAAATACGTTAGGAATCTTTTAATGATAATTATCCGAGGTACTTAGCTGTAGTTTAACTAAAAGTATGGTTTCATATAATATGACCAAATGTCAGGGTATTTTATTGTAATTTGCCATTTAAATTAATTATTTAATTATAAAAAATAAAAAGAAGGGTATTTGAGATATTTTATACCTTTGATCATTGACCGTTAGATATTAATGGTGAATCTATCGACAGAGAATGTTAGTGTAACAATTTTAAAAATGTCAGATGAGGTTTGTGTCGATATGGTCAAACCTTATCTATCTATGTAATTATGTCAAATGTCAGAGGATTTTGTACAATTCTCCCTTATATTAATTGGTAAATATATATTAAATGTTTTTATTTAATGCAATTCTCTATTATTCTTGTTCAACATTAGAAAATAAACAAACTTTAAAATAAATAAAAAACCATCCGGCAAAGCCAATATGGATATCTGCATCTCACATGTTGAAGATGAATACAAAGGCATATCAAAAAGTATTTTATCAAGGTTTTATAATTTACAAGGCTTCTTTTATGGTTATTACTATAAATTTTGTTTTTAGATAATTTGAAAGATAACAGTAAACAACTTCAAGAAACTTTTAGTCTACTATCCCTATGGCTCCATTTATGAATTTTTTTTTAAGACAGACATCAGTGAGATCATGGGTTTGTCAAAACTTGACAAGATCAATCACTGCAAGCACGACTTGAAAATCAACTTTCATTATAGGGAGGGATTACCAAACATTTTGTATATTTATTGACAAATGTGAGACTCGAACTCTATTACAGATGTGAAAGGGAAGTGCACTAACCACTTGAGTTATAAATGGATGAGTTTGATTTATGAATATTTGTTTGTCCACATAAATATTATTTTTTTCAGAGGAAAAAAAACATCAATTTCTGACTGTGACCTGCCAACATGTGTCATAATAGAATATCAACTCATCGGGCTAGGTTTTTCAGGAAAGTTTATTTTGCCAAAAAAAAATATCGTGGAAACATAATGTATAATATAAAAAGACAACTTTCAAACCGATAAACTAATTACAGCATACCAAGATCGCATATATGGCTAGCAAGACTCATGTGGGTATCAGAGACATACTGTGAATTGATGAAATCAATTCTAGATCCAGGCTCATTTGATTTACGCTTTAATCACTTTCAGTCACCTCCATAATAGAACCTACAAGACGAATAAAAAATAAAACTCCTTCTTCATGATTTCGGTTCTCTTGATCTTTTGATTACCCAATATCTTCCTCCGAATTCTCACTTCATATTTAGATTATATGAGTGTGAGGCCATTCCATTAGAAGGAACGAGAAAAGAGATCTTGGGAGACACTCGTGACTCTTCTAAGGGACAACATCTACGGAGTATGGAGACATAAAAACTTATTTTCTCACATTTAAACCCTAGCCAAATTGTACTTAATGGGATACACAAGTTGCAGCTCTCACATGTCACTTATATGGTCAACAATAAGGGACATAGCTATGATTTATCGCTAGGGTGGCCTAGTGATATAACAAATTTAATAAAGAACATGCTATATTTTAATTTATTATTATAAAAGACTAAAATTGTATGAAAAATAATATGCACGGTACTTTTCCATATAGGTTTCAGGCTATTGAATTTTATAAATAAAGAACATTGAAATTGATATTTCAAAAAAAAAAAAAAGGGTTATATATTAAAATAGATGATTTTGATTCTCACAGACAAAATTTTTAATGTCACAAAATTTAGAAAAAAAAATTACATAAGTATGTACTCACATGCTAAAACTATAAAATTTTTAATATCTAATTTCAAAAACTTGTATGCAAAAAATTCCTAAATTTACATAAGTATGAAGTGAAAAATATGTTCACTACAAGAAAGAATTCTAATTAGCATAAAATGGAAAGAAAAAAAAACCTAATGAAATAAAAAACTAATTAGTATAAAAAATCCCTAATTTCACAAAAATATGAAGCAAAAAAAGTCATGTTTAAAACAAGAAGAAATATCACACATCATCTCTTAGTTCATGTGGTATGTATCTATTTTTTCATGTTTGTGAAAATAGAGAACTAATTGTATGGAATTAAAGGACACATAATATTTATTTTTAAAAATAATAAATAATCCAACTTTCATCATGTTCAACCTTACAATTATTTCACACACAAAAGTAAGAAGGAAAAAAAAATCTGAGAAAATAAATAAATTACTATTATCTAAAATAAAATGAAATGATAAATAAAAATAATAAATAAATGGCAAAAGACTACTAATAATTTAGTTGACAAATGAATATTTAGAGAAATTAGGAGTAAACTGGCACAAAAGTAAAAAGAAGATAGTGAAAGCGTAATTATTTAATAAATATAGTAAAAAAAAGATAAAACAAATTAATGAATGACAGTTTGGTAAATTGTTGATTGAAATTATGTATATTGGATTAACATTGGTACAAACTTATTGGACTTATTAAATAATAAAAGACTAGTGGGCACAAAATTTATTGGACTAAAGGTTGGAATTGGGTACATTGAAAAGATGGAGCAGGCGGGGCTTAAGTCCAGCCTAGCCATTGCTTGGGATATGCTACTGTTGTACATTTTCATCTTTTACCCTTCGTTAATATAAGCAAATTTAATTAATTAATTAATTAAGCAATAATTTTAAGTGAGCTTGAAAGGGATCTCATGACACATTATTTTGCTTTCCTTAAAATACATTCAAGTAAATAATCTTTTACTTGATTTATCGTAACATTGTATTAGGTTAGTGTCCAATTTATACCACTATAACACTGAGATTGAACTCCAATAATAATATGTATATTAATTCATCAAAACAATATGCCAAATGTTTAATGTCCCTGATCAGTTATATGATCGTGTAATATAATTCTTCGCATAAACATTCGTGAGTCAATTAAGAGATCGAGTATTGCTCAACCCGAATTGCTGCATCTTGAACATTACCTAGTGATGCCGAGGCAATATTGTATTCTTTGATTTATCCTAATTATAACTTGATTATCATAAAGATATATGCTCAGGGGCGGAACAAGATGATTAAAGGTTTGGTGGGGCAGTGGGCGTGCGGCAAATAAAAAAAATAGAAGATAATATTAAAAAAAAACAGAGGAAACCAATTCAAAAGCCACAATCAAACTAAAAACAAGAACATAAATAATAGATTATAACAATTAATAAGTAAGACCTTAATAAACATAAATATATGCAAATATAAACTTAAATATAACCAAAGAAATCTAAGATAAAACACTTCAAAGTGACAAATTTTTGATTATATATCAAACCATTTCATTTTCTTTACAAAAAGATAGATTTCTAATTACCTCCAAATATCTAGTCAAGTGTGACTAAGATATTTACAAAAAGAAGAATACACAAAAGAAAGATGTCAACAGCTCTCAAAGTTGTCCAAGATGCTCTCTTAATGACCTAAAGTCATCTATTATCAATTCACTGCTAAATTTTTTTGCAATTTCCTTTTCAATGCAAACCACTAAGTAATTTACTAGAAATTTATCATTTATCTTATTGCGAAAACCAGTTTTAACTAGTTTCATAGTTAAAAATGCTCTCTCTGTAGTTGCTATAGAAACTAGAATTGTCAATATAAGACGAATTAATCTATCAATCAAAGGAAATTGATGTGAACTCCTTTTTTCGGCCAATGCTCGACATAATTCAGAAATTGTAGACATTTTCTGAAAATGCTGCTGTTAAGACACATATAATTTATAATGTTTCAACTCAAAACTCAAAAGATCTCTCTCATGCTCTATAAAATCTATAGGATAAAATTCATCTGCTAGCTTGTAAATGTTTTCAATGTTAAATGACTTAAAGCCATCCCTTGGATCTAAAGCTGAGCTGAGAGTAAGTAGTTCCATTGTTTGCTCATTGAATCTATTATTTAATTCTTGCAATTGAGAGTCTATTGTAGCTACGAATATTTCAACTCGATAATGATGCTCAATTGTGATGTGCTTTTTTTTTATGAGAAGAACGACCTCGATCCATTCAATAACAATCACTCATATTAGGCACATCAATTTCATACCTCGAACAAAATGAATTCACATCTTCTCTCATATTCTGGATAAGTACCTTTGTTGTAAAAACGAGATGCATTGCATTAGAAATATATTGATACTTTTATTGCAAGGCTTGACAAAGAATATTGATGAATCCCATTATTTCCTTCATCAAATGCAGAATAAATACGAACTCAAATGAAGTAATAGTATCATAAGCGGCATTTGCATCCCCACGCTGAGTATAATTAGATCTATCATTTATGATATTTTGAAGCACCACACAAGTTGGATCAAAAAGTCTTAGTAAACTACAAATATAACGAAAATGAAAACCCCACCGAGTTTTTATTGTTTTCAACGTCTTTTGATTCAACGTCTTTTCCGGGTTAGATGGAGGAGGATAAGGAGGTGCGTCATCTTCATGTAAATTTTTTCTTTTAAAAAAAGAATCGATTGTCCTAAACGATTTAACCATAATTCTAACTATGATTTTTCAAGATTGCACAGTCACAAACCTGTAATGTAAAACATTTAGGAGGTTTATTTAAATTTTCAACTATATGTCTACAATAGACAATCCATATAGGACAAAAGCATAAATTATATTACATAATATCATATTAAAAAATAGCAACATGTCTACAACTAGAAATCACAAAATTATTAATTTTTTCCTCCAATTTCTTAATAAGCCCTAATAAAAAATTAATTTATATGTTATGTGGTCCAAACAAATCTAATTATTAAATAAAAGGATCAATACAAATTATTTATATAAAACTAACAAATAATGTTTAAATAAATTAAGTAAATATAAAAAATATAAATTACCTTGAAAAATATAGAACTAGAAGGATAAAATATTGAATCAGAAAAAAATAGTGGCTTAAAGCTTGATTGTATGAACTATGAAGCATGAAGGCATGGAGCTTTTTTTATTTGGGACTCCCACTCCTAGTAGTGCTCGAGCGGGCCAGCTGCTGCCATAGAAAGAAGAACCTGAAAAGTGGAAAGAAAAAGGTTAGAAAGTGAAACGTTTAGGGTTATTTTATGTGCTGATTTGTTTTTGTCTTTATTTAATTTATGTAGGGCTATTTTTATCATTTAGCAATATTACTAAATAGTCTTCTGCCCTTGTATATCTTTGCCCTGATCCAAAATAATAAATTATTCTATACAAATATCATTTCCAATTTCAATTCGCCGATTAGAATAACTATGCACATTAGATTCATCATGCACACACATAATCAGCCATTAAAAGGATGCCAATTTCTCATTTTATGTATTGAGACCATCATAATTCCTTCTGATGTTTATATCCTCCATACTGCATATAATGTATAATCAACTCATCGATGTATTGACCACTTGTGAAGGATACTAATGATTGATTAGTTTTCAGTTGCTTTTCATGTATTGAAATTCCAGCTTTTAGTTACATCTTTGGCTTTCTATTTATGTAAGTTGTTTATGTTAGTTTGCTGTTAGCTTAAGCTGAGCTGGAACCTTGATTGGTTTTCCATGATTTCAGGAAAGTCGATTAGTAAAGTAAAGGATTATAACTCTACTAGAATCTATGATAAATAGCTGATGTAACGGTTTCTGTTTTCAGTTAATGAGAATCATATTTTCACCATTGTTGCTCTTGAGTTCCTTTGTTAAAGTTCTTTCAAGACTTTTGTCAAACACGTTAGTATTTTTGTCAAACACTTGTTGTTACAGGTTTTCTTATGGTATCAGAGCTTTGAATGGCTTCTAGCTCGAATCTTGATTCTCGATTGATCAGCCATAACATGTCTTCCTCTGCAAAACAAGTTCATTTCGCTTCGATTTCTAAGGCTCTCAACTTCAACCTCTCGGTGAAGCTGAATCGCGACAATTTTATTCACTAGAAGGCGCAGATTCTTCCAGCGAGTAAGGCTCTTTAGCTTGAAGATTTTATTAATGGAGGTAAACTCTTCCCTAATCAGTTTATAGAAATCTCTACTGCTGGTAGTCTAGTAAAGAAAACTGTAGTTAATGAAGAGTTTGTTGAATGGTGAAGAGCTGATCAGCTCTTATTATGTTGGTTGATGACAACGGTTATGAGAGATTGATTGGAGAAGTTACTGAGTGTCAATCTTCCCTTGAGTTTTGAAGAGTCTTAGAATCTATGTTTTCTAGAGCGTCTATTGCAAAGATCTTGCAACTTAAACAATAACTTCAAAATGTCAAGAAGGGTTTTAGCACCATCAGTGAGTTCATTTTGAAGGTTAGAAGCTATGACAATGACTTGAAGTCCGTTGGACAAACTGCCACTGATCAAGACTTGTTATTGAGTGTTTTAAATGGTCTCGGTCATGAGTAATGACCCAATAGTAGTGATTCTATCACAGTAGCAGTCTTACATATCACTTCTTGAAACTTAATACATGCTCATGACTCATGAGTAGAGGATTGAACACCTCAATGTGGTAAATCAGATAGATACCTCTACTATATCTACTAATTTTACTGCTAGTGGTGTTGGCAGATGTAATGATAATAACAAAGGAGGTTTCCCTAGTGGAGGAAGAGGAAATAGAAACAATAATAATCGTGGTAAGAGAGGAAGAGGTAGGTGGAATAATAACTCCAAGCCTACTTGTTAAATATGCAGCCAAGTTGGACACTCTACCATACAGTGCTATAACAGGTATGATATGATCAATCCAAGTCCTTAGAATACTCATAATTCTAGAGGAAATTCTGGAATCAATTTTGGTGGTAATTACAATGCTATGCAAGTGAATGCTTATGAAGGAAATAAGGTTCCTGGACAGTTCAACAATCAGAATTTTCAGAGGGTTGCTTAACTAGGCTATCCAAATAATTACCAAGCAAACTTTCATCAGCATTCAGGTTATGTTGCTGCTCTAGATTCTATCCATGATCTAGCTTGGTATGCCAATAGTGGAGCTACAACACATGTGACATTAGACTTAGGTAATCTCTCGCATTACTCTCAATATAAAGGTCATCACAAATTAGTTGTTGGTAGTGGTCAGCAGCTTGCTATTGACAATATTGGCAATTCTATAGTAAAGTCTCACACACTTCCTACATAATCTTTGCAAATGACCAATTTTTTGCATGTTCCCAAAGTGACCAAAAATTTGCTTAGCATATCTACTTTCACTAGAGACAATAATGCAGTAGCTGAATTCCATGATGATTGTTGTGTTATAAAGGACAAGACTTCCAAGAAAGTGTTGCTCTAAGGAACACTTAAGGATGGATTGTACTAACTTAAGCTTTATGCTAGTAACTCTAAGCTGTCTGGTCTTCTATCAAATGATGGTTCAACTTGTCTAGCTCATTTTCATTTTGATAATTGTAATAAACATGCTGTTTTTGCTTCTAGCAATGTTGTTGTTTCTGATGTTGTACATTCTGCACCTAGTGCTTTGAATAATGCTGGTTCTATTGCTTTCAACTCTGCTTTTCATGTTGCTGCTTCTTCTGCTAATAATATTACATCACATAATGCTTATCGTGTTGATAATATTGCTAGTATTTGGCATACAAAACTAGGTCACCATTCACTTAATGTCTTAAAGCAAGTGCTTAAATCTGTCCATGTTCGTTGTCCTATCAAATAGCCCTTGTGGTGTGACTCTTGTAAAATTGGGAAGTTACATTAATTCCCTTTATTCCAGTTCTACTTTCACAACGACCTCACCCTTAGAGCTAGTCTTCACAGACATTTGGGGACCTTCACCAGTAGGTTCTACTGCTGGACATAAGTACTATATCCTATTTGTTGATTGTTTTACACGTTACACTTAGTTATTTTCTCTAAAACTCAAATATGAAGCCTTATCACCTTTATTTCCTTCAAAACACAAGTTGAAAACCAATTTGAGATGTCCATTAAGGTTCTTCAAACTAATATAGGAAAAAAGTACCAAGCCTTTACTCATTACCTTAAGCAACATGACATCCTTCTTAGATTCTTATGTCCTTACACCTATCAACAAAATGGGGTCCTTGAAAGAAAACATCGCCATATTGTGGAGATTTGCCTTACCATGTTAGCACACTCCAAAATGCCATTAACCTTTTGGGTAGAAGCTTTTCAAGCTGCTACTCTTCTCATTAATAACCTTCCTATTCTAGGTTTTAACAATATTTCCCCTTATGAGAAGCTTACTTATAGAAAGCCCAATTATCACTACTTCAAAATCTTTGGTTGTGCTTGTTTTCCCTACCTTACGCATTTTTCCTCTTAAAAGTTCAATTTTCACTTCACTAAATGTGTCGTCATAGACTATAGTCTTCAACATAAAGGATATAGATGCTTACATCTATCGGGTAGGGTTTATTTGTCAATGAATGTTTTGTTTAATGAGCTAGATTTCCTTTACTCTTTGTTTTCTCATTCTGTTTCTACACATTCTTCTCCTAGCTTACCATTATCAATTTTTCAGCCTCTTCTTAAACATAATCCTAAACCTAAACACACTTTATCACCCAGTGCATTTGCTGTCATTCCTCCTACTTTCAGTCCTGTTGCTGAGTTATTTTCTGAGCCTTGTCAGCAGTCAAATTATGTTCATTTACCATCTTTTAACATAGTTGTTGAACCACATTCCTCCTCTCTTCCTACTACCACACATCATATGGTTACAAGGTTCAAAGCTGGCAGCTTGAAACCCAAAGTTTATTCTGCATTATATCAATCTCCTTGTGCTTCTTTAGTAGAGTCTGTACCAACTAATGTCAATGCAACTCTTGCTGATCCAAAGTGGAAGTTGGCTATACAAGAAGAGTACATGGCTCTCATGAAAAATGATACTTGGGTTCTTGAGCCTCCTAGTGATACTTGCAACATAGTTGGACACAAATGGGTATTTAGGGTCAAGTACAAATCTAATGGGACAGTAGCTAAGTACAATGTACGATTGATTGCTAAAGCGTTTCATCAAACCCCTAAGATTGATTTTTCAGAGACCTACAGTCTAATCATCAAAACATCTACCATAAGAGTCATTTTTACCTTGGCTGCCTCATTTGGTTAGGACATTCAGCAGGTGGATGTGAACAATGTTTTCCTAAATGGTAACTTGTAAGAGGTTGTGTTCATGGAGCAGTCAGTTGGTTTTGAAAGCAATCAATTTTCTAATATGTTTGCAGAGACTAAAGAAAGCTTTTTATGGCCTAAACCAAGCTCCAAGAGCTTGGTTTCACAAGCTCAAGACAACATTTCTCTCTTGGGGTTTCTCCAACTCCAAATATGATGTCTCTCTCTTTATCAAAAGGGCTGGCCAAACCTTGCTCTATGTGCTAGTTTACGTTGATGATATACTCATCATAGGCACATATAATAAGCTGATTCATCATACCATACACATGTTGAATTTGAAATTTGCTTTGAAGACTTTGGGGTCAATTGACTATTTCCTTATATTTGAGGCCTTTAGAAATGCTCAAGGTATATATTTGACTCAAACAAAGTACATCCTTAATCTCTTGACCAAAAATAACTTGTTAAACTCTAAGCCTCGTGATACTCCAATTTACTCAAGTGTTAAACTGTCTCTTGACAGTGGCAGACCCTTCACAGACCCTACTCTATACCGAAGCACTTCTTGGTGCTCTCCAATACCTCACCTATACTCGCCCCGATATTGCTTTCTCTGTTAACAAATTAAGCCAATTTTTGGCTACCCCTAGTGACATTCATTGTCAAGCATGTAAAAGAGTGTTGAGATACTTGAAGATGACTGTTGGAATTGGTTTGTTGTGCAGCAGCTTTATGTTGAAGCCTTTGCTGATGCGGACTGGGCATCTTACCTAGATGATAGGAGGTCTACAAGTGGCTGTTGTGTGTTCCTTGGCTCTAATTTGATTACATGGTATTAAAGGAAGCCAAGGGTAGTTGCAAGGTCAAGCATAGAGGCTGAGTATAGGGCTCTTTCCTAAGCCTCAACTGAAGTTTTATGGATGTGTTCTCTGTTTCAAGAGTTGAGTATTAAGCTGGCTGGTACTCCAATACTGTGGTGTGACAATACAAGGGCAAGTTCTCTTACTTATAATCCTGTTTTTCACTAAAGCACGAAGCATATTGAAGTGGACATTCACTTTATTAGGGAGAATATAGCAGCTGGTGAGCTTGTTGTGCAATATATATCTACTAATTCTCAAAAGGCAAGTGTCTTCACCAAAGCATTGCCTCATGCTCAATTTGCTGCTCTCCGAAGCAAACTGAATTTGGCTTCCTCACCACAGTTCAGTTTAAGGGGGCATGTGAAGGATACTAATGATTGATTAGTTTTCAGTTGCTTTTCATGTATTGAAGTTCCAGCTTTTAGTTATATCTTTGGCTTGCTATTTATATAAGTTGTTTATGTTAGTTTGCTGTTAGCTTAAGCTGAGCTGGAACCTTGATTGGTTTTCCATGATTTCAGGAAATTCTGTTAGTAAAGGAGAGGATTATAACTCTACTAGAATTTGTGATAATAGCTGATGTAACGGTTTCTGTTTTCAGTTAATGAGAATCATATTTTCACCATTGTTGCTCTTGAGTTCCTTTGTTAAAGTTCTCTCAAGACTTTTGTCAAACACATTAGTATTTTTGTCAAATACCTGTTGTTACAGGTTTTCTCACCACTAATTGCTCTCACTAATTGATAGATCAAATCACTCAACTACATTAATGAGTCAAAGTTTCAAACACCCCCTCCAGATTAAGATTGGTTATCACCATAACTGCTTACAATACTTTGCTTATGTGACGGTAGTTTTGATAGAAGCCATGTCAGATCATTTGTATTGGGCTTGCTTGATATGTTTATGTCCGAAATATATCAACCCATTATATTCAAACGATGTCATGATTTGGACAAATCACTCTACCATTGTGGGAATATAATGCATTATAGTTCACCATAATAAAACGTTCAAGTTCATTGTTACTTAAATGACTGTAAACCAATTTAAACGCAGTAGAAGGAACTCTTAATTTTTATCTCACTATGCATGAACCTTAAAGCATCAAAATCAAGTATTGTACTATCATAAGGATTCATGTTTATATGAATAACTATAAACAAAATGATTAAATGCAATAAAATATTTTATATATAGTTAACTTAATATTGCTTAAGAGGCATCATTATGTCTGACTTAACACCATTTGTGATTATTTATTGTATGAAGTATGTTTAAGGAGCATTCATTTGTGATTCAAAAGGTGTTTTTATAAATTTATTACAATCTTAAGTTTCTATTAATGATTTGGATATAATACAACAAAAACCATAAATATATTTTCTTAAAGTAAAGAATAGTGGTTGGATAGATTGTAGACAAAAGAAAATAATTTTTTTTAAGTGTACAATTATAAAACTAATTAGAGAAAATACTATCCACTCATACAAATAAATACGTATGATAAGACTTGAACCATCAAATATGGAAGGAAGTGATACAAACTTTTAATATTCTCCTGCAATTGGTGGGAGTTTTTTTATACCCATATTTCATTGATGAAAACGAATATCTTTATATTCTTTTTCTTTGAAATGATATTTTTTCACTTTTAGCACTTTAGCAAGATGTTGTATCCATCAGTCAAGATACGAAATCATCAAAGACTTCCACTAATATTGTTCACACAATTTTAACACTAGTTTTAGACTTTTAGTATACACTGATTTCTAATTTTCTTATATATTATAAATAGTGTACTAATCCAATAATAAAAAATACATCAATTTTCATATAACTTATTCCTATTTTCTTTACAAACATCTCAAGCAAACTTACCAAATCAACTTACAATTATGTTTTTTCTCCCCTCTCAAATTAACATAGATTAAGTTATTTAAAAACAAAATAATTGTAAAATAAAAAAATATGATAATAAAATAAGACTTTGGACAACTGTAGTGGCCAATAATAGCCCAAAAGATTTAGACTTTTAAACTGGCCCAAATGAATAAAGTACGGCCCAAAGCAGTCTCAAATAGACTATGAAGTCTATTTACTTGCTTACTATCCCACTCGGTCAATAATGACTCAGTCAAGTAATCCAAGTCAATATTGACCTAGTCGCCCACATCAACACAACAGCTCCGACATAATAGGGATCATTGATATCTCGGACTACAATTCTCTCGACTGACTTCAACGTTCACTACCCATATCCCATAAATACAAACTCAAGCTTCATAAGTTAGGGACATACACTTTTGACAAAAAGCCATTACTCTGCGCAAAGTAATCCAGCCTCCACTCGACATAATTAATGACAAAGCCCAGACATTCTCTCGACAGTATTCACATCCACATCTCCGCTTATCATACGTACGACATTCAACAATTACATGTTATATTTCCTCCTATTATAATTATTTTGCTCGACTTCATCTAACTTGGGCATCAGAGACTATTTGACTGGCACCATCCCGATGTCCCCAAGAGTTCGACCTCGTCGATCACTTTTTGCAAGTTGTTGGCCCAATTTCAACTCGACTGTAGGTCCCGAATCCTACCAGTAGATACCAGCATCTACAATAACAAAGATTTATATGTTTTTCACATTAAGGATGTTTTTGTCCTCTTAGGGTGAAGTTTGGGTTAGAAAAAATCCCTACTAATTGTTTGGTAAAAATGAAAAGGCTACAACCTCATAAATTACTTTTGCCAATTTCTCAACATATATAATATACAAATTACTTATGTTATCAAAATAAATGCTACTTTTAGACCCCATTATCTATCTAATGAAACACCACATTCCCAAAATACCCTTATTTTCTTTTCACAAGCTCTCATTATTAATTAGATCTGCTTTATAATTATTCTTTCTCTCTTTACCATTGATGATGCAATGCAACTTTCTCTCTATGTATGCTCATATGGTTTTTCTCCCATTCTTTGTCTTTGCACATCAATATTAATAATTGCTTTATAGATATTAAATTACTTGAGTAGAGATTTCGTAACTCCATTTTTCAGATTCAAGTAGTGAACCAAGGGCATGTGCAAGATGATCTAAATCAGAGTTAAAAGGTATAAACATTTTTTTTTTTTTGAAAAAAGAATATATTAATCAAGAAGCAACAATACAAAAGTCCTACTTAACAAGTTTAAGCAACTAGTCAGGGAAAGAGCAAGTCCAGACAAAGTTCGAAGAAACCCCAAAAGCCCTTCTAGCGAGGGTATGAGCAACAACATTACAACTCCTGGGAACAAAAGCTAAGGAGATAATAAAACTACAAAACCGAAACAGAATATCCTGGATGACGCTGTCCTCCTCGCACTTGGAGAAGGAAAGACCACTACAAAGATTCACAACCTGTAAAGAATTAGACTCAACACAAAAAGGAGAAAAATCGGAGCCAATAGCCAATCTAAAGCCCTCAAGAATAGCTTTGGCTTCAGTGGCAACCACACTGAAAAAATCAGGAAAAGCCAATGCAGCAGTAGCTTTCAAACAGCCCTACTGATCTCTAATGGCAATACCAACACCAAATCGGCCCAAAACTGTATCGACAGCTGCATCCACATTAACCTTGAACCCAGCCGAGGGTAGAGACCACCTAGGAGCAGTTCTGCCAACACTCTCAACCTGCAAAGGAACCTGGGTAGGAGCCAACAAGGAATCAACAAAACAAACAGCCCTGCTCTAGAAATTAGAAGCGGAAGGAGAACATAAATTATGCAAGATTGAATTTCTACAGTGCCAAGCATACCAAGATCCAACCACAAAGCACAACAGATGCTTTAGACTACAGCAAGAGGGAACCCTAATGATCCTATCGAAGAAATCCACTAGGTGAAAAGAGATCAACTCAGACAATAACGGGCACTCACTCCAAGAAGAACTACGGGTTTTACAACCCCATAAGGCATGATCTGAAGATTCAAGGAAGCGAGAGCAGAAGGGGCATAAGTTAGAGTCACCTACACCCCTCTTAGAGAGACTGCCTTTAGTAGGGAGGGACTCCCTACATGCTCTCCAACATAAAATTTTAATTTTGGAGGGAAGTTAAAGGGCCCAAAGTGTTTTTCACTAGGGGGAGGGGGCCCCAAAACCCGAAGGGGAATCTGAGTTGTTAGCTTTCAGTGCTAACCTGTAGGCGCTTCTGACCGAGAAATAGCCTTTTTTGTCAAAATACCAAGTCAGAGAGTCCCTAAGGGGGCTAGAGCAAAGAGGGAGACTCAAAATAGCTGCGGCCTCCTCAGGTCTGAAATAAAATTACACCAAACCTCTGCTCTAAGAACCTGGGACACCAATTAGCGTGGAAACCGAAGTTCCATCCGGGAGGAGTCTAGGAGAAAGAACTTTAAAGCTTGAGGCCCTTGGGATCCAGGGGTTATCATAAACGGCGATGTTATGGCCATCTCCAACCTTCCACCTCAATCATCGCTGAAGAGCTTCCCTACCCCAGAGAATGCTTCTCCAAACAAAGGAAGGTTTCCAGCCTAGTTTGCTTTTTAAGAAATTGGTGTTAGAGAAGTACTTGGCTTTGAGAACTCTAGAAAGTAAGGAAGAGGGATCATTAATAATCCTCCATCCCTGCTAGGTCAACATTGCTTGATTGAAGGCCTGAAATTCACGAAACCCTATACGCCCCTCCACCTTAGGCTGACATAAACCTTTCCAAGAGAACCAATGCATTTTTCTTTTTTCCTGGACCGTCCCCCACCAAAAATCTGCACACATTTTCTGGATTTCTAGGCCAATAGAGACAGGGAGTTTAAAGCAGCTCATAACATAGGCAGAACAGATTGAGCAATAGCTTTAATAAGGACCTCTTTCCCTCCTACGGAGAAAAGCTTCCCTTTCTACCCTTGAAGCTTATTCCACACTTTATCAAAGATGCTCCCAAAAATCCCTTCTTTATTTCTTCCCACCGAGGAGGGGAGGCCCAAATACTTATCGTGACTGGAAACAACATCAACACTAAAGAGGTTTCGGACTTCAGAAATAGTCCCAGCAGGAGTGTTGGGACTAAAAGTAAGTGCAAATTTCTCAAAGTTAATAGATTGACCTGAAGCCGCTTTATAGGCTCGAAGAATATCTTTCAAAACCACACCTTCACACCTGGAAGCTCTGAGAAACGCTAAGCTATCGTCAGCAAAAAATAGATGAGAAACTGTAGGGGTGTTCCTGGCCACTTTGATCCCATATAGATTGTTTTCGAGTTCTGCTTTGGATAACAATAAAGTAAGACCTTTTGCACACAACAAAAAAAGATAAGGAGATAGAGGGCAACCTTGACTCAGTCCCCTGGAGGGTTTGACAAAGCCCTTTGGCTCACCATTGATTAGAAAGTTGTATGAGGTCGAGGTGATGCAGCTCATAACCTTAGAAATCCAACTGGGATCAAAACCTAATTTTTCCATCATTTTCTGTAAGAAGACCCATTCAACCCTGTCATATGCCTTACTCATATCAAGTTTGAGGGCAGTCAGGCCTTTGGATCCCATTCTGCGGTTATTGAGATGATGTAGGCACTCAAACCCCACCCCCACATTGTCAGTAATGAGCCTTCCAGCAACAAAAGCACTTTGACTAGGAGCTATGACATCATTAAGAACCAGTTTCAATTTGTTAGCTAGGACTTTAGCCACCAGTTTGTAAGTCACATTACAAAGGTTAATAGGTCTAAAGTTACTAATTCTGATAGGGGATTTAACCTTAGGGATTAAGGCGACAACCGCTCTACTTATCTCCCTCATATCAGCACCATTATTGAGGACCGCCAGAAGAGCCTGAACCACTTTATCACCCACTACTCCCTAAAACTTCTAGAAAAACAGAGCAGGAAGGCCGTCTGGCCCAGGAGCCTTAGAAGGCGCCATCTGCTTCAAAACATGCTAGATCTCTAAAGTAGTAAAATTACCACGCTCATGCATACACACATATTTGATTACTTAGAAAAGTTTAATTTATTATATCACAAGCCAACATAAACATAACACCATCTGAGCTACTACAAGAAAAGGTAACATATATAGATCACTTAATCTGGACTGCTTTATGAAAAAAGTGATATCTTTTTATGAAGTGATCACGTAAAATAGATCATTTTAGTTAAAAGTGATCTTATTTTATGAAATGTCGACTCAAAATAAATCACTTAAAAGAAAAAGCGACGTTGTTTTACGAGACCATTATTTAAAACAGATTACTTTATGAAGAGTGATAATTTTTTGTTTATTTAATAATAAATCCACTTCCGTTCTAAATTGATCCATGTTCATTTTAATAATTTGATTTTAAGTATATAAGTGTACAAAACGCACCTCTTCTTCATCTCCACTTTTAAAGTTGTTTCTCTTTGCTTTCTCTTATATTGAATCCTTTTATCTCTTCTCTTTTCAGTTTCGTGAGCATAGATCTCTATAGAAAGACCCTCTCTGCTCTCATTTTTAATTAAAATCCCTAATTGTATTTTATAGCTTAGAGTCATTTTTTGTTTACAATTGTGTTTTACTTGAAGAAGCACAAACATCACAAAGGATTTACTTCTTTTTAATTATTTTAATTTTGAAAGTGGATTTTTTGGATCTTGTGACCGTTTCTTGATTTCAACTTTGAAATTGATAATTGATGCTTGAATTTTTATAGGGTTTGCTTTAGTTTATTTTTTTACAAAAAAATAAAAAATAAATAAAGGTTCGAAACTAATATTAAAAAAATTAAAAAATTAAAAATTAAAAAATGTATCTCTACCGTCCATCTCTATAGCGGTGAAGATTATAAATACAAATTTTTTTTTTGAAAAAAACACATAAAAAAATTAAAAAAAAATAATTAAAAATTAAAGGATGGATCTCGATCGTCCATTTTCATAAATGGATGGTAGAAATTATAAACATATTTTTTTAAAAAAAATATATATAAAAAATATCATCTCCACGGAGAGGTCCTCCCCTGTGTTCTACCTTTTTTCCTTCTTCTTTGTTTTTTTAAATAAATACGCACAGTGGAGATCGTAGTGTTTATTTTATAATTTTATAATTATATATATATATATATTAATAATTGGATGATGAAGATTTAGATTTATTTTTAATTTTTTAATAAGGGATATTTTGGTTCTTTTACATTTCTAAAATGGTCAACAATCATCTTTCACGGTCAATACTAACAGCAGTTAAATATTAGTTTTTCAATAAGTTGGTTATGTTTGTAAAAAGGCAAACTCAGTTAGGTTGGATGTAATTTGTCCTTTTAATTTTTTTAATGAGGGGTATTTTGGTCCTTTTATACTTTTGAAATGGTTAACAATCATTTTTAACGGTCAACGCTAACGGCAAGGGAGTTAACTGTTAGTTTTTTAATAAGTTGATTATGTTTGTAAAAAGATAAACCCCAGATAGGTTGACTGTAATTTGTCTTAAATTAATTAGTTTCATAATTGTATTTATGTATTTTGAAACTTATTTATTTACAAATGAATTTATTAGATAAAGGATTTATGAGATGTTTATAAATTTAATATAAAAATAAGTTTTAAAATTTATTATATATATATATATATATATATATATAAATGTATTGTGAGAAGCCTATATAAAAGGTTACTCTTCTTACTTAAATAAATCCCTCAAAGCATTCAAATTGTGAAGGAGACATTAGATGATGCTGCCCATAATATAGAGCTGCAATCAGATGATCATAATGCAAGGTGTCATCAAACAGTTGGTAGGTGAGTGTGAACTCACAACTATGACAAGCAATGAATTGTATTCTTTGTATTTTGTTTATATTGTTATTAAACACTATCAGCTAATCAGGTGATAGTATTTTATATCACTTGGATTGCTGACTAGGATTATTATACGGCTGAGATTGATTTCTATGTTTATATCAATGGTTGGTGTTAGTTTGTATATATATTGGTTTGTAATATGATTTTACTCAGTGAAGAAACACAAATCATTTTAGCTTCTTCTTCACCAATTCTCTCTCTCGTTTACTTTTTTTCTATTCTGTTTCCAGAATATTTGTTGTGCTTTTTTTGTTCTTAGGTCACCTGATCAGAGGATTCACATGGTATCAGAGCCTCTCTTGGCTACGGCATCCATGGCGTCAAGTTCTAGCTTAGATCGCACCACCTCCTCCACCATCAAACAAGTTGAGTTTGCTTCAATTTCAAAGGCACTCAACTTCAATCTGTCTGTGAAGCTCAAACGTGATAATTTCATTCACTGGAGAGCTCAGATCTTGCTAGCTATAAGAGCTCTGGCACTCGAAGAATACATAAATGGAGGAAACTTGTGTCCATATCGTTTTGTAGAAGTTGTTTCTGTTGATGGTTTGTCTAGGCAGTCTGTTGTTAATGAGGAGTTTGTAGCTTAGCATAGAACAGATCAGCTACTGTTATGTTGGCTTATGTTAACAGTTAGTGAAGGTCTTATAGGTGAAGTCACTGATTGTGCTTCTTCGTTGGAGTTTTGAAGGATTATTGAAACCTTGTTTTCTAGAGAGTCATTGGCTAAGGTGTTACAGTTGAAGCAGCAACTACAAAGTGTAAGGAAAGGCTCAAGCACAATCAGTGAATTTGTTATGAAAGTGAAGAGCTTCGGTGATGGCCTCAAATCTGCTGGAGAAGTTGTGATAGACAAGGATCTTCTCTTGAGTGTGCTCAATGGCCTTGGGCACGAATACGATCATGTTGTTGTCATGTTTTCACAACAACAGTTGACTACATCCTTACATGAAGCTCAGTATATGCTGATGATTCATGAACAACGTATTCAATATCTCAGCTCAGTCTCTCAAGTTGATATTCCAGCTCAATCTACCAATTTTGTTTCCAACAGTGTTGGTAGAAGTGCAAATAGAGGAGGAAGAGATGCTAATAATCGAGGTAGAAGAGGCAGATGTGGTAGATGGAGTAACAGCAGACCACCCTACCAGATATGTGCTCGTCCTGGACATTCTGCCATGAATTGTTATAGTAGGTTTGACCGTTCTTATCAGCAACAAAAATTTCCTAACAATTCTAATGTTTCTTCTGGTCATAGTGGTCAGCAGGTTCCACAGTCAAGGGGTAACTTTCATTCAGGAAATTATCAGGGGAATTTTCAGAGACATGTTGCACAGACTAATTCTCTAGAGGGGCAGTTTTTCACACCGTATCAGAATCAACAATTTTCAGCACCTTTTTAGAATCAACAATCAGGCTTTCAGGGGAATTATTATCAGGCTCACTATAATCAGCCTTCTGCTACACCAGAGACAGTCTCGGATCCTGCTTGGTATGCAGATAGTGGCGCAACCAGCCATGTTACTCTTGATTTAGGTAATCTCTCATCCTTCTCTAATTACAGAGGTTGCAATAAATTGATTGTTGGTAGTGGATAGCCATTAGCTATTTGCAATGTTGGTGATTCTTTGGTCAAATCTCACACTAATCCTCTACACTTTTTACATATGAAAAATGTTCTTCATGTGCCTCAAATTACCAAAAATCTCCTTAGTATCTCGAAATTTACTAGGGACAATAATGCTATAGCTTAGTTCTTTGACAATTGCTGTGTTGTTAAGGACAAAACTTCCAAGAAAGTGCTGCTTCGAAGCACATTTAGAGATGGCCTTTATTAGCTACAGCTTCAAGGAAATCAGCTCAAATTACCTGGTCATCAATTAGGGAAAGCCTCTGTTTTTCTTGCTGATTTTCAATTTAGTTCTTGTAATAAACATGTGCTATGCTATAATTCTGTGTTGCCTTTTCCAAAAACTGCTTTGTATTCAAATGCTGCTGTGGTTGATAATGCTGGTTTAACAACTGATAATAATTCTGTTAATAAAGTGTGCAGTTTATGACATTCTAAACTAGGACACCCTTCACAATATGCTTTGAAACATGTGATATCTTCTTTACATATTTCGCATTCGAAATCTGCTATTGAATATTGTGACTCGTGTAGATTAGGTAAGATGCATCAACTTCCCTTTCCTATGTCTAGTATCACAACTACTAAACCTATAGAATTGATATATTCTGATATTTGGGGACCCTCTCCAATTGTCTCTCTTGAAGGATATAGGTACTATATAGTGTTTGTCGATTGTCACACTTGTTTTTCTTGGCTTTTTCCTCTCAAACTTAAATCTGATGCTTTGTCAACTTTTATTATGTTTAAAACACAAGTTGAGAAGCAATTTGAAACTTCAATAAAAATTTTACAAACTGATATGGGAATGGAATTTCAAGTTTTCAATTCTTATCTTAGGCAGCAAGGTATCCTGCTTAGGTTTTCCTGTCCTTATACACACCAATAAAATGGTGTTCCCGAACGAAAACATAGGCATATCGTAGAAACTGGGCTTACTTTACTTGCCTATGCTAGCCTACCTTTACTTTTCTTGATAATAGCCTTTCAAACAGCTGTTTTGTTGATTAATAACTTGCCTACTTCTGTTTTAAGCCATAAATCTCCTTTTGAATCTTTGTTTAATAGGAAACCGAATTATTATTACCTTAAAACCTTTGGTTGTGCGTGTTTTCTTTACTTACGACCTTTTTCCAAACAAAAATTTGGTTTTCATTCCTCTAAGTGTATATTCATAGGATATAGTGTGCAACATAAAGGTTATAGGTGCTTACATCCTTTGGGAAGAATATATCTCTCTAGGAATGTCATTTTTCATGAATTTGATTTTCCTTACATTGTTTTATTTCCTTCCCGATCTAATGCATCTACCTCTACCTCATCTCTTAGCATCCCTTTATCCATTTTTCGTAGTCTTCCTACTGCCAATACTGCACCTACTGCACACACTGTCCCTACTGCCCATTCTGTCCCTACTGCACATACTATTCCAGTTTCTCCCACACCAACTGTCTCTCCTATACAGTTTCCTTTGTCTGTTAATAGATCAGCTTCTACTCAGCAGCATCATTCTTCTTCTACATAGATTTTTACTCGTTCAATTCCTTCTACAACTCCTCTTGTTACATCCACTCATCCTATGGTCACTAGATCTAAAGTTGGTATTTCCAAACCCAAAGTTTATTAAGCTCTATGTCAGTCCCCTTGTGCCAATATTCTTGAATCTGAACCAACATCTGTTAAATTAGCTTTCGCTGATCCTAAATGGAAATTAGCTATGGAAGAGGAGTATAATGCCTTACTTAGAAACAATACATGGACCCTAGTTGCTCCTAGTTCTAATTGCAACATCGTTGGTCACAAATCGATTTTTCAGATTAAATACAAACCTGATGGGTTGATTGTTAAGTATAAAGCTCGGTTGGTAGCAAAGGGGTTCCATCAAACTCCTAGTGTTGATTTTTCTGACACCTATAGCCCTGTCATTAAACCTTCCACTATTCGGGTAATTTTTACACTAGCTGCAACTTTTGGTTGGAAAATCCAACAAGTAGACGTTAATAATGCATTTCTCAATGGAGATTTGTAAGAATCAGTCTTTATGGAGCAGCCTTCTGGTTTTATTAGCTCTCAATTTTCCTATCATGTGTGTAAGCTTAATAAGGCACTTTATGGCCTCAAGCAAGCTCCTCGGGTATGGATTTACAAATTACGGACTGCTCTTTTATCTTGGGGGTTTCAGAATTCTTCATCGGATATTTCTCTTTTTATAAAAAGACAGCAGTCATCTCTCTTGTATGTGCTTGTGTATGTTGATGATATACTCATCACTGGTTCTTGCAAGGCTCTTATTCACAGCACTATAACAGCCCTCAACTCTAAGTTTGCTTTAAAGACTCTTGGTCAAGTGAATTATTTCCTCGACTTTGAGGCTTTTCGTAACTTCCAGAGGATCTTTTTAACACAAACCAAGTATGTTTTTGATCTCCTTCGAAAGACTAATCTGCTGACATCAAAACCTTGTAATACTCCTCTATGTTCAAGCACAAAGTTATCTCTTCAGTGTGGTTCTACTTTTTCTGACCCTACTCTCTATCGAAGCACCATTAGGGCTCTCCAATATCTCACATATACCAGGCCAGACATTGTCTTTGCAGTTAACAAACTAAATCAATTCTTGGCTGCCCCAACTGATATTCATTGGAAAGCTTGCAAAAGAATTCTGCGATACTTAAAAGGGTCTGCTGGTCTTCGTCTTTTGTTTCGCCCAGCACCGCAATTATTTGTTGAAGCTTTTACCAATGCAGATTGGGCGTATTGTCCTGATGATCGTCGGTCTACAAGTGGTTGTTGTGTTTTTCTCGGACCTAATTTGATTACCTGGTATTCTAGAAAACAAAAGGTTGTTGCTCGCTTAAGCACGGAGGCTGAGTATCGAGCATTATCTCAAGCTTCAACAGAAATTTTATAGCTTAGTTCCTTGTTCAAAGAACTTAGTATTACCCTTACTAGTGTTCCTATTTTGTGGTGTGATAACACTGGTGCTAGTGCCCTTGCTCACAACCCAGTTTTTCACTCTAGAATTAAACATGTGGAGGTTGATGTACATTTTATTAGGGAGAAAATTGCCACTGGTCAATTGGTTGTGCAGTATGAACCTACTGAATCTCAGCCTGCTGATTTGTTGACTAAGGCCTTGTCTCACACACGGTTTGAGTTTCTCTGCAGCAAACTGAATTTGGCGATTTCCCCCCAGTTCAATTTGAGGGGGCATGTGAAGGAGACATTAGATGATGCTGCCCATAATATAGAGCTGCAATCAGATGATCATAATGCAAGGTGTCATCAAACAGTTGGTAGGTGAGTGTGAACTCACAACTATGACAAGCAGTGAATTGTATTATTTGTATTTTGTTTATATAGTTATTAAACACTATCAGCAAATCAGGTGTTAGTATTTTATATCACTTGGATTGCTGACTAGGATTATTATACGGCTGAGATTGGTTTCTATGTTTATATCAATGGTTGGTGTTAGTTTGTATATATATTGGTTTGTAATATGATTTTACTCAGTGAAGAAACACAAATCATTTTAGCTTCTTCTTCACCAATTCTTTCTCTCATTTACTTTCTTTTCTATTCTGTTTCTATAATATTTGTTGTGCTTTTTTTGTTCTTAGGTCACCTGATAAGAGGATTCACACAAATACTTTACTTTGTCATAAAACATTTTTTTCATTCAATTTTGACATTTTAAAAGAGATTAGGTGTTACATCTAATAGTGTATCATACATTGTGGTTGGAATTGAGTACATGCTTGGTTGAATTCTGGATATAGAGTAGCCATTAAATCCCTTGAAGATTGTGGGACGCTTCAACTATCTTCAAGACGTGGTTATGCACATTTAAACCGTAGAGCAACATATTTTATGTGCAACAAAATTCATTTACATATGTATTTATTTACGATGGGTTTTATATATTTTAATAAAAAATTTTGAGAATTTTGTAAAACTTGAAAAGTAAAAGAAATATCTGTTTAAGTGTCTGAAAAAAAGGAGCAATTATTTGTAATGCTTTTCTACTAGAAAAATCACTTATTTGTAATATATATTTATATATATATATATATATATATATATATATATATATATATATATATAAATCAAAGAACAATAAAGAAACCTAAAGACATTGTGACGCAACCAAAATTATTCCCCTTCAAAAAAAAAAAAAAAAAAAAAAAGGAATTATGGCACGTCATAGCTTGTGGAAAGCAGAATAATTTGGTTATATTAAAGTCTGCAAAAGACATATATGTCACTGTTTCTTCATGAGATGACATCATTGAGAGAGTTGATTAGCTGGCCATTTGTAGTACACTAATTAATTAAATCAACTAAAAAAAAGTAAATTAAATATGGTGGTTTTGATAATGAGAAGCCAACCTATTTGTTTCATTTTCCAAAGCTACTATATGATCGTCATGTTATACCAAACTAATCACATAATTCATATAGTGAGGCCAATTATATTTAAAAATTAATTAAATTTGTACGTGGATCCCACCCATCCAATTGTTTCTTATTTTCTACTCATGATCAGATTTATTGTTCTCATTAATATAACTAATTTTTATCTTGTTGGAGTAAAATCAATTTTACTCCAACAAGATACATTAGGGGCATTAATATAATTTTATAAATTAGGTTAAAGTTAAATGTAATATTTGACAATGGTTTGACCATCAATCAATTTAGTTACTTATTAAAAGTCTGGATTTATTTAATACTTATAAAAAGTATGAAAATTGGTCTGCTAAAAAATAGAATAGTTGCAAACTACTTAAAGAAGATGGTCTATTTTTTCTACTTAATATTTAATAGGATTTATTAAACCCATTAAATTGACTTTTTTTAAAAAAAATTGTCAAATAACTTAAAAATAAGAAAAAAAAACTGAAAAAAAAATAAAAAAATCAGAACTTTTCACTTACTTTCAAATTACTAGATTATATTTAACATATTTTCTTCCGAAAGTATTTTCTTAAAAATGAAATGTTTCCAAGTTATTATAATTTTACGTAGTACAGCATTATTTCTTTTAGCCTACTAGTTATGATAAGCGAATTTGAAAAGAAACATGTCCATATTATATAGTGTTGATGATATTACTTTTAATACTATTATTGAACCTTTAATTTTTTTTTTCGACAGGTAAAATAAAAACTATTTTTATATTATTATTTACCATATTGTAGTCATGAATATGATATAATAAATTATTCACATAAATGGTTGAAATTTGTTAAATAATTTATTTTTAGTTGTTGGTAACATATCAAATAAAAATACATAACAATTAATAATAATAACGATATAAACGCATTATTTATTTTCGGATATTTTTTTACTTTTAAAAAAATAAACAAATTGATACTATATTGAGAGGTGAAATATATATATATATATTATTCAGGCTTTCGGTTTTAATTTTTATTCAGTAAAATTTAGAATTATTCAGTCTTATTTGATAATGACCCTGTTAAAAAACTAAAAACAAAAATAAATAGGGGTTTCTAAGAAGTAATTTATATGTTGTTTCACAACAATTATTTTTAACCAAAAAAAATTATAACGAAAAAGGTTAATTATAAAAATTCCAGAAACAGACTCCAAAATTTTTACATTCTAGAGAATTGATAATAATATAATATATGTAGTTATTAGGTCGCTTTAGAAGACTAGATGTCCTTAATTTAGCATCTATGGTTGTCCCCATCTCGATTAAAATTTTTTAATCAAAATATATAATTAAATTTAGTTACAGATCACTTATTAAAGGGGGCTGTTGTACATACTACTGTTATTATTATTATTATTATTATTTTTTAATTATTATAAATTTGAAAGTAAGAAATAAAAATATGATCAACTGAATACTATTATAAAGATAGGATGAATTCACCACTAATTGCCTTTAACTTCTATTATTATTATTGTTATTATTATTTTATTTTTTTTTTGAGAATTGACACACCAACTTCTATCATTTTATTAATGTATTAGAAGTTTGTCATATAAAATATAATGTTGGATATTATTTCATACGGAGAGAGTTTTGGAGACAAAATAGTGGCCAAGCATTACTTTTCCTTGTTTAGTACAGCCAGATGGTGGTATTAAAAAATAGTAATAATAATATAAACTAATGAGAAATTTAAAAATAACCCTCAAATTAGTGTAAATTTAAAAATAACCACTCCCGAAAATGTTTCTTCTTTTAGCCAAGAAAATGTTTTTTGAATAAAAATACCCAAAACTTTAACAACCAACACCGCTTCACTTAACTTGTAACTTTTCATTTCTAAAGGAGAGAGAAACCAAAATGCGGAAGAGAAACATGAAACTTAGAAAGAGAAACCAAAAATTAAAGCTAGCTTGTAACTTTAATTATTTTTGGTTTAAAATCCATAATTTTGTGTGATAATATTTATTTAACACTTTGGATCCGCATATATCATTGATTGATTTGCATAATTTGGTCGATTTTATGTTTTCAGCAACATTGCAAGCTAACTTTCACATGTTAGTGTGTAAAGTTTGTTCTCAACGTGTAAATATTTATTCTCAACATGTAAACATATTTTGTTCTTAACGTGTAAACATATTTTCTTCACAGCGTGTAAATATTTACTCTTAGCATGTAAATATGTATTCTCAACGTACAAATATTTTCTGTTCTCAGTGTGATGTAGAACAATTTTAATGGAATCTGAGAGGAAAAATAATGTTCAATTTGCGTACTTTATATGTCATCAAAATCGTCTCGACGAGGAGAAAAAAGTTGTGGAGAGAAGAGAAAGAAATAGAAATGAGAGAATAGAGAAAAATCTAGTGGAGGAAGGGAAAAACGTTGTAGAGAAAGAAAATTATAGAAAGAGAAACGCAAACGTATGAGAGAGGTAAGAGAGAAAGAGAAAAGAGAGAATAAAAAGATATCTAGTGGAGGGGGGAAGAAATTTGCAAAGAGAGAAATACAAACGAATAAGAGAGACATGAGAAAGACAGAGGTTCGAAGACTGAAAAAGGTTAAAATTGAAGGATTATGAAGATTGATCGTTGAACCGCTGTAAAGCTGGTGGTTGCATACAGAGCCGCTCAATATCTCATTATTGTGTGTCTGTATATCTATATACTAAAAAAAAGTGAGTTAATCATTTATAATATAGGGGCTATTTATAATTCCATGTATGAGCGATCATCTTATTTCCTGATTGGTTATATCTCTTTACTAAGAGACATAACTTATCTAAAGTGTTATGTCTCTTATATAAAAAGACATAACTCATCTGAACTGTTATATCTCTTATCCAAAAAGACATAACTTATCTTAATGGAAACAATCATTTAGTGTATGGTGTACCATCTTTCTAGTGCACTTTATTGCATAGAATCCTCTGCACATATATCTTCATCTCCCATTTGATCAAATAATGCACTTCGAGTTTTGTAAACACCTGCAAACTGTAGTCGGAACATGGTCATTTGCCTGTTCACGTGTACACGACTTTAAAACCAATATTTCTGACCGCACCTTTATCTGGTGACTTCATTTTAAATTTAAAATAGCACCAATATGCCTTAACTAGGAAAGACCATCCGAACCTAGTATTTATTGGCAACTTCAGCCAAGTTTAAAGATTGACCTGCGTCCGAAATTTCGACTATCTATGATTCTTTTAGCCCATATTGTAGTAGTTACCCCTGTGCTGCAAGATATGTATTCAACTTCCATAGTAAACTTTGCAACACAATCTAGTTTCTTCCTTAACCAAGAGACAATAGTTCCACCGAATAAAAATATATTACAACTCGTTGATTTTTAGTCATCTAAGTTTTCTTGTAAAATTTGCATCACAATATCCAATAAGTTCTAGATCATTCAAACCAAAACACAGTTTCATACTTTTGGTGCCTTTCAAATATCTTATAATTATCTTTACTGCCTTCCAATGTGGTTTGCCAGGATTTGATTGAAATGTGCTTAAACTCCCACTGCATGACATATATCTGGTCTTGCGTTGGTCATTGCATACATGAGACTGCTAATTGCTTGAGCATATTGAACATTTTCCATTTCTTTAATTTCGGTCTCAGTTTTGGACACATATCTTTTCTAAGATTAGTGTCTATGCACACGAGTGTAGTCATTGGTTTACTATTTGTCATATTAAAACATTTGAGCACCTTACCAAGATAATATTCTTGATCTAGATACAAATATTTTAATTTCCTATCTCTAGAAATTTTAATTCCTAGGACATATGATTCTTTACTCATGTCTTTCATTTCAAGTTTCGTATCTAGATATGATTTTGTTTGATTGATCATATCCATACAATTACTAGCCAATAATATATCATCTACATATAGAGACAAATTTGATAACATATCTTGACACCTCCAATTGTATACACAATGATTAAATATACTCATTGCATATCCTAATTCTAGGATAACTTGGTGGAATTTAAATATTATTGCCTAGATAATTTCCTGAGTCCATATAATGATTTGTGACTTTGTTCTCTTGTCCTTTAACAACAAATTCTTCTGATTGTAACATATAAATGTCTTCCTCTAAATCTCTATTAATGAATGATGTTTTGACATTTAATTGATGTAACTCAAGATCCATATTCGCAACAACTGCCATAATAATTCTTATTTATGTAAATTTGGCTATTGGCGAATATGCATTAACAAAAATACAGGCTTTTTATGTGTAGCCTTTTGCTACTAATCTAACTTTACATCTGTCTAGGCTACTATCTGACTTTAATTTTTTATTAAGAACTCATTGACATCCTATAGGTTTTCTTTCTTTCAGTAAATCAACTAACTCCCATACTTATTTTTCTCAATAGAATCTAATTCTTCTTTCATGGCATTTTCCCACTCTTTAGAATCCACTTCTTTAATTGCAGTAGAATAATTGTTGGGATCAGCACTGAGTTAATTTACATCTTTTAAATTGAAGACAAAATAATCCTTTAAGTTTTGAAAAGGTTCACACTTCCATTTCCTCCCACTAATCAGATCAATCTTATCAGATTCCGTTAGTGAATTATTAAGTGGACCATTCAATATCTTATGTGTGAACATCTTTTGGATTTATAATGGAATAGTCTTTATCGGTAGATGTTAACTCCTCTTTTTCTTCAATAGGTTTTATATCTATATAGGGATTTGCAATATCTGTATTATCCATAAATACTGCATCTCTAATTTTTATCAATCCTTTTTCAGGATGATAATATTGATATCCAGTTCTATTATCTGAATATCCTAGAAAACTGTATTCCCATGTTTTAGAATTGATCTTATTCCGCAGAGGCTTAGGAATAAGAACATGGGCCTTACATACGCATACTTTTAGTGTGGATAAGTCGGGTGTCTAACCTGTCCATATCTTATAGGGAGTTAATAGTTTGGTCTTTGTATTAACTCTATTTAAAATATGTGCTACTGTTGCCAATGCCTCTCCCTAAAAATGCAAGGCAAATTAGCATATGCCATCATTGATCTTACCGTATCCATTAGAGTTCTATTTCTTTTTTCTGCAATCCCATTTTGTTGTGAGGTATGAGGTATAGTATAAATATGTCTAATCCCACTCTATTTGCATAAATCATCAAAGGCTTCATATTCACCACTACGTCACTATTTAGTGCTTTTATGGGTCGACCCAATTGGGTTTCTACTTCTTGTTTAAATTCTTTAAATTTTTCTAAGGTATATGATTTGTGCTTTAATAAGTAGATATGGCCATATCTTGAACATCATCTATGAAAGTTACAAAATATTTCATTCCACGATATGTTTTTGTTCGCATAGATCAACATAAATAAGAACGAATTACCTCAAGTAAACATAAAGATTTTCAATGTTTTGAAAAAATATTTCTAGTAAACTTTCCTTTAACACATGATACACATATGTCAAAGTTGTCTTGATTTACTTGTGGTAATATTCATTATTCAGTCATTCGAAAAATCTTGTTTTTGTTTATGTGACTTAAATGTAAATTACATAATAATAATGAATTTAAAGTTGTAGACACAAAAACATAACCGGAAGTACTTTTATTATTATTTATAATAGTAACTGTGTATATATCATCAATTCTCTTTTCTCTGAGAAGTATAAGACCATTTTTCTTTATTGTTACTAACCCAGACTTGAACCTTATCTCAAAGTTTTTTTTTCTCAAGTACAGATACATAAATAAAATACGTCTAATAAAAGGAGCATAAAGCTTCTTTTGAAGAATTATAGTATATTTATCAGAAGCAATCTTACTGTTTCCTTCGCCAAGAACATTAACATATGTGTTATTTCCAATGTAAAGATGATGTTCTCCCGGTCACTTATCTTTTATATTGAAAAAGCAACTTTTATCCTTGTAAACATGCCTTGTTGCACTATTGACTCTATTTCTTGATAAAAAATGAGCTTCTATCTTTATCTGTCCTTACCTACTTTTGTTCCATTCCAGGGTAATTATCGGTTATTTTTGATGTTTTCCCTAAGTGTGCAAAATTACGTCTTTTTGGCCTCGCTACTTGAGCCGCTACATGCGCCACTAGTTGCCAAGTCATGATTATATTTTTGCCAAATCTGGGCAGTGTGTTTCGCTACTTGGCCCGCTACTTGAGCCGCCACTTGCGTAGGTTGCGATTATATTTCCAAAACCTGACAGTGGCTTCAGCTACATGCCCCGCTACTTGGGCCACTACTTGCGTAAGTTGCGGCTGCTTAAAAATTGCCCTAAACCAGCACGCTATAAAAAAAAAAGAGAAAACAAAAGGAGATTGGGCTGGGACTCATAAAGCTCGACCAAGAGGAGAACAAGAGAGAAAAGAAGAGCCTAAGGGAGAGAAGAAGATCATCTTAGAGACAAGAGGGTTTGGATTCAATCCTTTAGTCATCTTCTCAACACCAAGCTTGGATTTGGGAGAAAGTGAAAGCTAGAAGAAGTCACAATTGGAAGAGGACGGGAGTTCATACGCTCCAGGAGTTTTTCCATCCCTTTCCTTCTTTGATTTTCATACTTGTATCTCTCTTTCAGAATTGATAAACATGTTTCGTTGTAATTATTTGATTATGACTTAAACTTGTAAGTTAGGGTTTTGATGAATCATTTTTCTTGAAAGTTGAATGGATTGATAGTTTGATTTATTGTGATTGATTATAATTTGTTAAGTGATATTATTGATCTTAATGCTTCTAAATGTAATGGCCTGCATTTAGTTGATTTTGTGGTTGTGTGTTATGAACCGAGAAGTGACTCCCACAACGTGTTCGATGTAATGCCTACCATAAGTAGAATTAGATAGAGATATGCTAATTTACTTGTGTGATCATAGAAAGTATTTATTTTGATTAATGCATTTTCATGCACTTGGATATCCATCGAGAGATAGGATATTAGTGTATGTAGTAGTAGGTCCGATTTATCTCGAGAGAGAATTTTGGATAAATTAGAGAAACATGATCATTAACATTGATAATTAAATTACAATAATGTGCTTTTATGAAACTCAATTGGATGGATTAGGTGAATTCAAATACCTTAGCTAATCTCTCATATTGGTCCGTGTTATTCCACTTTTGCTTGTTTTTGTATTTATATTATTTACATCGTTAATTCTCTTCTTATAAACATTTCGATTTTCTAAATAGATATAGGCTTAGTTAATTTTAGTACTCAATACCTAAATATCATTGTGGAGACGATAATTTACTCATTCTGTATTACTTGTGCCGATCTCATATACTTGCGGGTACAAAAAGACGTAACAAGTTTAAGAAAAAGGATTCATCAAAACCCTAACTTATAAGTTTAAGCCATAATTAAATAATTATAACTAAACATATTTATCAATTTTAAAAGAGAGATACAAGTATGAAAATCAAAGAAGGAAAGGGATAGAAAAACTCCTAGAACGTATGAACTCTCGTCTTCTTCTAATTGTGACTTCTTCTAACTTTCACTTTCTCCCAAATCCAAGCTTGGTGTTGAAAAGATGGCTAAAAGATTGAATCCAAACCCTTTTGTCTCCAAGATAATCTTCTTCTCCCTCTTAGCCTCTTCTTTTCTCTTTTGTTCTCCTCTTGGTCGAGCTTTGTGATTCCCAGCCGAATCCCCTTTTGTTTTCTCTTATTTTTCTTTTTATAGCATGCTGGTTTAGGGCAATTTTTAGGCAGCGGCGACTTGCGCAAGTAGCGGGGCAAGTAGCGGCAACCACTGTCAAGTTTTGGAAATATAATATCGACTTGCGCAAGACTTGCGCAAGTGGCGGCTCAAGTAGTGGGCCAAGTAGCAGAACACACTGCCTGGATTTGGTAAAAATATAATCGTGACTTGGCAAGTAGCGATGCTTGTAGCGGCTCAAGTAGCGGGACCAAAACAACGTAGTTTTGCCCTAAAATCTCCCTAACTCTCCGAATGACCATGTTTACCTGCACACTCAAGGAAAGCATAAAAAACAACCGATAATTATTCAGAAATGGAACAAAAGTAGGTAAGGATAGATAACGATGGAAACCCATTTTTAATCAAGAAATAGAGCCAAGATGCATCAGAATCTATCCACTATTGATTTTCTGATTCTACAATGAGCTCTTCAGAACCTTTGAGAACCACTTCCTTTTGCTTATCATTGGTCTTCTTGCTCTTTTGACAATTTGCCCTGAAGTGACTGGTATTTCTACAAATAAAACATCCATTCTTTTTTCTTGAAATTTTGCTTCTGTTTCCTTCCTGGATTTTGTCTTACGCTTCTTGAAATTCTTTCCTTTTATTTTACGTGACTTTACAGCTATGAGCAGATTTCCTTTGTCATTTTTCTTCTTTCTCCTATTCATTCTTACTTCCTCTACAACCAACAATGTCGGTTGAGTCATCATTGACAAATCCTTTTGCCTATAAGTCAATGAAGTGACCACATGATCCCATGATTCAGACAAGCTATTTAGAAGAGTTGACACCTTTTTATCCGAAATTTCATGACCAACATTAGATAAATCTTTTGCAATCGCTTCCAAAATCAAATCATCCTACATATGGTTGACTATTGTTGCTCGAGCCAGAGCAATGTCTTTCTCCCATTTCAATCTGCATTCTTTGGCTTTTCTTTATCAACCGTATGCAAAGTCTTCTCATGTGTCAATAAATTTTTTATTCTCTGTTTCCATATACGGAAATTCACACTATTCAATCTCTCTACTTTAACAGTAACAAAAAATTACTCTTAGATCACTGTATTGATTTAAGGAATTTTCTCAATTATAAACCTCTTGTAGGAGTAATTGCCCTTATTTTTTCAAAAATATCCTTTTTATGCACTCTTGAATTGAATATTCTATTGGCAAGATTTCTTGAATCCACACAAAAATTTGAATTTGCAATCCCTAAATTGAATTTTTGACCTCTCAGATAGATTCGGATATCAGGAAAACTATGAAGATGCACTAGAAAAGGCTAAGTCGACCCAAACCAAGTTTTTTAGACCACTGGGTTGGAGTATAATCCAAACAAGGCGGCGGCCGGATCTTCACCCGGGTCAAACGGCGGGTTAGCAAAAGAGGAGGATCCGCTTGGGTTGGCTACAAGTCACTCGGGTCAAAGCGATTATTAAATCCGTACTACACTGCATGGAGTAACTTGGCTCTGATACCGAAGGATTATGAAGACCAATCGTTGAACCGCTGTTAAGCTGGTGGTTGCATGCAAAGCCGTTCAATGTCTTACTATTGTGTGTCTGTATATGTATATAATAAAAATGTGAGTTAATCGTTTATTATATAAGGGCTATTTATGATCCTCAGTCTGAGCGGTCATGTTGTTTCCTAAATGGTTATGTCTCTACAAAGAGACATAACTCATATGAAATGTTATGTCTCTTATACAAAGAGACATAACGGATCTGAATTGTTATGGCTCTTATCTAAAGAGACATAGATAACTTATCTAAGTGGAAATAATTATTCAGTGTTCAATGTATATGACGTACCATCTTTGTAATGCACCTTATTACACTGAATCCTTTATATGTGGCCTTATTTAAATCATATATCTTCAAAAATTACCAAATGAATAACTCAATCATCATTCAAATTATTTTGGAGTATTTTCCTTAACTCTGTGGCAAAATTTGACAAGAAAAGGAAAAATTCCAGGGTTGCTAGTTTTAAATTTGTTACTAATTGAAGGAGTGAAACAGGAAATTTCTTCTAAAAAAACTATTAAAATTTAGTTGGAATATGTTCATAATTGCAATGATAGTAATTTACAAGAGTAAAAATAAAAATGAAAACCTAGTAGGTGTTCTTGCAAAAAGAAAATAGATTCGTTGCATGGACAAGTTTTGATGAGAATTTTCAGTTCACATCCACTTTTTCTGAAAACTGTTTTTGAGACATCGAAATCTAAAGTAGAAGTTAAAGTTACTAAAATGACAATGATTTAATAATAATAATAGCTTATAGGGTATCTAATCACACTACAAATTAACAAATTTCTGGGCCACGATCAAAATGAAGAAAGCCATGCCATTATGAATTATGAGGTGTAAAGGTGATGTCTGGTTTTGATTTTGATGCCTAGTTGTCATGTCCAAGGGTCCGATCATCTGCTAATTAATCGTGAATTTATAATAAAATCTTATATGAGAATCTCACACGTGAATTTACGAATTTGAACATGAAAATAGAGTATTTAAAATTAATTTTTAAAATTTACAAATACAATGATACTCTTAAAATATGTCAAGGACTGTAGCTAGACCCCTCTTTTCTACATGACTTCTAACCAACCAAAATCATCAACTAATAAGTCAAAGAAAATGAATCATGAATATTTAAACAGTGAATATATATAATAATTTTCCTCTTATGAATTTACAGATACATAGGAGTTACATGATGATGATGATCAGTATTTATTTTGAATTTTAATATTAAATTCAGCTAAAAAAATAACAAATTTAGATCAATTTTGCCCTAAATAGAAAAGATATACATACGCCCCAGCAGAGTGCAGATCAACTATTTTATTTTATTTAGTTGTTTTAGTAGTTGTCGAGAAGCATCTCTCAACTCGGTAAATGTTTGTCTTCACATGCTGAGGTGCACTCTATATTCATTAATTCCTGTAATAATCTAATTAATTAATTAATTTCTGACAAATTCATGTCAATCGGTGACCATATGATATGATCATTAATTAATTAGTTAATTATATATACACAATTTTATCACAGCATTATGTATGAGTCTGGTTTGTGTTGCAGCTCAGGGGTTCCTTTATGTTTGCGTGAGGCTTTTCAGCGGTCTCTTGGTGTTCCCTCAGTGCATTGTCATGGTGGTGTTCCCTCAGTGCATTGTCATGGTAAATACTTGGGGCTTCTAAGTTTTATTAGTCGCAATAAACATCAATTGTTCTCTTCTATTAAGGATAAGATTTGGTCTAAACTCTAAAGGTGGCATGCTCATTTTTTCTCCGTTGGTGGGAAGTAAGTTCTAATTAAAGCAGTCATCCAGTCTATTCTCACCTATGCTATGTCCCTTTTTAAGCTCTCTAATTTGCTTATTAGGGAATTGCATGCTCTTATTGCTCAATTTTGGTTGGGTAGTAATGTGAGTAAACGATGTTTGCATTGATATTATTGGGAGAAGTTGTGCATGCACAAATCAGAGGGTGGTTTGGAGTTTAAGGACCTCAGTTTGTTTAACCAGGCTTTACTCGCCAAACAATATTGGAGGATTATTCAAAACCCCTCATCCCTTATCGCCCGAGTCTTAAAAAATCGATATTTTCCTAATTTTTCTTTTTTGCAGGCTTCAGTTGGTCGTGCTTCTTCTTTTGTTTGGCGTAGCTTCCTTTGGGGTCGAAAAAATTATAGAGTTGCGTTCCTGTAGGCGTATTGGTGATGGAGAGTCTATTAAAATTTATCAGGATAGATGGGTTCTGCGCCCTACTACCTTTCGAAATTTTTCTCCCTACTAGCTTGATGGTGAGGCCATTGTTTAGCCAGTGGAGCGTGGAACTCTTCTCTTATTTGTGCTGTTTTTCTCCCTAAGGATGGCTAAATTATCCTCTCCTTGCCGTCTCCCATCCTTAGCCGGCGAGACTCTCTTTGCTGGAGTTATGACAAGAATGGCTTCTTTTCTGTAAAGAGTGGCTACCGAGTAGCTCTTGCTCACTTCTTGAATCCTAGCTCCTCTGGTTTCTCTAGTTTATATGAGTGGTGGAAGTTCTGCTGGAAGCTTCGGATTCCTTCGAAGGTTAAGCTTTTTGTTTGGCGAGCTTGTCATGACTGGTTACCTTCTATGGATGTCCTCTTTAATCGTCGGATTTCTTCATACTTTGCCTGCCCTTTATGCCTTTCTAAAAAAGAGTCTATCCTTCATGCCTTATAGGGTTGTCGAACGGTCTCGCCTGTCCGCAATGGGTGCTATCTAGCTTCTGATATTTGGCGTAGGCAGTACCCTTCCTTCCTTGAGTTCATATTATATTGTTTCTCACTGCTTCTACGTGAGGAATTTAAGGTTCTTGCCATTGTTTTATGGCGGGTTTGGTTTTGATGGAACCGAGCAGTTCATGGCCATCACATTATGGATGTTGTTGATATTGTTCCTTAGGCGAGGGGTTTTCTTTCTAATTTTTGCCTTACTGTTGACAGTAGTACTAGTCTTCCCTCTTCTCTTGCCCCAATTTCGTCTCTGGTTTGCTAGTCTCCTCCTTCTGGTCACTGCTTTAAATTAAACACTGATGCATCGGTGCAGCTTGGAATTGGTTTGGTCGGTTTTGTAACGCCCCTAATTTTTCTTAAATATAATAAATATCCTTGATGCAAAAGTTAAGTATGTGATTTAAATTGGGGGAAAGTATATATATTCGATATATAGTGTATAAATGAATAGTAATTTTAACTGATTTAACTCTCATTAGAAATATTATTTTCATGGTACAGTTGGATGATAATGGATTCAATTGAACATTGGTAATGTCAATTTGGTAATTGGATAAGTGTAAAATATTTTTGAAATAAATATTGAGATGAAATGTGATTGGGGGATTAGATTGATAATAAATAAATGATTGCTCAATTACATGTGAATAATTGTCAAATTGTTATCATTTTCGAATTTTAAAAGTCAAAGAGGGGCAAGTTGCAAATTGAAGATATATATATAGTTAGTGGAGTCCAACCAACAACTCACCAGAAAACACACAAAAAAATAAATAAATAAAGAAGAGAGCAATTTGGCGTGAGAGGAAAAGAAAAGAAGAAGAAAAAAAAAAAAAAAGAAAGAAAGCCAAGGAGAAGAGTTGGCCGAGAGAGAAGAAGAAGAAGAAGAAGAGGAAGAAGAAGAAGAAGAAGAAGAAGAAGAAGAAGAAAACACAAAAAAGAAAAGAACAAAGAAGAGAGCAGTTTGGCATGAGAGGAAAAGAAAAGAAGAAGAAAAAAGAAGAAGAAGAGAGAAAGCCAAGGAGAAGAGTCGGCCGAGAGAGAAGAAGAAGATGAAGACACAAAAATAAATAAATAAATAAAGAAGAGAGCAGTTTGGCATGAGAGGAAAAGAAAAGAAGAAGAAAAAAAAAAAAAAAGAGAAAGCCAAGGAGAAGAGTCGGCCGAGAGAGAAGAAGAATTACATGTGAATAATTGTCAAATTATTGTTATTTTATGATTTTAAAAGTAAAAGGGGGGCAAGTTGCAAATTGAAGATATATAAATATAAATATATATATATATATACACACACACACACACATAACAACTCACCAGAAAACACAAAAAATAATAATAATAATAATAATAAAGAAGAAGAGGAAGAAGAAGAAGAAAAGAAATCCAAGGGAAGAGGAGTTTTGGAAAAAAAAAAAAAGGTTTTCAAGTTGGTGTACACGTATTTTCTGGAAAAATATTCTGTGATTAATATTGTGTTTATGCTTTACTTTGAATCTCCATGATTTCGATAAAAGAATATTGAATAATTTAGTGGATTATATTGTTTTATTGAATATGTTTTATGATTATTGTTTGAAAAATATATTCCTGAGTATTCTGGAAAGATTGTGAGTTTCCAAAAAATAATTATGGAAAATATTGTTTGAATAGTTTTCGTAAACTATGTAGTTACAATGATTTCAAATTGAAAATAATGTTTGGAAGTTTATTTTTGAATAAATATGGAATATTTAGTGATTAACGAATTGATTTCAATATATATATATATATATATATATATATATTTATTTATTGTGGAAATGAAAGGTTTGAACAATTGTTTTCAATGATTTCGTATTGTGATAATTTAGTGAAATCGCATGACTGAGTATGTGATTTCAGAAATGATATCAGAATATAATTTGTGAATTATGAAAAGTTGTCAAATTGAGAAAATTATGGAATATCCAGAAAATGGCCCTAATATATATATATATATATATATATATATATATATATATATATATATATATATAGGGAAACGGATAAAGGAAATTGACATGTCAATTGGGTTCACTTAGCAGTACTGCATTGAGATTTCTGAGATTTTGATGATTATGATATCACTATTTAGATTATGTGTAGCCACCGTTGTGGACGGTTATAAAGTGAAGACATTTCTGTCAGGCAGTCCCCGTAGGGTCCGATGTCGAAAATGATACATGTATAGGGATACCATTTCATGCTAAAATGGGAAACCCGACTATATATAATTCAACGAGCAGTCCCCGTTGGGTTCCAGTGCCGAACAACCCTTAATCCAGTCTAGTAAACCTATGATGTGTATCGGAGGTCTAAAGTGAGATGTATGGAAAATTATGAAATTAAAGGAAACTTATTGTTGGATTTTTCATATATGTTTATCAAAAGAATTATACATTCAATAATGATTTACGTTTATATTTTAATATTTGTTAAATAAACAAGTTTATGGAAATATGTTTATTACTGCTTTTATTTGTTTTTATTATCGAATGAGTAGTTGGATTTATGTTGAGTTCTGCTCATATTTTAATAGTTATTCAATAACTGAATTCATGGAAGTATATTTATTACTATTACATAATTTTTATATAATTTCAGTATACACCCACTAAGCGAAACGCTTAGCGCATTAGTTTTAATGCATAGGTGAAAAGAATCAGAAGGAAGGATAGGACTAAGGAGTAGAGTTCTGCAGAGCAGGATACCTGAATCACCTCCAGTATTATTTTTTTGGGTAGTTATTTTGTTTACTGTTTTACTTATATCAAGAATGCATATGCATATAATGTAAAAGTTGAATTTATTGAGTCTTGTAATTATTTGTTATCAGTTTTATATATGGATTTTAAAAATGTAAATTAAGTGGTTTGTAAATATTTGTTAATTTTGATGTGATTTTCAAATATGAGGTTATATGTTTTCTGAAAAACTATCTACTGATTGATTGATTGAGAATGTTTGAAAAGTCGCATCGTTGGTAGCATGCGCATATGATTAGACTTTAGAAGTGTTTGAATTGTGAATTTGAAATTTTTATTAAACAGGTATAGAAAAACAAAGGGAATTCTGTCAAATTTTTTATAAATATTATGGGCCCAATTTGAAAGGTTTTTGGAAATATTAATATATGTTTTCAAGTATTTTCGAATATTAAGAAAAATTTAGAAAATTTTGTAAACTGGGAATGCTCCCGGATTCGTTCTGTACGGGTCAGGTCAGCGGGTGTTACAGGTTTGGGTGCTATTGGTCGTGATTCTTCATGTCACGTTCTTATAGCAAAGGCTTGTAATGCATTACCCTTCCTTGATGTTGCTTTTGCTCTTTGGTTTGGTTTGATTTTGGCTAAGGAGGCTGGACTTTGGCCTCTCCAGGTTGAATCTGATTGTCAAAGTGTTGTGAATAACATACTGGCTAAGTGTATTCCTCATTTAGAGATCGGTCTTGTTTTTGAAGACAATTTGGCTCTTCTTGATGATTGTCGAGTTGAATCTCTTTCTTCTGTTTCTCGTTCCACAAATAAAGGTGCTCATTCTTTAGTTCAATTGGGTTGTTCGATTTTTGGGTTTTCTGTTTGGTTAGAGGAGTTTCCTCCTTCTATTTCCTCTGTAATTTTGGGTGATTCAAGGCCCTATTTGGTTTAATGAATTCGTTCCTTTTAAAAAAAAAACAAAAATTATAACGAAAAAGTTTAATTATAAAAATTCCAGAAACAGGCCCCAAAATTTTAACATTCTAGAGAATTGATAATAATATAATATATGTAGTTATTAGGTGGCTTTCTAGAAGACTAGAAGTCCTTAATTGAGAATTTGAAGCCCTCGTCAATGAAGTAGCATTTATGGTTGTCCCTTCCCTATTAAAATTCTTTAATCAAAATATAAAATTAGATTTAGTTACAGATCACTTGCTAAGGGGCTGTTGTACATCCTAACATTAGTTAAAAGTTTTATTATTATTTATTTTAAAATATTATAAATTTGAAATTAAGAAATAAAAATATGACTTAAACCTGCTGGGTGGATCCCTCCACATGGAGGGCACCATAACAAATTAAACAAACAACTTTCTCATGTGGGAGACAAGGAGCCGAAAGCAAGCTCAAGTGCAACATGGAGGTTGCTCTCTTTTTCATTTGTTTAATTTGTGTAAAGCAAATCTATCACCTATAAATAGAGTGCCTCTTGGCATTCTATCACATCAAGCAAAAACACAACAATTGAGAGAGTGTGTGTGTTGAGAGATCCTCAGAGAAAAATAGAGAGAGTTTTCTGAGAGAGAAATTGTGAGCCAATTTGTGAGGTTCTATCCACAAATTGAAGTTACATTGTTATTGTAATTTGTGAGAGATCCACCCAAGGGTGAAGTTTGTAATCCCATTATTATTATAGTGGAGTTTTTTTAAGCGGCCTACGGGTCCCGTGGTTTTTACCTTCATTTTGGAGGGTTTTCCACGCTAAAAATTGTTGGAGTTATTTTTACTCTATTTGGTTTGGGAAATTATCCTGGGGCCGTAAAATTTATTATTTTACAAACACATTTTTCCCAACAAAGTGGTATCAGAGCCTGTATCAGATTCTCTAGAAAATTCTTAGTATGCTCTGTGGTTGCAGTATTATCTGATCTTCCACATCAGAAAAGAATTATTCTTGAGTTTACTGATTTTTGTGATTGCTGGAAGTGTGGTGGTGCGGAAAGTGCATGTCTAGGAAAGATTCTGGCTAGGAAAGATTTGGTATTTAAGTGTGTCCGTTGTGACCCACCTCTCTTTCCTGGGAACTTACCTGGTGTACTGTTCACGACCACGTGCACTATTCAAGCATACGAAGTACTATTCACGAAGTACTATTCATCGCTGAAAAATATCAAACTCGGCGAAACTTGTTGACTAACGATCCAAATGGAGGAGAGCACAGGCAACATGATCAAGTTAACTGCATTTAATTATGCAGTATGGAAGCCAAAGATGGAGGATCTTTTATACATTAAAGATCTGTGGAAGCCGATTGTAATGCCGAAGGAGGAAGCAGTGACTACAGCTTCGACGGATGCCAAGACATCCAGCACTTCGACGTCCACATCAGACGTTGAGTGGACTGTGCTAAACCGAAAATGTGCTGCTCAAATCAGACAATGGATCGACAGAAGCATTTTCCAAAACTTTGCTAATGAACACGATGCTTACGTTCTTTGGCAAAAGTTGGAGAAAATGTATGCAAGGACAACCGCACAGAATAAAGCTAATCTGATGCGACGATTAGTCAACTTGAAGTATAAAGATGGAAACAGCGTGTCAGAACACATGAGCGAGTTCCAAGGCATCGTAGATCAACTCAAGTCTATGAAAATGACTGTAGATGACGAGTTGCAAGCATTGTTGATGCTGAGTTCTCTACCAAAAAGCTGGGACACTCTGGTTGTGTCAGTTAGTAACTCTGCTCCTGACGGCAAACTTACCATGGATATGGTAAAAGACAGAATGCTCAACGAAGAGTCTCGACGAAAAGACGAAGGGCATACCCCTGAAAATGAAGCACTTGTTACGGAGAAACAAGGCAAGCAAGAATGGAGGGGAAGGAGTAAAAATCCCCATAACCAAAGTCAGCAAAGAGGACGGTCAAAGTCCCGATCAAGGCATGACAAGAAGTGTCACCACTGTGGTAAGCTTGGACATTTCATTCGAGAATGTCGAAAGTTAAAGGCGGAGCGAACCAGAAATCAGGATGCACAAACCCGAACAAATGACACCGCAACAGTCACCGAAGAAGTTGTCGTTGTTCAAGCTGAGGATTATATCAATCTTGCAAGTCAAGATTCTACATGGGTAGTTGACTCAGGTGCATCATACCATGTCACTTCACGACTGGAGTTCTTCTCAACCTACACTCAAGGTGATTTCGGACGAGTGAGGATGGGAAATGATGATGTCTCCAAAATTATCGGCATCGGAAATATCCATTTAGAAACTAACCTTGGATGCAGGCTAGTTTTGAAAGATGTGAGGCATGTTCCTGATATCCGCCTCAATCTGATCTCCACCGGAATACTTGATGACGATGGTTACAGCAATTATTTTGGTGAAGGAAAATGGAAGCTTACCAAAGGCAATTTGGTAATAGCAAAAGGCAAGAAAGATACATCCCTCTACCACACAGAAGCCAAGCTATGTAGAGGAGAAGTAAACACCACCAGGAAAGAAGTTCCCACCGAGCTATGGCATAAGCGGCTCGGCCACATGAGTGAAAAAGGTCTCAGTATTCTTTCCAAGAAGGCGCTTTTGCTAGGGATGAAAGGTACATCATTGCCTACTTGTGTTGATTGTATTATGGGAAAACAACATAGAGTTGCATTTCGTAGTTCCCCACCATCTAGAAAGGCGAATATTCTAGATTTGATACACACAGATGTCTGTTCAATGAGTTGTAAGTCACTAGGAGGTGCTACTTATTTTGTGACTTTCATTGATGACCATTCTAGAAAAGTATGGACTTTTGCTTTGAAAACTAAAGATCAAGTGCAGGAAGTTTTCAAGCACTTTCATGTAAAAGTTGAACGAGAAACTGGCAGACGTTTGAAGTGTGTACGTGCAGACAATGGCGGTGAGTACCGCGGACCATTCGAGGAGTACTGCAGAAGTTTCGGCATCAGGCTGGAAAAATCAGTACCAAAGACACCTCAACATAATGGTGTTGCAGAGAGAATGAACAGAACCATTTGTGAAAGGGTCAGATGTATGCTCTCAAATGCAAAACTGCCAAACTCTTTTTGGGGGGAGGCAATGAGAACCGCAGTCGACTTAATCAACCTTTCTCCATCAGTTCCGTTGAACTATGACGTACCAGAAAGAGTTTGGACGGGGAAAGACGTTTCTTACAAACACTTGAAAGTATTTGGGTGCAGAGCATTTGTCCACATCCCAAAAGACGAGAGGTCCAAGCTGGATGGAAAAGCAAAACAGTGTATCTTTGTGGGACATGCCCATGAAGAATTCGGCTACAGACTTTGGGATCCTGTTAACAAAAGGATCATCAGAAGTAGAGACGTGGTGTTTCTTGAAGATCAGACGATCGAGGATTTCGAGAAACCCGAGAAGCCACAGTCAGATGAAATTCCAGTTAATCTGGAACCAGTCTCTCCACCAACAAATTCTGATGAAGGGGGAGCAACACCAGATACTGATGATGTTCATCCACCAGCTCGCAGTCCAGAACCAGAACAAGTCCAGCCAGAAGTACAGTTGAGGAGGTCCACTAGAGAGCGACAACCAAGTCGTAAATATTCTCCTAACGAGTATGTGATGCTCACTGACGGGGGAGAACCAGAAAGCTATGATGAAGCTATTACTGACCAGCACAAGACAGAGTGGTTAAAAGCCATGCAGGAAGAAATGAAATCCCTACATGAGAACCACACATTTGACTTGGTGAAATTACCACAGGGAAGGAAAGCTCTCAAGAACAAATGGGTGTACAAAATCAAAAGTGAAGAAGGCAACTCACAACCACGTTACAAAGCAAGACTGGTTGTGAAAGGATTCGGGCAGAAGAAGGGTGTTGATTTTGAAGAAATATTCTCACCAGTGGTAAAAATGTCTTCAATCCGAGTTGTTCTTGGCTTGGCAGCTAGTCTCAATCTGGAGGTTGAACAACTTGACGTAAAAACCGCATTCTTACATGGTGATCTCGACGAGGAGATCTACATGGAGCAACCTGAAGGTTTCCAAGTCAAAGGGAAAGAACAATCAGTATGCAGACTAAAGAAGAGTTTGTACGGTCTGAAACAGGCACCAAGGCAATGGTACAAAAAGTTTGACTCGTTCATGGAGAAAAATGAGTACAACAGAACGACGGCTGATCACTGCGTCTTCATCAAGAAATTCTCTGATGGTGATTTTATCATTCTTTTGCTTTATGTTGATGATATGTTAATTGTTGGCCAAGATATCGGCAAAATTAACAGGTTGAAGAAAGAGTTGAGCAAGTCCTTTGCAATGAAGGATTTAGGACCCACTAAGCAGATTCTTGGCATGAGGATTACCCGCAACAGACAAAATCGAAGAATCTGGCTATCTCAAGAACGGTATGTTGAAAAGGTTCTTGAAAGATTCAACATGAGCAAAGCCAAATCTGTTAGTTCTCCACTTGCAAGCCACTTCAAGCTTAATGCAAGTCAGTGTCCTTTTAGCAAGGAAGAGAAATCAGAAATGAGCAAAGTGCCTTATGCATCGGCGGTTGGCAGTCTAATGTACGCTATGGTATGCACTAGACCAGACATTGCTCATGCTGTTGGTGTTGTGAGCCGATTCCTATCTAATCCTGGAAAGGAACATTGGACAGCAGTCAAATGGATACTCAGGTATCTCAGAGGTACTTCCAGTCATTGTTTATGTTTTGGTAATTGTAAACCTGTATTAGAAGGATATACAGATTCAGATATGGCTGGTGACATGGATACGAGAAAGTCTATATCCGGGTACCTAATAACATTTGCAGGGGGAGCTGTCTCATGGCAATCACGGTTACAAAAATGTATTGCCTTAAGCACCACAGAAGCAGAGTACATCGCAATTACTGAGGGTTGTAAGGAGATGCTGTGGATGGAAAAGTTCCTACAAGAGTTGGATCAGAAACAGGAAAGCTATGTTCTCTATTGCGACAGTCAGAGCGCAATTCACCTTAGTAAGAACCAAACCTTTCACTCAAGGTCCAAGCACATCGACGTAAGGTATCACTGGATTCGTGATGTGTTGGAAAATAAACTGTTACAAGTTGAGAAGATTCATACCAATGACAACGGCGCAGATATGATGACGAAAAATCTGCCTAGAGGAAAACTTGCTGTATGTAGAGAGATTGCAGGTGTGGTGGAGCCCTCCATGTAATCGGGAGGGGGAGATTTGCTGGGTGGATCCCTCCACATGGAGGGCACCATAACAAATTAAACAAACAACTTTCTCATGTGGGAGACAAGGAGCCGAAAGCAAGCTCAAGTGCAACATGGAGGTTGCTCTCTTTTTCATTTGTTTAATTTGTGTAAAGCAAATCTATCACCTATAAATAGAGTGCCTCTTGGCATTCTATCACATCAAGCAAAAACACAACAATTGAGAGAGTGTGTGTGTTGAGAGATCCTCAGAGAAAAATAGAGAGAGTTTTCTGAGAGAGAAATTGTGAGCCAATTTGTGAGGTTCTATCCACAAATTGAAGTTACATTGTTATTGTAATTTGTGAGAGATCCACCCAAGGGTGAAGTTTGTAATCCCATTATTATTATAGTGGAGTTTTTTTAAGCGGCCTACGGGTCCCGTGGTTTTTACCTTCATTTTGGAGGGTTTTCCACGCTAAAAATTGTTGGAGTTATTTTTACTCTATTTGGTTTGGGAAATTATCCTGGGGCCGTAAAATTTATTATTTTACAAACACATTTTTCCCAACAAAACCGATAATATTATTATTATTATTAATTTTTTTTTTTTTAAGAATTGACACACCAGCTTCTATCATTTCGTTAATGTATTAGAAGCTTGTCATAGAGCGTAGGAGACAAAATAGTCGGCAAACATTACTTTTCCTTGTTTAGTACGGCCAGATGGTGGTATTAAAAAATAATAATAATAAGACAAACTAATGAGAACTTTTAAAATAACCCTCAAATTAGTGTAAATTTAAAAATAACCACTCCAGAAAATGTTTCTTCTTTTAGCCAAGGAAATGTTTTTTGAATAAAAATACCCAAAACTTTAACAACCAACACCACTTCACTTGTTTTCAAAAAAAAATAAAAAAAATTACCACTTCACTTAACTTGTAATTTTTCATTTCTAAAGGAGAGAGAAACCAAAATGCAGAAGAGCAACATGAAACTTAGAAAGAGAAACCAAAAATTAACCTAGCTAGCTTGTAACTTTGATTATTTTCGGTTTAAAATCCATAATTTTTTGTGATAATATTGGTTTAACATGTTGGATCCGCATATATCATTGATTGATTTGCTTAATTTGGTCAATTTCATGTTTCCAGTAACATTGCAAGCTAACTTTCATAAGTTAGCGTGTAAAGTTTGTTCTCAACGTATAAATAAATATTCTTAACATGTAAACATATTTTTTTCTTAACGTGTAAATATTTACTCTTAGCATGTAAACATGTGTTCTCAACATACAAATATTTTCTGTTCTCAGCGAGATGTAGAACACTTTTAATGGACTCTGAGGGGGAAACCAATGTTCGATTTGTGTAATTTATATATTATCAAAATCATCTCGATGAGGAGAAAAAAGTTGTGGAGAGAAGAGAGAGAAATAGAAACGAGAGAATAGAGAAAAATCTAGTGGAGGAAGGGAAAAATGTTGTAGAGAAAGAAAATTTTAGAAAGAGAAACGCAAACGTATAAGAGAGATAAGAGAGAAAGAGAAAAGAAAGAAGAAAAAGATATCTAGGGGAGGGAGGGAAGAAATTTATAGAGAGAGAAATACAAATGAATAAGAAAGAGGTTTGTAGACTGAAAAAGGTTAAAATTGAAGGATTATAAAGACTAATCATTGAACCACTGTAAAGCTGGTGGTTGTATACAGAGTCGCTCAATATCTCACTGTTGTGTGTTTGTATATGTATATACTAAAAAAAGTGAGTTAATCGTTTATAATACATGGGCTATTTATAACACCCTATTTGAGCAATCATCTTATTTCCTGATTAGTTATATTTGTTTACAAAGAGACATAATTCATCTGAACTGTTATGTCTCTTATCCAAAGAGACATAACTCATCTGAATGGAAACAATCATTCAGTGTGTATGGTGTACTATCTTTGTAGTTCACCTTATTGCACTGAATCCTCTGCATGTGGCCTTATTTATATCATATATCTTCATCCGCCACTTGATCGAATAATTCACTTCGAGTTTTGTAAACATCTGCAAACTGTTTGTTGGAACATGGTCATTTGCCTTCATGTGTACAGGACTTTAAAACAATTATTTCTGACCGTACCTTTATCTGGTGACTTCATTTTAAATTTATAGTGGCACTAATATCCCTGAACTAGGAAAGACCATTCGAACCTAGTATCTATTGGCAACTTCAGCCAAGTTTGAAGCTTGACATGCGCTTAAAATTTCGATCAAGTACTTCCTTCTAGGTTATTTCGAAGCTTTTCATTAATACACTTTATTGACAACTTTTACACTAAACGCCCAACATTATACAAATTCAACTCAATGGTTCTATCGAATTTTACATACAAGAAGATTTGTTATAACTCTTATTTTCTCGTTAGTGTTCTCTATCTTTTCTCCGACTAATATTTTAATCAGATATAGTTGTATCATTTGATTACTTTAGGCGTCGCTGAGATCTTTACTAAGATACCTTTATACTGCATGTTCAAACCACACATCTAGATGCTTTTTAAACCCATAGTGGTCACATGCTCTCTGAAATTTTACAGAGATAATCTTTCATCATAGAATTAGCCACCATTTCATCAAAGGGTACATAGTCGAATTTTGTTTTACCCCTCTCCACTATATCTAGTATATAGTGATAATTTACATCAATATATTTTACTTTGGGACTATTTGCTCCACTTTTTATTAAGTAAACGACATACTTACTATCACAAAATAAATCAACAGATTTATCAGGTATACCTAGCAGGAGACTATCTATGAATCTTTTAGCCCATACTGTAATACTTAACCCTGTGCTGGAAGATATGTATTCAACTTCCATAGTAGACTTTGCAACACAACCATGTTTCTTCCTTAACCAAGAGACAACAGTTCCACCAAATAAAAATATATTACAACTTGTTGATTTTTTGTCATCTAAGTCTCCTGCAAAATTTGCATCACAATATTCAACAAGTTTTAGATCATTCAAACCAAACACAGTTTCATACCTTTGGTGCCTTTCAAATATCTTGTAATTCTCTTTATTGCCTTCCAATGTGGTTTGCCGGGATTTGATTGAAATATGCTTAAACTCTCACTGCATGACATATATATGGTCTTGTGCTGGTCATTGCATACATAAAACTGCCAATTGCATGAGCATATAGAACATTTTCCATTTCTTTAATTTCAGTCTCAGTTTTGGAACACATATATTTTCTAAGATTAGTGTCTTTGCACACAAGTGTAGCCATTGATTTACTCAGTGACGTAGCCTATGTAGGGGCTAGGGTAGGCTTATGCGCACCCAGTCAAAATGAAAAAAAAATGAATAGTATTATTATACACACTATATTTGTCCATTCATAATTATATTTTAACCCACTAAAAACTTAGCCCAGTTAATATTTTTATTTCATGAAAGTTCAATTTATAATATTATTAACTCTACTTAATTAATGTTTTTATTTTTAGAAGGCCCAATTTACAATATCAATTCACAGCTCACACATTCCTATTACTAGATCTAGAACAGGTTCAGCTACTCTTATATATTTTTTTTTCTTCTCTTCACAACTCACAATTCACAACCTTTACCTTTACTTTCCTTATTTTTTTTTCTTCTCTTCACAGCAATTGTGCTTTCCTTGTCCATTTGCGTTCGATCACCATTCCTTTGTTTCTGTAAATTCTTTTTTAGTTATTTAGTAGTTCATATTATTTTGCTGAATAATAATAATAATAATAATAATAATAATAATAATAATTTTTTAAAAAAAAAACTAGAGTTTGAGTTTGTCAGACCTCGCTCGAACTGGGTTCGAACCAAGCGAACCCCAGAAACGAACCAGAGCAGTACGAGCATTTTCAGTAATGAAACTTATTAAGACATTACTTCGCAATAAAATGGAGTAAGAGTTTCTAGCAAACTCCATGATTATTTATATTGATAGATATATTGCTAATGCTATTGATTCAGATTTTGTAATTGATAAGTTTAATATTTTAAAGAATAGTAAGATACGATTTAAGTAGTTTTTTGTTGTATTTACATTATATGTTTATTTGGTATTTTATTTTTATCTTTTCTTTTAATTAAAAGGGTGCGTTTACTATTTATGTAATACACTTTGAGGAGTATGGCTTATTATATATTAGCCCACCCTAATCTATGTTCCTAGCTATGTCCCTGAATTTACTATTTGTTATATTAAAATGTTTGAGTACCTTATCTAGATAATTTTCTTGATCTATTTACAAATATTTTAATTTCTTATCTCTAGAAATTTTAATTCCTGGGACATACGATGCTTCACCCTTGTTTTTCATTTCAAATTTCATATCTAGATATGATTTTGTTTGATTGATTATATCCATACAATTACCAGCTAATAACATGTCATCTACAAATAGAGACAAAATTGATAACTTATCTTGGCATCTCCAACTATATACACAGTGATCTAACATACTCATTTCATATCCTAATTCTAGGATAGCTTGGTGGAATTTAAATATCATTGCCTAGAATCAGAGACGGACCTATGTGGAGGGCTGGCCCGGGCTCCAGCCCGGGCCAGCCTTTTAAAATTTTTTAAAAAGTTTTCTTTATAATTACATTTATACTATTATTTTATAATTTAATAATATTATAATTTACTATTTACTTTATTAAAGCCAACTTTTTAAAAAAAAAATAAAAGTTTTTTTATTATTACGTTTTATTTTATAATTTAATAATATTATAATCACTATTTACTTTATTAAAATAACTTTACTAAATTTTGATTTATTATTTTATTTATTTTTAGTTTTCTCCTTATACGTCCAACTTATCTTGTCCAACTTCTCTTCTTCAAGTTCATGTGCTCAAGTTCCTCTTCTTTAAGTTCAAGTGCAGGTCTGAATTTTTCTTCTCCAACCCAAGTCGAGGTAATTTTATCATTTTATTTAATATTTTCTATCTTTATTTTATTTTATTTATTATATTTTATTTTTCATGACTAAGGAATAAATTTAGTAATGTGTACTTTAATATCTTGGATTCTTAAAATTACAACATAAATGGCTGTCTAATAAATATTAGGATTCTTGGATTTTTTGATATTTTAGATTTTTAGAAGAATAAATATTATGATAAATTTAATAATATGTACTTTGATATCTTGGAATTCTGGAATTACAACAGAAAAGAATGTTTAATAAATATTAGGATTTTTTGATATTTTAGGGTTTTTAAAAAATAAATATTAATAAATATTAGGATTCTTTGATTTTTTTTATTATATTTTTTTCATGAATAAAGAATAAATTTAACAATGTGTACTTTGATATCTTGGAATCCTTAAATTACAACAGAAAAGATTGTCTATTAAATATTAGGATTATTTGATTCTTTGATATTTTAGGTTTTTGGATGAATAAATATTAATAAATATTGTATTTAATTGTATGTTCTTTTTTATTATTATTATCTTATCGAAAATAAATGTACTTTATTTAATATATACATTTTGAGGGAATTTTACTTTATCTTTGATTTTTAATGAATTAAATTTCTTCGAATAGTTAATGTTCGCTAAAAAAAAAATTTAGTATTGTTTAAGCCCACCCTAGCAAAATATCCTGGGTACGTCCCTGGCCTAGACGATTGTCTAAGTCCATATAATGATTTGTTCACTTTATAGAATTTGTTCTCTTGTCCTTTAACAACAAATCTTTTTGGTTGTAACATATAGATGTCTTCTTTTAAATCTCCATTAAGGAATGTTGTTTTGATATCTAATTGATGTAACTCAAGATTCATATTTACAACAATTGCCATAATAATTCTTATTGACATAAATCTGGCTACTGGCGAATATGTATTAACAAAAATACAGGCTTTTGCGTGTAGCCATTTGCTACTAATCTAACTTTATATCTGTCTATGCTACCATCTGGATTTAATTTTTTAATAAGAACTCATTTACATCCTATAGGTTTTCTTTCTTTCAATAAATCAACTAATTTCCATACTTTATTTTTCTCAATAGAATCTAATTCTTCTTTCATGGCCTTTTGCCACTCTTTAGAATCCACTTCTTTCATTGCTGTAGAATAATTGTTGGCATCAACACTAAGTTGATTTACATCTTCTAAATTGAAGACAATAATTTTTTAGAAGGTTCACGCTTTTGTTTGCTCCCACTAATCAGATCAATTTTATCAAATATCATCAGTGAATTATTAAGTGGATCAACCATTCAATATCATTTGAGTTCTATTTCTTCTTTTTGCAATCTCATTTTGTTGTGGGGTATAAGGCATAGTATAAATATGTCTAATCCCACTCTATTTGCATAAATCATCAAATGCTTCATATTCACCCCTACGTCACTATTTAGTGTTTTTATAGGTCGACACAATTGCGTTTCTACTTCTTATTTAAATTTTTTTTAAATGTTTCTAAAACATTTGATTTGTGCTTTAATAAGTAGATATGCTTAGATCTCACATACCATCTTTGAAAGTAACAAAATATTTCATTCCACGATATGTTTTTGTTCGCATTGGTCCACATAAATAAGAATGAATTACCTCAAGTAACTTGAAGATTTTCAATGTTTTGAAAAAGCTTTTCTAGTAAACTTTCCTTTAACATATGATACACATATGTCAAAGTTGTCTTGATTTACTTATGGTAATATTCCTTATTCAGTCATTTAGAAAATCTTGTTTTTGTTTATGTGACTTAAGCGTAAATGTCATAATAATAATGAATTTAAAGTTGTAGATACAAAAACATAACTGGAAATACTTTTATTATTATTCATAATAGTAACTGTGTATATATCATCAATTCTCTTTCCTCTGAGAAGTACATGACCATTTTTCTCTATTGTTACAAACCCAGACTTGAACCTTATCTCAAAGTTTTTTTTTTCCTCAAGTAAAGATACATAAATAAAATTACGTTTAATAGAAGGAGCATAAAGCTTCTTTTGAAGAATTATAGTATATTTATGAGAAGCAACTTTTAACATATGTGTTGTTTCCCATGTAAAGACGACGCTCTCCCGGTCCCTTATCTTTTATATCGAAAAAGCAACTTTTATCCTTGCAAACATCCGTGTTGCACCAGAATCTATCCACCATTAATTTTCTAATTATGCAATGAGTGTTTCAGAAACTGTGAGATCCACTTCTTTTTGCTTATCATTGGTCTTCTTGCGTTTTCGACAATTTGCCTTGAAGTGACTTGTATTTCCACAAATAAAACATTCATTCTTTTTCTTGAAATTTTGTCTTGCGCTTCTTGAAGTTCTTTTCTTTCATTTTATGAGACTCTACAACGATGAGTAGATTTTCATTGCTATTTTTCTTCTTTCTCCTATTCATTCTTACTTCCTCTACAACCAACAATGCCGATAGAGTCATCATTGACAAATCATTTTGCCCATAAGTCAATGAAGCGACCACATGATCCCATCATTCTAGCAAGCTATTTTGAAGAGTTGACACCTGCATTTTATCTGAAATTCCATGAGCAGCATTAGATAAATCTTTTGCAATCGCTTCCAATTTTATAATGTGATCTACCATGTTGTCATTTTTAGACATCCGGAGCCCATTGAATTGCTCTAAAATATTTAAATATGTTTATGAGTTGGGTCTCTATTTGTCTTCTGGCATGTCCATAATTCTTTTTGCAGTATCAAAACCTTCATCCAACAGAATCAAATCATCCTACATATGGTTGACGATAGTGGCTCGAGCCAGAGCGTTGTCTTTCTCCCATTTTGAATATGCATGCTTTGGCTTTTCTTTATCAACCGTATGCAAAGTCTTCTCATGTGTCAATAAATTTTTTATTCTCCATTTCCATATACAGAAATTCACATTATTCAATCTCTTTACTTTAATAGTCTTAAAAAATTACTCTTAGATCACAGTGTCAATTTTAGAATTTTTCTCAATTATGAACTTTGTAAGAGTAATTGCCCCTATTTTGCCAAAAATATCCTTTTTTATGCACTCTTGAATTGAATATTCTATTGGCAAAATTTGTTGAATCCACACAAAAATTTGAATTTGCAGTCCCAAATTGAATTTTTGACCTCTCAAATGGATCCGGATGTGAGGAAAACTATGAGGATGCACTAGAAAAGGCTTAAATCAACCCAAACCAAGTTTTTTGGACAACTGGGTCGAATTATAATCCAAACAAGGCAGTGCTAGATCTTCACCCGGGTCGAACGACGGGTCAGCAAAAAATGAGGATCCCCTTGGGTTGGCTATAAGTCACTTAGGTCAAAGCACGAATCTCCAAGCAGGTCAAGAGTGGGTTCGGGCGCCAGCCTATGGAAGCAATATCCGACGCTTGCTGGAAATGTTTTACTTTCATTGCTGACTGCTGTAATTCTTCTTCCAACCCTTTTTGATGCTGAAATTTCTTGTTCTGGGACTTGCTAAACTCGGTTTTAGACTAAGGAACTTAGTTTTTGAATTTTTTGAGAATTACTCGGATCAAGTAACAGTAAATTGTCTTAATCGGAATGATTAAATCCTTACTACTTTGCATGGAGTAACCTGGCTCTCATTCCGCTAAAAAATTATGAAGACTGATCGTTGAGCCGCTGTTAACCTGATAGTTACATGCAAAGCCACTCAATATCTTACTATTATGTGTCTGTATATGTATATAATAAAAATGTGAGTTAATCGTTTATAATATAGGGGCTATTTATAATCCCTATTCTGAGCGGTCATATTTTTCCTAATTTGTTATGTCTCTTTACAAAGAGACATAGCTCATTTGAACTGTTATGTCTCTTATACAAAGAGACATAACTCATCTAAATGAAAACACTCATTCAGTGTTCGATATATATGGTATAACATCTTTGTGGTGGACCTTATTACACTGAATCCTTTGCGTGTGGCCTTATTTAGATCATATATCTTCAAAAATTACCAAATGAATAACTCAATCATCATTCAAATTATTTAGGAGTATTTTCCTTAACTCAGTGGCAAAATTTGACAAGAAAAAGAAAAATTCCGGGGTTGCTAGTTTTAAATTTGTTACTAATTGAAGGGAAAAAACGGGAAATTTCTTCTAAAAAAACTATTAAAATTTAGTTGGAATATGTTCATAATTGCAATGATAGGGATTTACAAGAGTAAAAATAAAAATGAAAAACATAGTAGGTGTCCTTGCAAAAAGAAAATAGATTCGTTGCTTGGACAAGTTTTGATGGGAAATTTTCAGTTCACATACACTTTTTTTTAAAACTGTTTTCAAGACATCGAAATCTAAAGTAGAAGTTAAAGTTACTAAAATGACAATGATTTGAATAAGAAAAGAAATGGAATTATATAAAAGGGTGCATTTCATATCAATAATAATAATAATAATAATAGCTTAAAGGGTATCCAATCACACTTCAAATTAACAAATTTCTGGGCCACAATCAAAATGAACAAAGCCATGCCATTATGATTTATGAGGTGTAAAAGTGATGTCTGGTTTTGATTTTGATGCCTAATTGTCATGTCCAAAGATCCGATCATCTACTAATTAATCATAAATTTATAATAAAATCAAAATCATGACTTCTAATAACCAACCAAAATCATCAACAATAAGTGAAAGAAAATGAATCACGAATATTTAAACAGTGAATATATAAAATAATTTCCCTCTTATGAATTTACAGATACATAGAAGTTACATGATGATGATGATCAGTATTTACTTTAAATTTTAATATTAAATTCAGCTAAAAAAATAACAAATTTAGATCAATTTTGCCCTAAATAGAAAAGATATACATACGCCCCAGCAGAGTGCAGATCAACTATTTTATTTTTTTTAGCTGTTTTAGTAGTTGTTGAGAAGCATCACTCAACTCGGTAAATGTTTCTGTCTTCACATGCTGATCGTGCACTCCATATTCATTAATTCCTCTAATAATCTAATTAATTAATTAATTTCTGACAAATTCATGTCAGTCGGTGACCATCTGATTTGATCATTAATTAATTAGTTTATTATATCATATCACAGCATTATGTATATACAATAATTGCATATAAAATAGTTTGTGTTTATTGATTATTATGTGTTAGAATATTATTGTAATTAAATTTTTTAATATATAAATCATATTTAGAAATAGTAATATCAGTTTCTTAATAAATAATATAAATAGTTGAAGAAGATTCAGTCTATCCAGGATAGGTCGAAAGAATCAAAACGTCAATTGAAGTAATTAAGTAGCCAGCCAAGTCTGATTCTAACATCCCACTAAAATCAAAAACGTCAATTGAAGTAATTAGGTGTGACCACTTCACTTTAAAGTGACTTAATAATGACATTTAAGTTTAATCAATTTAATTACAATTTCTTAGCAGGACAGAATTTAATTAACCGACTTATCAGGCAGAGTAAGTATTAGATACAAATTCATATTATATATATATAATATTTATTTATAAAATCTCTAAGTGAGCATTAGAGATAAATTTTAGTTATAAAGGAATTGATGAAATTCAAATGTACATCCCATATATAGTACTATAGAACCTTGGAGTTACTTCAAGTAGGTAGGTAGATGACAACAAATGTTGCATGGCCGATCTCAATCTATATTTATAATTATGAATTCATTATTCATTATTTGTTGTAGCAGCTATACTCTAATACCAACCAAATTAAACAAAGTTTATATAAAATTTAATCTAATCATTAAAATTGTTCTCTACATGAACTTATCATATCAATAATATAAATACGAAAGCAAGGTCTCTAATTTGTATTTGCATGTCCTCATCATAGTCTCTCCCTCTCTCTCTCTATCTTTCTCTCAAAAGGAAGAATGAAGCTTCATGCCATGGAGCTTCCTTTTGCCAAAAACCATAAACCAAAAATTGTTCTACAAATAACATTAACCTTAATTGTTCTGGCGATCATTCCTCTCTGTTACCCTTTATTAGGTTACCCTCTATATTTGTTGAAAAGCTCTTCTGATTCTTCTGATCATTCAATTTCTTCACCATCAACCGATTCAAGAGAAGCTTTGGTAAGGGCACTGGAAAGTGAGAAAATATGTGATATATTTTCAGGAGAATGGGTGCCAAATCCTGAAGCACCATATTACACAAACACAACATGTTGGGCAATTCATGAGCACCAAAACTGCATGAAATATGGAAGACCAGATACTGAGTTCATGAAATGGAGGTGGAAACCAGATGGGTGTGATCTGCCTATTTTTAACCCTGCTCAGTTCCTAGAAATTGTCAGAGGCAAGTCTCTGGCATTTGTTGGAGACTCTGTGGCTAGAAACCAAATGCAATCTTTGATATGCCTTCTATCTAGGGTAAGTCCTCTTCTAATATTAGTTTTGTGATTAATTATATGCCTTTTCTGTATTTTCTAAGTACTTTTTTGACCAGTTCAAACTTGGCACTTATCAATAAAGGTCATGTTAATATGCTAATAAGGGCAGAAATTATCAAAGAAAATCTTATTTAAGATTTAAATAAAAAAAACTTTAAGAATAGTCCTATATTGCCCAACTTGATTTGTAGAAACCACATTAATTATTATAATTAAATAATGTGGCAAACTGATTTGTTATACTATTTTAATTATTATAAAATAATGTGGTAGTTATAAAATTTTGGGGCAGTGCAACATTATTATGTTGTTGCCTTTTATTATAGACAATGATTTGAGTCTAATTAGTTGAAGTTGAGAGTATATATTAATTTTTCAAATTTGGTGCTTGATGATATTTTTATGTATTTGTGAGAAGTAGTGTATATGTTGGTGGATAACCTTAAAACCCAAAAATTTAATCTATTGGATTGTATAATCCATAATCGGTATATATACCTTTTTATTGCTTTATATTTTTCTAATATATATGAGATTCTTTTCATCTTTTATTAGTTTCATATGTTGGTTGTTTAGTAGTATGCACTGCACTAAGACGCATGTTAATAATGATCCTTACTATAAAAGTTATAAGAAATACTAGAATTTAAATTTATTAGAATTAAATTTGACTCTCTAAGAGCCTTTCTTGAAAACATAGAGAGAGAAATTTAATTTGCTTACAACATAATATAGTGTCTTAAATGAATGAAAATTATTTTTTAGAAACCTTTTGGTGATATGAGTCCTTAAAACACACATTAACAGGATCTAAATATTAATATATATAGTCCATTTGAGTGAGAAAGAAAAGTTGTAGCTTTACCAAAAAAAAAAAAAAAAAGAGAGAAAAGAAATGGAGATTGAGTGAGGTTAATAATAATAATTTGAAATGACTTAATCGATTGAAAAACCGAAAAAGAAAAAGAAAAAGAAAAATATTAAACAGTGAGAATAAAAGTGTTGTACAAGAAGGAAGTGAGACACTGTTCAAGTGAAGGAGCCACGACACCTAATTGTTGTTGTGCAATGTGGGTCAACAATCTAGCTGTCCAAACACCTCTCTCTCTCTCTCTCTCTCTCTCAAAGAATAAATTAATATTAAATTTTCAAGATTAGGATAAGAATTATGATAGACAATTGTGATGTTGAGTGAAGTGAATAATTTGATGTATCTCCAGGTGGAATACCCTGTAGATGTTTCATACACACCAGATGAGAGATTCAAACGCTGGAAATACACAAACTATAACTTCACTCTTGCCATTTTTTGGACACCACATTTGGTTAAAGCCAAAGAAGCAGACTCAAATGGTCCAACTCATACTGGCCTCTTCAATCTATATCTTGATGAGTTTGATGAAGAATGGACCACCCAGATTGAAGATTTTGATTATATCATCATCTCTGCTGGACACTGGTTTTTCCGGCCAATGGTATTCTATGAAAATAACCAAGTAGTTGGTTGCCGTTACTGTCTCTTAGACAATGTCACTGACTTGCCCATGTCTTATGGATATAGAAAGGCTTTTAGGACTGCTTTTAAAGCCATAAACAGTCTAGAAAATTTCAAGGGCATTACATTTATGAGGACTTTTGCACCATCACATTTTGAAAATGGGTTGTGGAATGAAGGCGGCAACTGTGCCAGAACAAGGCCATTTAGGAGCAATGAAACAGCTTTAGAGGGTGTGGATTTTGAACTTTATATGACCCAATTGGAGGAATTCAAGATTGCTGAGAAACAGGGCAAGAAATTCAGGTTACTTGACACCACACAAGCAACATTATTGAGACCGGATGGCCATCCAAGTAGATATGGGCATTTGCCAAATGAAAATGTAACATTGTATAATGATTGTGTGCACTGGTGTTTGCCTGGACCCATTGACACGTGGAGCGATTTCTTCCTCGAAATGTTGAAGATGGAGGGTATTACATCTTATGAGGAAAAGCTTTATTCAACAGACAGAAAATTGAAAGTATAGATAGATAGATTCAATTTACACTTTTTTTGTTTTTGTATGTAATGCTTCTTTGTTCTTGTGTATTTGCTTCTAAAATTTTTATTTATGTGTTCATCATAAAGTCTTGTTAAATATTCCTTGCCATTCTTCGCATTATAAAATCCACCCAAAAAGAAAGTTTTTATTATGACACTTGAACAATTAAATTTTTTACTTTTCACTTAATCATTAACCAATAATTATTAATTAACACATTAGCATTTATTTCCTAAATTGACCTCATTACCCCAAATTATTACAAAAATACTCTATTCACAAAAAATCCCCAATTTGCCAGTTTTTTATTTACTTTTATTAAATAATAAATTAAATTATGAGGAAAATTTTTGCCTCATCTTTTTCATAATTTATCACATTTTTAAATATCCGTGTCATATTAGGATTTTTACCCTCCATTAATTTCTTTTTAAAAAAATATATTACTTGAATCCATTTCAGTAAATATTTACCAATCAGTTGTGACATAATATATTAAAGTACAATTTTACCTTTATGCTTATTTAATTTAGCTAAAATGACAATTTTGCCCTCATTTTTGTTACTTTTACACCTTTACATTGATATGGACTACCCACAATACCCTCAAACTATTTAACATTAATACCTTTATAATTAAGGGCAAATTTTAATGTAGTCCCTATAATTTCGTCAGTTATAAAATTTTAAATACAGTTTGCCTTATTGGTATCCGTGAGTTCTAAATTTTCATAAGTGCATTAAATAAGTCATTCTGTTAGTTAATCGTTAGTAAGACTTATTGGTTCCAGGACTTGTTGTTTTTAGACCAGACAGGAGTATTGTTATTTTTAAACCAGACACATCCACGTGTTAACAGCCAAAAAATAGAAAATAAACAAAGTAAAAGTGATATAATAAAAATTATATAAAATTAATTTAATAAAATAAAATAAAATAGAAATGGATATCATTGCAGATCGATGGAGACCCAGCTAGGTCTCTATCCATTGTACAAAGGAGACCCAGCTAGATCTCCCTTACAGATCGACGGAGACTCAGCTGGGTCTTCCTCGATCTGCACTTCATCATTGGCGGGTCTCCATCATTGCAGATCGATTGAAACCCCTGGGTCTCCATCGATTTGGCGAATGAGACCCAGCTAGTGTTGGGATTTATGTCCTAAAGTATTATAATTGTAAATGTAATTAAACATTAATAAAAGTAGTTATTATTCATTTAAATAAAAGTAGTTTATTTAAGTTCATACGTTTATATAATGAGCGCGCAACATCCAAGATTGCAAAATGTAATCTCAATCTTAGTATATGAGAGTCATATACAAGAGGATTTATTTTTAGACTTACAATCTAAAGAGTCCGTAGAGAACAAACAAAGCTGGGTACTTAGTTTGCGGTTGATCTACTGCGGTCCACTCTGTAATGTGTAGTGGTCTAGGATGTAGTTGAAATAAGAATGGAGGCACATTATAGGATGAGATCATATAGGACTAAGCCACGATTTATATGAATCTCTTACCAAGATCCATTTAGTAGATGAGATTCATATATATCGACATATGATAGCTATTTATCGGTGATCTTAATCCTGAATGTCTTATCGACTCCTTTACGCTAGATTGTGGCTTTTGATTTACCATGAGTGAGATCAAATGTAGTTTTCTCAATTAATACCTCTGTATTTTGGAGTTGTGATTTGACTTGTGGCTGAGAAGGTCTGAACACAATATCAGAATTGATTCCTTATTGACTTAAGTAGATAAATAGTTCCCTTAAGGGTTGGTTCGGGGTTTGAACAATTATGAGCGCTCTTCTTCTTCCGTAAGAAAGATAGGATTTAATTGTTCATTAGAGAATCAACGGTGTTTAAAGGAAAAGATATAACCAGAGGGGTATAACGAACATTATGACCCAACTCTAGCTATGAACTACTTGTGGAGGATCACACCATATTTAATTAGCTATATTAATGGACACTGAGGCTTCAGATAGTATAAAAATCTACAATTTCGAGAGTTTTGCCTCGGATTTTTAGTGGAATAACTTCGAGGTTAATAATCGTGGAATATTAGTTAAAGAGTTTTTATTAATATTTCTAAGTATTATTGGAGCTCAAAACTATAAGTCCATTAGGTCCCCTTGCTAGTCCTTATGGTTGTTGGTAACGAGGTTTACGGTAAATTAATTGGATAATCCAATTAATAGTGTTACGAAAGTAACGCGGCTTATTAAAGAGAATTAATTAAATAATGTGATTGTTTAATTAATAATTAAATAATTAAATAAAAATTAATAATTTAGAATTATTAATTTAATTATTAAATGGGAGGTTATGATATCAAACCTTGACAAAGGGAAAATTAAATAATTAGATTAGTTAAAAGTCTATTGAGGTCAAGAGTTCGAATATCTCTAGTTGACCCGAATAAAATAGAATTAAGAATTCTATTTTGACTTGGTCAAACCCTAGAGAATAAATGACTATATAAATATTATATTCTCATAACACACAGGCAAGCAATCATACTTTTCAAGCAAGAAAAGAAAACACGAACCCTGGGCAATTAGGGTTTGGCCAAACCAAAAAGGAAAGAAAAAATTAAAAGAATTTTTCTCTCCTTAGCTTGTGCAGCCGGCCATAGCAAGACAAGGGGTTGTCTCCAAAGCTTGTGATTCTCCTTCATCTCTCTATTCGTGACGTGCCCATACACGCGTTGTCAGACCGCGAGTCATAGCTCGGAAGATTTGGTGGTAACAAAAGGGATCAATGCAATTAAGAACAAAACAAAGGTATTAAATCGTTCAAAATCGCATATGAATAAATCGGTTCTTGAAAAGTGTTTTCAAGATCAAAAAGAAAAATTTTAAAACCTCCGCTGCATACGTTTTCTTTTTTCCTACAATTAGTATCTTAGACTTTGGTTCTTGATTTTATTCATATGCAAAAAAGAACGTAGTTTTGTTTTATTGTTCTTGATAAATAAATTTTTTATATATGATTGTTTTGATTTGTTATCACATGTTTAGGCACGATCTAAAGGTTGTATGTATTATATATTTAATTTTTAATGTATAAACATGGATAGTCGTAATTTTTTATAGTGAATTGGATTTGGATTTTTTTTTTGTCAAATCTGAATCTATTATTAGCTGTTTTGTACATCCTGTAATTAACTGAAGCGGAACCATAGCAAATGGTGTCCGATTGAGGTAATTCAAAAGCCGACGGAAAGAAGAGATTCAGAAAAAGACAACGGCACTGGATATGGGCACTGGACGTGCCATCAAGTGCCACAGCAACCGAACAGTCCTGCAGACCTAAAAAAGGGCAGTGCGCAAGCTACTGTTGTGGCAGGTTTTGGGGCTGTTCTTATGGATTTTTTGCTAGCAATTTTGTTGCGTATTTTCTATGGTGAATATTAACCCAGAAAAATGGCAGAAAATCGAAGCGAAAAATTGCTCGAAAAACTGCCCAAATCGCTCCTTGCGCTGCTGCGCAAGAAGGCGGCACGCACCTTGTGTGTGCGCGGCTGTCGCTGCTGGCGCCATATCTTCACGTGCGTTAGGATTTTTTTGGGCCTCGTTTGGATATCGGTTACGTGTTAAGGTAACGCGTGGGCCTTGGTACAAAAGTTGGCAGTCCATTGAAGTAATGTAGATGGCCTTAATGCGTCCAAGATCGCTACATTTAATTTTTTCGTGTAAGCGGACTTGAGACATGTAGTTGGGTAATCTGATGGGCTTCATGGACAACCATACCATGCTGTTTTTTAAGTGAAGGGCCTTAGGGTCCAACCTATGGATGGGTTACTTAAATTAAATTAAGTTGAACTTGATTGGAGCCCGATATGGAAGGTGATGGACTTGAAGACCAAGATTTACAAAGAAGACTAAGGAATGCCTTGGATAAATTTTTGTAATTAGATTTATTTTAGTTAGATAGTCCTATTCACTTGGTCATTCATGTATGCTTTAAATTTATGTGAAGAATGATTAAGTATGTTCATACATTAATATGTCATTTAGATTAGGTGTGTCTACACGTGCATTATAACATGTCATGCATAATTGTTATATATTATGTGTTTAATTTTAATTTTGATTAAAATAATAAACACTCACATAATTGATAACCGAATAATGAGTTTAGCTTTTAGGAGTAAAAACTTGGTAATTCTCATTAATAAACTAATCATTTAATTAATTAGATTAGCTAGACCCAATAATTTATTTGGATTAAAGCCCTAATAATAATTGGACCAAATAATGAGATTAGTTTTTAGGAGTAAAAAATTGATAATTCTCATTAATGAACTAATTTTTTTTAATTAAATCGTTTAATTAATTAGATTAGTTAGGTCCAATAACTTATTAGGTTTAATTAGATTAAAACCTCGATAATAAATTAGACCGAATAATATGAGTTAGTTTTAATAGGTTAAAATTTGGTAAACTCATATTAATTTCTAATCTCATAAAATATTTATATAGATTAGAAATAAAATAAATTAGTCTTTAAAAGTTAAAGATTAGTAATTTATTAAATGTTAATAGGATTAGATTCTAATAGCAAAGGATCTAGTATATATTAGATTTTACATTAGCTGTTCAATCTAAATTAAATACTAGAGACATAGAGTTTAGAACTCGACGTCATTTAGAAAACCCTAAATAACAAATATGAGTGGGAGAGGAATATATGACATTATATCCCGCAGTCTCCATCGTTAGTTCAACACCGTGAGACTCGAGTGGGGCCTCATGACGGCTTTACTTTCGTTCTTCCTAACGGAAGGTGTTCACGACAGTCAATACCAAGTTTGACTTCCTAACGGATAAGATTTCTGTATGTATTTTAGTATTGAGCTAACCTTCTTAGGCAACTCTTAAGTTAAGTTCGTAAAATCTGAAATGATGAGTCACACTGACATGGATTTAAATTAAACAGGTTAATTAAAATCTCAACTAAACATAGCAATGATTGAATGATATAAGAATAAATAGTTATTCTGATGTATCATTCGATTGAAAATGTCTCAATCTAACATGTAAGGATTTGACCTAGTCTTCTAGGCACTTATTTGTGGTATATTGGATTGTCGTGGCATAGTAACTATTTTAGGAAAATTTCTAGTTCATTAAGCACATCATGTTTAATTTTATGCCGAATTCAAGTACATAATATGAATGTATGGGGTGAATGTTTATTAATTTTATTTATGTTTATTTCAGCAATATCTTCTACATTAATTTCAATTCTCACTAATGAGAAATTAGCTGATGATAACTACACTAAATGGAAATATAATATGAATGCGATCATGGTTTGCAAAGACTTTAAATTTGTGCTAACGGAGGAATATCCTCCAGAGCCTGCAACCAACGCAGAACGATCTGTCAAAGATAAGACTGGCGAGGCAAATGTTGCGGATCCATCCTCTTCTGGTTTCAAGAAGAGAAAGAGGTCTACTGACAAATCAAAGGCTAAGCCTAAGATAAAGAGCACTACGACTGACAAAGCAAAGGCAAAATGTTTCTATCGCGAAAAGGTTGGTCATTGGAAGAGGACTTGTACACAGTACCTCGAGGAGCTCTCCAATAAGAAGAAAGTGAAAAGTAAATCAAATTTACTTGTTATTAAATCTTGTTTAGTAGAAGATGATTCTTCACCTTGGATGGTAGATTCAGGGGGCCACTAACCATATTTGTTCTTCTTTACATTGGATTGATTCTTGAACAGAGCTGGAGGAGGGGTCTTTCACTATACGCGTTGGAACAGGGGATATCGTTTCAGCACGAGTAGTGGGAGTAGTTAGACTGCAAATAAATAATCATTTCTTTTATTGAACAATGTCTATTTCATTCTTGGATTTATAAGGAATTTGATTTCTATAACCGGATTACTTGAAAAATTTTATAAGGTTTCTTTTAATGATAAATCAGTTATCATTTCAAGAAATAGAATGAATGTTTGTTCTGAAATAAATGAAAATAACTTGTATGTTTTAAGACCGTTAACTCATACAACACTGCTTAACACTGAAACGTTTAAGGTTGAAAAACCTAAAACAAACCTAAAACAAAATGACACAAAGTTTCTCATGAAAATGAAACGTATCTATGGCATCTAAGACTTGGCCATATTAACCTTGACAGAATAGACAAATAAGTAAAAGGCGGACCTTTAAGTGATTTAAAGATCGGCAATATACACGTCTGTGAATCTTGTCTAGAAGGTAAAATGACTACGAGAGCTTTTACTGGAAAAAGAATTAGATTCACATAACTAATAGAGCTTATACATTAGACGTCTGTAGACCAATGAGTGTTAGAGTTAAAGGTGGTTATGAGTACAACGTCATATTTATTGACGATTACTCAAGATACAGATATGTTTACCTAATGCAACGTAAGTCAAAAACAGTTGAAATGTTCAAAGAATTCTAAGCTGAAGTTGAAAATCAATTAGGCAAAACAATTAAAGCTCTACGATCAGATCGTGGAGGTGAGTATCTTGACCAAGAGTTTGAAAAGAACATGGTTGAGCATAGGATAGTATCTCAACTCACATCTCCAGGAACACCATAATAGAATGGCGTTACGGAGAGGAAAAACAAGACCCTGATGAAAATGGTGAGATATATGGTTAATATCTCATAATTACCATATTCCTTCTGGGGATATACACTGTAAATGACAACATACATCTTAAACTTAGTTCTATTCAAGTCTGTTTCCAAGACTCCTCAAGACTTGTGAAATGGTCGTAATGTCAGTTTACGATATTTTCACATTTGGGGATGTCTAGTACATATACTGAAGAACAGAAATGAAAAACTAGAACCTCGTTTAGTTTTATGCTTGTTTGTAGGATACCCAAAGGAAACTAGAGGTGAATTCTTTTATAATCCTCAAAAAAATAAAGTGTTTGTATCGACAAACGTAACGTTTCTGCATCCACAAGTGAGAGCTAGACAACTTCTAGTAATGATACACTACCACCTAGACGTAGTGAGAGGATTTTATGACAACCTGAACACTATTTAGGTATTGGAGAGGCACAGGGTGTCGTTTCCGATAATAGTGTGGATGACCCATTGTCATTTAGACATGCAATGAAAGATTCTAACAAAGAGAAATGACTAAAAGCCATGAATCTTGAAATGGAGTCCATGTACTCCAACTCAATCTGGGAACTTGTAGACTTACCTGATGGGATAAAACTCATAGGGTATAAGTGGATCTATAAAAGAAAGAGAGGAATAGATGGGAAAGTAGAGACCTTCAAGGTAAGGCTAGTGGCAAGGGTTATACCCAAAAGGAGGGGAGTCGATTATGAAGAGACATTTTCGCCAATAGCTATGTTTAAGTCTATAGGATACTCTTATCCATAGCTACCTATTTCGATTACAAAATTTAGCAAATGGACGTCAAGACTGCATTCTTAAATGACAATCTTGATGAGAGCATCTACATAATGCAACCAAAGGGATTCATATCACAAGATCAAGAGCAAAATGTTTACAGATTGCAAAGATCCATTTATGGACTTAAGCAAGCATCTAGATCTTGAAAGATAGGTTTTGATACTGCTATCAAAACCTAAGGTTTTGAGCAAAATGTTGATGAGCCTTGTGTATACAAACGTATCGTTGGCAAGAATGTAGTATTCATATTTCTTTATGTTGATGACATTCTACTCATTGTGAATAATATAAGAACATTATCAGAAATAAAGTTATGTTCTAGGAATTCAATTAATAAAGGATCACAAGGAAAAACTATTAACATTGTATATCAACAAGGTACTTGTGCGATTTTTGATAGATAACTCTAGAAAATGTAATTTACCTTCCAGACATAGAGTTTATTTGTCTAAGGAACAGTGTCCTAAAACACCTCAAGAAATTGAGGATATGAGACATATTCCCTATACGTCAACACTAGGAAGTCTTATGTATGCTATGTTATGCACGAGACCAGACATCGACTTTGCAGTGCGAGTAGTCAGCAGATATCAATCCACCCAGGATTAGATCATTAGATTGTTGTAAAGATTATTCTCAAGTATCTTCGGAGAACGAGGAACTATATGCTAGTATAATCTGCATAGGTTTTGATCCTGTTAAAATATACAGATTCTGATTTTCAATCAGACAAGGATTTTAGGAAATCCACATCTGGATTTATATTCATGATGGTAGAGCTATAATATGAAGGAGTATTAAGCATGGTTGCATTTCTGATTCCACCATGGAAGCCGATTATGTAGCGGCTTGTAAAGCTACTAAAGAGGCTGTATGACTCTGCAAGTTCTAAAATAATTAAGAAGTGGTTCCAGATCTAGATAAGCTCTGGCTAATTCCAAGGAACCATGAAGTCATAAAAGAAGGAAGCATATAGAGAGGAAATATCATCTCATCAGAGAGATAGTGTAGAGAGAAAACGTGACCGTGACGAAGATTTCGTCGCATGACAACCTTGCTAATCCATTTACGAAGACCTTGACGCCTAAAGTGTTTGAAAGTCACCTAGAGGGCCTAGGACTACGAGACATGTGTCACCTGTTTTATTACAAGTGGGAAATTGTTGGGGTTTATATCCTAAAGACTTGTAATTTTAAATGTGATTAAATATTAATAAAAGTAGTTATTTTTCATTCAAATAAAAGTAATTTATTTAATTTATACATTTATATAATGTGCACGCAACATCCAAGATTGCAAAATATAATCTCAATCTGAGTATATGAGAGTCATATACAAGAGGATTCATTTTGAGACTTGCAATCTAAAGAGTCTGTAGAGAGCAAATAAAGTTGGATACTTAGTTTGCGGTTGCTCTACTAATGCAGTCCACTCTGTAATGTACAATAGTCTTATTCTAGACCACTCATGTAGTTGAAATGAGAATGAATACACCTTATATAATGAGATTATATAGGACTGGGCCACGATTTATATGAATTTCTCACCAAGTTCCGTTGGTAGATGAGATTCATATATATCGACATATGATAGCTATTTAAGGGTAATCTTAATCCTGAGTGTCTTATCGACTCCTTCAGGCTAGATTATGGCTTTTAATTTACCATGAGTGAGATCGAATGTAATTTTCTCGATCAATACCTTCGTATTTTGGAATTGTGATTTAGCTTGTGACTGGGACTGAACATAATATCGAAAAATACTCCTTCTTCACTGAAGTAGATGAGTAGTTCCCTTAAGGGTTAATTCGGAGCTTGAACAATTATTAGCGCTCTCATTCTTCCGTAAGGAAGATAGGATTTAATTGTTCATTAGAGAATCAACGATGCTTAAAGGAAAAATATAACTAGAGGGGTATAACGGACATTATAACCTAGCTCTATCTATGAACGACTTGTGGAGAATCACACCATATGTAATTAACTATATCGATGGACACTGAGATTTCAGACTGTGTAAAACATCTGCAGTTTCGAGAATTTAGTCTCGGATTTTTAGTGGAATAACTCTGAGGTAATAATCGTTGAATATTAGTTAAAGAGTTTTTATAAATATTTCTAAGTATTATTAGAGCTCAAAACTGTAGGTCTATTAGGTCCCCTTGCTAGCCCTTATGGTTGTTCGTAACGAGATTCATGGTAAATTAATTGGATAGTCCAATTAATATTGTTATGAAAGTAATATGGCTTATTAAAGAGAATTAATCAATAATATGATTGTTTAATTAATAATTTAATAATTTAATAATAATTAATAATTTAGAATTATTAATTTAATTATTAGATGAGAGGTTATGATATCAAACATTGACAAAGGGAAAATTAAATAAATAGATTACTTAAAAGTCCCTTGAGGTCAAGAGTTCGAATCTCTCTAGGTGACCCGAATAAAATAGAATTAAGAATTTTATTTTGACTTCGTCAAAACCTAGAGAATAAACGACTATATAAATGTTATATTCTCATAACACACAAGAAGCAATCATACTTTACAAGCAAGAAAAGAAAAGCACAAACCGTAGGCAATTAGGGTCCGGTCAAACCAAAAAGGAAAGAAAAAATTAAAAGAATTTTTCTGTCCCTAGCTTGTGCGATCGGCTATAGCAAGACAAGGGGTTGTCTTCTCCAAAGCTTGTGATTCGCCTTCATCTCTCTATTCATAACGTGTCCACACATGCGTTGTCAAATAGCGGGTCATAGCATGGAAGATTTGGTGGTAACAAAAGGGATCAATCCAATCAAGAACGAAACAAAGGTATTAAATCATTCAAAATCACATATAAATAAATCGGTTCTGGAAAAATGTTTTCAAAATAAAAAAGAAAAACTTTAAAACCTCTGCTGCATATGTTTTCTTTTTCTTTACAGCTAGGTCTTTCTTGCAGATCGAGGGAGATCCAACTGGGTCTCCGTCGATTTGCACCTCATTATCGACTGGGTTTGCATCATTGTAGATTAATAAAGACCTTTGGGTCTCCATCAATTTGGTGATGGTGACCTAACTGGATCTCCCTCGCAGATTGATGAAGACCCGACTGGGTCTTATTCGATCTGTACTTCATCATTTGTTAGGTCTCCATGAAGACCCAGTAAAGATGGAAACCCAAGTGGGCCTTCCTCGTAGATCGATAGAGCCCCAGATGGGTGTCTATCCATCTGCACTTCATCATCGGTAGGGTCTTCATGGAGACCTCGTAGAGTTAGCGACCCAATCGATAATGAAGTGCAGATGGATAGAGACCCAACTGGGTCACCATCAATTTTGTGAAGGAGACCCAGCTAGGTCTCCCTCACAGATTAACAGAAACCCAAATAGGTCTCCCATAATCTGTACTTCATCATTGGCTGGGTCTCCATGGAGACCTAGCGAAGATGACCCATCTAGGTCTCCATGGGTCTTTCTCGATTTAACGAAGAAGGCCCATCTAGGCCTCCCTTGCAGATTGACCAAGACCCAGCTGGGTCTCCCTCAATCTGCACTTTATCATTGGCTGGTCTCCATGGAGATCTAATGTAGATAAAGACCCAATTAGGTCTTCATCAGTGCAGATTGATAGGGACCTAGCTGGGTCTCCATTGTAGATCCATGTTAGTGATTATGAATTGTGAATTTTTGTATGAATTGGATGATGAGAAGATGGTTTGGTATTGATGATTGTTTGATGTTGGTACTGATGTGATTAGAGGTGGGTACAAAAACTGATTCGAATCGTATTTTATAGTTTGAGTCGATTTTGGGTTTGACTTTGGTTCGATTTAGTTTTGATTTTAAAAAAACAATATAAAAACGGTTTAGTTAGGTTTTGTGTTGTCCAAAATTGATTTGACCCGAATGCCCATAGTATATAAAGAAAAAAAAACTGGTTTCATTTCATCAGATTTCTTCTCCCTCACCCACATGCCGCTCTCTCAACTTCAAACCCTAAGGTCGCGGATCGTCACCATTGTGCCGCGTCTCTCCCTTCTTCGTCCTTGCCTTCCTTCATCCTCACCTTCACTCACCGAACCCGCGTCTCTCACCTTCACTCATCTCACCCACACATGTCCTTGCTTCCTCCTCGCACCGCGCCTACTGTTGCTTACTTCCTTGCCATGCCACGCATGTCCAATCGTATTCTAAAGGTAACCTAACTCGACTAGAAAATAAAGAAATATGGGCGATAGTTTCCTTTCAATAGCCATTAGATTTTGAGAGTAATTATATTGAAAAAGTTGCTAACAGATATCTCCTTGTTTTGTTTGTTGTGAAAATTGCATGTACTTACGTATCGTTTCTACTGTGCAAGCAGCGGATTGCAATCTAATTAAAATTTAATCTTCTCATTATGGTTCAAATTGGTAGAATCTTCGATGAAATCTAATTAGAAGTTAATTTGTATTCAATTAATCCTTTGTAGATGCAATTTATATAAGTTTGGGCATTTTGATTGTCATATTTTTTGGTGAACAAGTTTAATTAGTTCCTAGAATTGTTAAAGATGTTATATAACAAATAGATATGCTTGTGTTGATTTAGGTAGATTGTGTGTTTTATTTTGTGTTGTTTGATGTTCATTTAAGGTTGTGTGATGCTAAAGTTGGTAGCTGTTGTGATTGTATTAATTTTATTATTTATTTTAATGCGAATAAATGGAGAATGAAGACATTATGAATTCAATGGAGAACAATAATGACTGGAGTGGAGTTTTTGAATGATTCTAGCTCCATTGGAAAAGAAAAGGTTATATTAAGAAGGGTGTACTGTTTTAAGCAGCTGCAGCTTTATGGACTGTTTTATTTTTCTGGACCGTGTATTTATTATAGTATTTTAGACTGTTATTTGAATTTGATATGAAATTGTGGACTGTTAGAGTTTAATTTCAAGTAGTTAATTTCCAAGATAAATTTTTTCATAAGGTTGAATTTCAGGGTGAACAGATTGAAAATGCATTTATATTTTTTCAAATATTTTCTTGAATGTCAGGTTGAATTTCATAAGGTTGGAGCAGCAACTTGAATTCTAAATATAACAGCTCAAAGGCTAAAACTAAAAACTATAGTCCAAATTAGCATTTAAAACCTATTACAATTCAAATACATGGAAAAGACCTATTAAGCCCAATAGGTCAAAAATCGTATTGAATCAAAATCGAACCATATTTATTCAGTTCGGTTCAGTTCGATTTACACCTTCAATTCGGTTCGAGTCAGTTTCAATTTTTCAAAAACCGTATAAATTTCGATTCGGTTCGATTTCACCAAATACTGTACCGAATCGAACCGTGCCCACCCCTATTAATGATGGTTGTGTTGGTGTTAATGATGGTTTGGTGTTGATGATCAATTGGTCTCAAAAGTGAGGGTAAAATTATAATTACATTCATATATAAGGACATTTAATTCATAATAAACATTTGGTAAAATTATAATTATTAGACTTTTTAAGGGAAAAATGATCATATTATGTCATCAAACTAAATGCAGGGGTAAAATAGACATTCTATCAATATATGAGGTTTGACCTTTAGAAAATTGACCAGCGGGATCAAATTGATGTATTCACGGAAAACTAAGGCCAATTAGAATTGAACTATGATATTAAAAAGTTAAAGTTATTGAAGATTAGGCTTAAATGCATGTTAGTAGCAATTAAGTTGATACATTTGCACTAGTTTTTTATGTTTAAACATACAAACATGATTAACAACAAGAAAGAGGATGCTTATGCAAATTTGTTTAAATTAAGTTGAATATCAGAGCGACAGAGATCCCTTAGTAGTTGGCTTCACGTGCTTCTTTCTTCAAAATGACAAAATGCAACGTGGACCACTTTTTAAATTCAATAATAATACCTGATCATCACATAATAAAATGATTAATTAATAACTCTAAATCTGATGATGCATATATTAGAAAAGATTTTCATCGCTATAGCTCACAAGCTTCCCATATATTCGTGAGCAAAGCCTCTCTTCTCAACCACACTTTGATTATCTCTCTCTCTCTCTCTCTTCAGGCCATGGAGCTTCTATTTACACCAAAAATAGTTCTACAAATAACATTAACTTTAATTATTCTTGCAATCATTCCTCTCTATTACCCTTTATTAGGTTATCCTAATTTTTTGCTGAAAATAACTTCATCTTCTTCTTCTGAGCCTGCTTCCTCTTCTTCACCATCACAAAAATCTAGAGAAGATTTACTAAGGGCACTGGAAAATGAGAAAATATGTGATATATTTTCAGGAGAATGGGTGCCAAATCCTGAAGCTCCGTACTACACAAACACAACATGTTGGGCAATTCATGAGCACCAAAACTGCATGAAATATGGAAGACCAGACACCGAATTCATGAAATGGAGGTGGAAACCAGATGATTGTGATCTGCCTATTTTTAATCCAGCTCAGTTCCTAGAAATTGTTAGAGGGAAGTCTCTTGCTTTCGTTGGAGATTCTGTGGCTAGAAACCAAATGCAATCGTTGATATGCCTCCTATCTAGGGTACGTAAACTCTCCTCAAATCATCACTTTTATGTACACACAGCATTTAATAATTTCATCCTTCTAATCAGTAATTAGAGTATTAATTGGTTTACAAATTCTCTCATAAGGATTTACAAAATAGTCTACAAGTTCTTATGAGAGACATCCACACTAGAAATTGAAAACAATTAAATGATTATAGGTTTCTGTATCACTATTTAATTAGTCCAACCAATTACTTAAGCAAGTACATATTAGTTGACCTAATTGGTCCATTATGGAGAATAAATTAGTAATTTGAATTTGAAAATTATCAAAATGGCACATGCCATGTTCTGCCTCCGCTCTTCGGGGTGCAACCTGACAAGGAGCAGGTGAAATTGAGTTGGATATCATCACAATTATTATTGTATAATATGAGGAGGCACATAGACAACACCAACAACTACATCTACTTCTTATTACTTACTCCCATTGCAGCAAACTTGTAATGCAAGTGGCCCAATAAAAAAATTACTTGTTCAAATGTTGTCTTTTAATAGATTTTAAAAGTTTCAAATTTATTATCACCACAAAATTCGTACCTAAAACAATCTATAATGTATACAAACATATGTAGTTGGGTTAAATTTATAAATAGCCCTTAATTATCAATAATTTTAAAAATAGTCCCTCCAGAAATTTTTTTCATTTTTTAACCAAAATAAAAAATTTTAGACCAAAATACCCTCTAGTAACTCCCACCCCCTCCAACGCACTTAAACAGTAAAACATAGAGAGAAATAGAGGAATTATTTTGAAGTAAGAGAGAGAAAATCATGATTAATTGGAGAGGGAAACAAGCAGTTGAATCTAAAATAAAATTATTCAAACTAATGATAGAAACCTATTGAGAGAGGAAAGTTTTGTAGAGAGAGAATACAATATCAACGAGTTTTCACAAGCGAGAAAACGAAGAATCGCAATAACTCATGTATATTTGTGTGTGAATATTTTTGTTTATTGGCGTGTGAACATTTATTGTTATTAGAGTGTGAACATGTCTTGTTGTTGGAGTCTAAAACTTCATGTGTTATAACTTGGTGTGTGAAAATTTTATTGTTGGCATGCGTACATTTTAGTTCTTAGTGTGTGAACATTTTTGTTCTTGGCGTGCGAACAAAACCACACTTTCGAAGGACTTTTGAAGGGAAAAAATAATATTGGATTTATGCCCATAATATATAGTTGAAATCGTTTCGATGAGGAGAACAAAGTTGTGGAGAGGAAGAGAGAAAATTGTAAAGAGAAACACAAACAAATGGAAGAGATGAGAGAGAAAAAAGAGAAGAGAGATAATCCTAATGGAGGGAGAGAAGAAAGTTGTATAGAGATACGAGATACGACAGAGATGGGTAACTCAAGGTTTTCGGAGGGAAGGGGGTTATTAGCAGATGGGTAATTAGAGATTATGCACAGAATGATCTTCTTAAAAGTTGAGGCTAACTCAATTTTTCAATTTGCAATTCCAGGTGGAATATCCTATAGAGGATTCATACATATCAGATGAAAGAATCAAACGGTTGAAATACGCAACCTACAACTTCACTCTTGCCACTTTCTGGACACCCCATTTGGTGAAGTCCAAAGAAGCAGACGCCTATGGACCAACAAACACTGGCCTCTACAATCTCTACCTTGATGAGTTTGATGAAAAATGGATTACCCAGATTGAGGATTTTGATTATCTCATCATCTCTGCAGGCCACTGGTTTTCCCGGCCGATGGTTTACTATGAAAATGGCCAAGTAGTTGGCTGCAAATACTGTTGCTTAGACAATGTGACAGATATGCCAATGTATTATGGGTATAGAAAGGCATTCAGAACTGCTTTTAAGGCCATTAATAGCCTAGAGAATTTCAAGGGAATAACATTTGTGAGGACTTTTGCACCGTCACATTTTGAAAATGGGTTGTGGAATGATGGTGGGAATTGTGTGAGAACAAGACCATTTAAGAACAATGAAACAGCTTTAGAGGGTATGAATTTGGAACTCTATGTAACTCAATTGGAGGAGTTCAAGATTGCTGAGAAACAAGGGAAGAAAAGAGGGTTGAAATTCAGGTTACTTGACACAACACAAGCAATGCTATTGAGACCAGATGGTCATCCAAGTAGATATGGGCATCGGGTAAATGAAAATGTGACATTGTATAATGACTGTGTGCATTGGTGCTTGCCTGGGCCCATTGACACTTGTAATGATTTCTTGCTGGAGATGTTGAAGACGGAAGGTATTAGATCTCATGAGGAGAAGCTTCATTCAAATGACAGAAAAATGAAGCTTAAATAAATACTACGTAATTAATTTCTTCTTTTTTTTTTTTGGTTAATTTTTGTATTTAGTGGTTTTGTTTTGTTGAGAATTATTTCTTCTTTATTGATAAATGTCAAATGCAAAGTTTTCTCAATTTTTACACTAAATTGATGTTTTTTAGGAACCTACTGCATATAGACAAGATCTCTCTACTAAGCTCATGAACAAACAAACAAGAACACATGAAATGCAATATGGTTAGTTACACACCTATCCTGACAAATCTGTCTAATTGACCCTCAAGTAAAACCTAATCCCAAATCACGTCACCATGTCATGACCTAATCGTGTGAGACAGAAGAATAATCTTGACCTTAGGTTCAAACGCTAAAATCGGTCCAAGCCAACTATACTTCAGCACAAAGACAAAAGTCATTTTCAATCTACGTGACTCAATTATAGTTTGACATTTAACTTGACCAAATTTTACTGTCAATACGAGTTGTTAGAGATTCTTTGACTTGTGGATTGAAGAAGGTCAAGATTGATTCATTTCTACACAGTTATATTCTTGAACGATATTTTTTTAATCGACATACTATAGATAATTAGACGTAAAAATGATATAGGTGGTATATCTATAGCTAAATAGGTTGATAATAAGCTTAAAGATGTATCCAAAATCAAGTTTCGCTTTCAAGTTCAATAAGTTTTTCTTAGAAAAAGTGAAGGAAAATTTCAATTCTAACTATTAATAGGGCATTTGATTTCCAAAACACAAGTATCTCCAGAACCTTGTCTCTTGGAAGCAACAGATATGGCAAAATGAGATACAATCAATCAACAACAAATAATTAATTGTAAAGACATAAAAGCCACAAAAAATATTTATTGTGGGATCATCAAAAAGGCCTGTCGATGACAGTTCAGCATAGGAGAAACAAAGACGGCAAGTGAGTTGATGAAGAAAATCCTAGAAAAGGAATAAAAAATCAACTGTAAGGAGAGACGTGGGACCATAACACGAGTGGTACAAACCCAAGAATTAGCATAAAGCATGCTCCCTCAAAAAAACATGGAGGCAGCATAAGAAAAAGACAACCGAAAGTCCTACCACGTATGCCTAAGAAAAATGATCTGGCCTGGTTTGCGCACTGCCCGGGACCCTCAAAGTGTCAAGGTGTCAGTGAGGAACTTTGAATAATAGCCTAAGGTACAAGTGTCAAATGCTGATTAGCTCTGGGCGTGTGGCTACCATACGGCAAGAGACAATGAGCAATAATGTGAAGCGTCAAGAAAGGTCCGGGTTGAGACACCTGGCCATAGCTGTAAGGAAATGTCAGTCACCTGGATTCCATAAATACTTACACAATACCTGATGAAAAGTTAGCTACTTTATTACTCTTTTTTTTTTTTTTTCCATTTTAGCTTTTCGTGAAAACTAGAGGCACATTTTGGGGTTTTCCTAACTTGGGTGTCAAAGTGTGGTCGCCGGACCAACCATCGTCTATCACCCTGACCCCATGTGTTTTTTCTATTTGAACAGGGTTTTTGAATTGTAAAGAAGCTCGTGAGAAGAAGTAGCAGAAATACCACTCAAATGTTTTATTCAATTTTCACCCATATAATGTCTAGGATGATTTGTTCACGAGATTATTGTTGTATTGTTGTTACGAGATTATTGTTGTATTGTTGTTACTTGTTAGCTCTTAACACTAACAAACTATAGAAATTTGTCAAAACAATTTTAATTATGATTCAATGTATTATACAAAGTGTGATTCATTACATTATTTATACGAACAATTGTTAACAAGCTGTTTAGGGGTAAATTGGTAATCCCAAATGAAATAAAACATTTAATATCAAAAAAGATCATAACAAGTTTCAAAGGTGATAAGGCAATGACACGTAGCAAACCTACTATTAAAGGGAATCCGGAGGGGTTCAAACCAAAGAAAGACCATGTGGATCCCTTGGGTCCTTTTCTATACCTGGGAAGCTACCTTCGCCCACCTGGTGATGGAGCAACTTACGTTCGGTGAACCATCTCCAAAATTGCCAAACCATCCCTTGAGATGAAGGAAAGAAAGACCTGGGAGCACCTAAGAATGAGCTGTAACCCATGACAGCATAAAATAAAAGACAGCTATAAAGGTCTGACATTAATAGTGACATGACATGTTCTGACCTAGGTCAGAACAGACTGCACCATGTCTCATTAGGTAGCAAAACTGAGCTGATAGCTACCATACATCCTTTTATCACAGACCTGCGTAGACAATGACCTCGCATCCTAGGTCATGGGCAGTATGAACTTGGTTGTACGGAGCGAATCAGAATCAGCCCTTTGGAGGGTGCGTCAGACGAAATCTTTCACCACCTAAGGAAAACTTGACACGTGTCCCCAAGGGGATAAGATTTCAAGAAGAAGATTAATACATCAGGTCAGGCAATCTGAAAAGGTGCATTGACCAAAGGGAGTGATGTGGAGCCACAAGAACCAGAGGTTGAAAGTCTATATAAAGCTCACCAGGTTTAATGAAAGATAACTAATTTGGAGTCTAGAAAGCCCTAGTATGCAGAGGAAAACCCTAGTGGTATTCTTCTAAAAATACTGAGATCTAAGCATTCTATGACCATTTCTAAACCCATCTCACCTCTATACTACTACATTCTACCTTAGACCTCTATACTACTACATTCTACCTTAGAACTCCCTTTTGACTTGAGCGTTGAAGGGTTTTAACCAGTGGAACACCGGTAACCTTTGACCTCCGTTTCTTTATTTTCTCTCAAGAAAAGATGTCAAACAGGGCCGCTAAGGTCTATACATATTGGTAAGTCTAATGTTTTCGAGGGTAAGCACCTTCGCTGGACCTTCGCCATTCATCCTAAGGTCATTATACCATAGCAAACCTACTGTCCTCGAGGGTAAACACCTTCGCACTACTTCTGTTGGTTGGTCTAAGGTTTCTATAATCTGGTAAGCCTACTATCTTCGAAGGTAAACACCTTCGCAAGACCTTTACTTGTGATCGATTCAAAGAATATTCCAAAACAATCCTACATGTTGGTGCGCAACCATTTTCTTGCATCAACAGTTGGCATCGTCTGTGGGGACTAGTACAAAACATCGTCTTCCATTCAGGGGCTGAAAACATTCACCCATTTTCTTTGTTTTATACATCTTTTTTACAGGAAATGACAATCTTAGGTGGTTTATGTGCGAATGTCGTAGGTGCAGGAGGCTCAGCGGAGGAGCCGACACTTAGAGAGCTGGTCAGAGTGATAAGGGCCAGGCCAAGGGCAATGAAGAGACCCAACAGCGAGAACCCTACCCGCGAGGATACTGACGAGGTGGGACACATGATGAATGTTGTCCATGAAGCTTTGTCTATCCAACAACATCTAGACACCTACCAGGTTCAAAGCCGCAAGCGAGAAAAGGAGCCCGTAGACCAAGGAGAGCCGATCCTGTCACCCCAGGTTCGATTCCAAAGTCATCCCACGGAAGGAGAACTAGCTCAACCACCTTCGGTCCCAGACCCACCAGGAGCAGATGATGGAAAACCAAGCAAATCTGGCTCGGGCAATGAAGGCTAATGATGTCGGTCACCTTTGGAGAGACTGGGCAACCACGTCCCTAGAAGCAAGCGGGTCTGGCAACGCCGAAAACCAGTCAATGATGGAGCAACCAGGGAACCACCCTGCCACGAACCTTTTGCCACCAGAAACCGGACCCTAGAACAATGGCGTTTGAACCCACGAGCCACCTTTGGTGCGAGTAGTAGAGCAGGAGCTACGGGAGATAAGGAACCAGATGGTTGAACTCCAAAGAGCCCAGACCTAGACGAACGAGCCTAACCCCTTATGTGTCTTTGACCAGCCATTGGTGGAAAGAATCAAGCTTACAAACCTCCCCAAGAAGTTCAAGATGCCTCAGCTATATCGCTACAAAGGCCAGACAGACCTGGTAGCCCATGTGAAAAATTTCAGAGAACAGATGCTCATCCAAGGCGTGGCGGACGATGCCATGTGCAGAATCTTCCCCATAACTTTAGAGGGACCAGGCGAGATTGGTTCAAATATTTACCTCCGGAGAGCATCAAATCATTTTTTGACTTCAAGAATGAGTTCATTTCTTAGTTCCAAGGGACAAAACCACCGCCTAAAGACCCATCAATGTTACACAACGGGAAAATGAATCACTCAAAGATTATGTTGGTAGGTACCACGGCGAAGTTATGCAAATGGGAATATTCGGAGCACGAGATACCTTGATCAATTTCAAGAGAAATTTGCGAGTAGGGAAGTTTTGGAGCTCCTTCGAGGAAAACAACCTTGCTAGCTACAAATAGGCATACAGCCGAGCTCTGAAGCAAGTACAAATCAATGAGAAATACTTCATCAAAAAACAGCAGCAGATGGCCACGATAACCCAAATGAAAGACCAAAGGCGAAGGGGAGAAGAATGGGCTATAACAGGACCCCACAAAGCTCCCAATTGCATAACCGAAGGTCCACCCCAGTTGCAAAGATCACCAGTAAAGGATGCGAGAAAACTAGCCAAAAGAAACCACAGCAAGTGCTGCCACTCCCTCCACCAAGGTCGAACTCTAGAGATTTCAGCCAGCAAAGAGAGTATACTCTACTCAACACTATAAGAGGACAGATCTACCTAGCCATAAAATTAAAGGGGCTCTTCAGGAAACCTAGTCCCATGAGGGACCAGCCTAGAAGAAAGGAAGTGAACCGATTTTTGTGACTTCCACGAAGATTATGGCTATTATACTTTGGATTGCTTCAACATAAGGAATCAAATCAAAGATCTCATCCATCACGGACATCTCAAAGAGTTCCTTCAAAAGGTTCGAGGTAACCTCCAAGCTAAACGAAGTGAAGTAAAGAATTCTCCTCCGACAAACAACAAAGGCAAGTAAAAGGTTGAAAATAGTCAAACGATCCACACCATAAATGGAGGATCTACCAAGACAGGAGATTCAAATGTTCAAAGAAGCAATATGCTAGGGAGATACCCTGCCCAGGAACACCCCATAATGTTTTGCATAATTACCAAGTCCAAAGATCGGAGGAGCCACACTCACCTATGATCTCCTTTACCGACAATGATGTCAAAGGGGTACATTACCCTTACGATGATCCTATGGTGGTGACTTTGAAGGTGGCCAACAAAAACATGGTGAGTATCTTAATTGATACCGAGAGCTCTGTGGATATTCTCTACAAAGATGCCTTAGACCAACTTGGCTTAACTCCTATAAAGCTCCAACCGCTGCACACCCCATTGTATGGCTTCGTCGATAACGTCGTCATCCCCTTAGGAATGATTGCCTTGCCAATCACTGTTGGGGATGAGCCAAGTTAAACAACTATGATGGTGGACCTTATTGTCATAAACCATCCAAGGGCTTACAACATGATCCTCGGAATGCCTTTTCTATTCAATTCCAAGGCTGTGGCACTTATGTATCACCTAGCAATGAAGTTCTTAATAGGAGGAAGAGTTGGGATCATCAAAGGAGATCAACATGTAACAAGGCGATGCTATGCAGACTCTATAAAGGAATGCGCCCAGGTGGTCACCTTAGATCCCTAACAATTGACCAAAAGGATGAAAGACGAGCCAAGGGCCCTACCACCAGAGAAGCTTCTGAAAAGGTTCCTTAATACATTCGTATAGAGTAAAAACTCATTGCGAAGATATTCCCCCTGATCAGAGATTGCTTAAAAGTCCAAAGGTGCATGCCAATTATTTGAATTCCATGAAGTGCAACGAAGCACATCCATCATTTCTTGAAGTCTTAGCAATTTCCTTGTGCCTTTTTAGGCCAGTAAAGTCTCTCAATGATGCAACCCTCGTATGAAGGTTTTCTCCCAGTGAAATGAAAATTTTGAATTATCTCATTTAGTCTTGTTTCCATCTTTTTATTTCAGGATAAATGAAGGCCTAATGTTCATTTACCTTCAAAGCTTTGGAGCTGAGTTTATGGCCTTGGCGTGATCAAAGGGCAAAAATCCCAAAACAAAACCCCTGTGGTAAAAATAAACCAAGGAAGGCCTAAGGTCCATTTACTTTCAAAGCTTTGGATATAAGTTTATAACCTTGGTACAATCAAAAGGCAAAAGTCTCCAAGCAAAACCTATGCGGTAAAAATAAACCTTGGAAGGCCTAAGTTTCATTTACCTATAAAGTTTTGGAGTTAGGTTTACGACCTTGGTGCGATCAAAGGGTAAAAGTTTCTAAGCAAAACCCATGTGGTAAAAATAAACCCAGAAAGGCTCAAGATCCATTTACCTTCAAAGTTTTGAAGCTGAATTTATGAACTTGATGCGATTAAAGAGTAAAAGTCCCTAAGCAAAACCCTTGCAGTAAAAATAAACCAAGGAAGGCCAAAGGTTCATTTACCTTCAAAGCTTTAGTGCTAGGTTTATGATCTTGGTGCAATCAAAATGGCAAAAGTCGCTAAGCAAAACCCCTGCGGTAAAAATTACCCCAAGAAGGCGCAAGGTCCATTTACCTGCAAAGCTTTGGAGCTGGATTTATGATCTTGGTGCAATCAAAATGGCAAAAGTCGCTAAGCAAAACCCCTGCGGTAAAAATTACCCCAAGAAGGCCCAAGGTCCATTTACCTGCAAAGCTTTGGAGCTGGATTTATGACCTTAATGCGATCAAAGGGCAAAAGTCTCTAAGCAAAACCTCTGCGGTAAAAATAAACCTAGGAAGGACCAAAGTCCTTTTACCTTTAAAGTTTTGGAGTTAGGTTTATGATCATGGTGCGATCAAAGGGCAAACATCCCCAAGAAAAACCCTACAGTAAAAAATAAACCCAGGAAGGCTCAAGGTCCATTTACCTTCAAAACTTTGGAGCTGAGTTTATGACCTTTGTACGATCAAAGGGCAAATGTCCTTACGTAAACCCATGTGGTAAAAATAAACTAAGGAAGGCCTAAGGCCCATTTACCTTCAAAGCTTTGGAGCTGAGTTTATGACCTTGGTGCGATCAAAGGGCAAAAGTCCCCAACTAAAACCCCTTTGGCAAAAATAAACCTAGGAAGGCCTAAGTTCCATTTACCTATAAAGTTTTGGAGCTGGGTTTATGACCTTGATGCGATCAAAAGGCAAAGTCTCTAAGCAAAACCAATGCGGTAAAAATAAGCTCATGAAGGCCTAAGGTCCATTTACCTACAAAGCTTTGGAGCTGGGTTTATGACCTTGGTGCGATCAAAGGGCAAAAGTCCCTAAGCAAAACCCCTACGGTAAAAATAAACCCAGAAAGGCCCAAGGTCCATTTACCTTCAAAACTTTGGAGCTAGGTTTATGACCTTAGTGCAAGGCAAAAAGTCCACAAGCAAAACCTCAATGATAAAAATAAACCCAGGAAGGCCCAAGGTCCATTTACCTTCAAAGTTTTGGAGCTGGGTTTATGAACTTGATGCAATCAAAAGAGCAAAAGTCCCCAAGTAGAACCCATGCGGTAAAAATAAACCAAGGAAGGCTCAAGGTTCATTTACCTTCAAAGCTTTGGAGCTAGGCTTGTGACCTTGGTACAATCAAAAAGGCAGACGCCCCTTAGCAAAACTTCTGCGATAAAAATAAACCCAGGAAGACCCAAAGTCTATTTACTTTCAAAGTTTTGGAGCTGGATTTATAACCTTAGTGCGATCCAAGGGAAAAAATCTCTAAGTGAAACCCTACGTCAAAACAAACCCAGGAAGGCCCAAGGTTCATTTACCTTCAAAGATTTGAAGCTGGGTTTATGACCTTGGTGAAATCAAAGGGCAAAAATCCCTAGGTGAAAGCCTACAGCAAAACAAACCTAGGAAGGCTCAAGGTCCATTTACCTTCAAAACTTTGGAGCTGGGTTTATAACTTTGGTGCAATCAAAGAGAAAAAGTCCCTAAGTAAAATCCTACAGTAAAACAAACCCAGGGATGCCCAAGGTCCATTTACCTTCAAAGCTTTGGAGCTAGGTTTATGAACTTGGTGAAATCAAAGGGCAAAAATCCTTAAGTGAAACCCTGCGGCTAAATAAACCCAGGAAGGCCTAAGGTCCTTTTACCTTCAAAGTTTTAGAGCCGGGTTTATGAACTTGGTACCATCAAAGGGGAAAGTCCCTAAGTAAAATACTACGGTAAAACAAACCCAAGAAAACCCAAGGTCTATTTACCTTCAAAGTTCTGGAGCTGGGTTTGTAACCTTGGTGCGATCAAAGGGGAAAAGTTCTTAAGAAAAACCCTGCAGTAAAACAAACCCAGGAAGGCTCAAGATCCATTTACCTTCAAAACTTTCAAGCTGAGTTTATGACCTTGGTGCGATCAAAAGGCAAAAATCCTCGAGCAAAACCTCTGCGGTAAAAATAAACCAAGGAATGCCCAATGTCTATTTACTTTCAAAGCTTTAGAGCTGAGTTTATAACCTTGGTGCAATCAAAAGACAAAAGTCCCCAAGCAAAACCCATGTGGTAAAAATAAACCTTGGAAGGCCTAAGTTACATTTACCTATAAAGCTTTGGAGCTAGGTTTACGACCTTAGTGCGATCAAAGGGCAAAAGTCTCTAAGCAAAACCCATGCGGTAAAAATAAACCCAGAGAGGCCCAATGTCAATTTACCTTCAAAGCTTTGAAGCTGTGTTTATGACCTTGGTGCGATCAAAAAGCAAAAGTCCCTACGCAAAACCCCCGCGGTAAAAATAAACCCAGGAAGGCTCAAGTTCCATTTACCTTCAAAGCTTTAGAGCTAGATTTATGACCTTAGTGCAAGGCAAAAAGTCCACAAGCAAAACCCTTGCGGTAAAAATAAACTTGAGAAGGCCCAATGTCCATTTACCTTCAAAGCTTTGGAGCTGAGTTTATGACTTTGGTGCAATCAAAAGGGCAAAAGTCCCCAAGCAAAACCCCTGCGGTAAAAATAAACCCAGGAAGACCCAAGGTCCATTTACATTCAAAGCTTTGGAGCTAGATTTATGACCTTGGTGCAATCAAAAGGGAAAAAGTCTCCAAGCAAAACCTCTGCGGTAGAAATAAACCCGGGAAGGCCCAATGTCCATTTACTTTCAAAACTTTGGAGATGGGTTTATGACCTTGGTGTTATCAAAGGCCAAAAATCCCTAAGCGAAACCCTGTGGCAAAACAAACCCAAGAAGGTCCAAGGCCTATTTACCTTCAAAGATTTGGAGCTGGGTTTATGACCTTGGTGAAATCAAAGGGCAAAAATCCCTAAGTGTAACCCTGCGACAAAACAAATCCAGGAAAGCCCAAGGTTCATTTACCTTTAAAACTTTGGAGCTGAGTTTATGACCTTGGTGCAATCAAAGGGGAAAAGTCCCTAAGTAAAATCCTGCGGTAAAACAAACCCAGAAAGGCCCAAGGTCCATTTTCCTTTAAAGTTTTGGAGCTGGGTTTATGACCTTGGTGAAATCAAAGGGCAAAAATCCCTAAGCCAAACCCGGTGGCAAAATAAACCCAGGAAGGCCCAAGGTCCTTTTACCTTCAAAGCTTTAGAGCTGAGTTTATTACCTTGGTACAATCAAATGGGAAAAGTCCTTAAGTAAAATACTGCGGTAAAACAAACCCAAGAAGGCCTAAGGTCCATTCACCTTCAAAGCTTTGGAGCTGGGTTTATAACCTTGGTGCGATCGAAGGAGAAAAGTCCCTAAGCAAAACTTTGCGGTAAAACAAACCCAGGAAGGTCTAAGGTCCATTTACTTTTAAAGTTTTGAAGCTGGATTTATGACATTGGTACAATCAAAGAGCAATCAAAGGGTGAAATCTTGTAGATGAAGTCTTGAGGTGAAACAGACCCAGATAAGCCCAAAATACATTTACTTGGGGCTAGGTTCATAACTTTGGCAAATGATCCTAAGAAGACCTTCAGGCCCAATGTTCAACTACGTGTTCTAGCACACATATATGGAAAAGGAAACACATATGAAATTCGATAAAGAGCAAATGTTACTGCCTAATAAAACCAAAACTGGTTTGGCAGAAATCATACATAACCAAGGAAACAAAATGATAAAATGTTCCAAAATCCAGAAAGAAGAAAAAATCAGCAAAAATCCAACAAGGAGCGGTTAGCGAGGTGTTAGTTCCCAATGCAAATTTTCAAAACTTCAAAAAATTATCTGATAAAAGGGATTACCAATTGCATAGTTTTGACTTCCATGCCCTTCATGTAAGAAGCCAAAGGGCTACTATTTGGGGGTAAATTGGTAATCCCAAATGATATAAAACATTTAATACAAAGAAGATCATAACAAGTTTTAAAGGTGAAAAGGCAACGACACATGGCAAACCTACTATCAAAGGAAATCCGAAGGGGTTCAAACCAAAGAAGGACCATATGGATCCCTTGTGTCCCTTTCCCTACCTAGAAGCCATCTTTGCCCATCTGGTGCTGGAGCGACTTAGGTTCGGTGAACCATCTCCAAAGCTACCGAACCATCTCCAAAGCTATCAAACCATCCCTTGAGATGAAGGAAAGAAAGACCTGAGGGCACCTAAGAATGAGCTGTAACCCATGACAGCATAAAGTAAAAGACAACTATGAAGATCTGACATTGATAATGACATGACATGTTCTGACCTAGGTCAGAACAGACTGCACCATGTCTCATTAGGCAGCAAAACTGAGCTGATAGCTACCATACATCCTTTTATCACAGACCTGCGTAGACAATGACCTCACATCCTAGGTCATGGGCAGTATGAACTTGGTTGTACGGACCATATTGGTGAGTCTAATGTTTTCGAGGGTAAGCACCTTCGCTGGACCTTCGCCATTCATCCTAAGATCATTATACCATAGCAAACCTACTGTCCTCGAGGGTAAATACCTTCGCACTACTTCTGTTGGTTGGTCTAAGGTTTCTATAATCTGGTAAGCCTACTATCTTCGGAGATAAACACCTTCACAAGACTTTTGTTTGTGATCGATTCAAAAAATATTCCAAAACAATCCTACGTGTTGGTGGTGCAAAATCATTTTCTTGCATCAACACAAGCTATAGCATCTACTAATAGTATCTGACCCCCCAAATCACACACGACAGCAAGATGCGACTAACTTGTCATAACAGAATAGCTTACTAGATGACCAATCTATTAACAGCTTGGACACTTGTCTAAACTAAACTAAGCCAACTACCCTGACTTACTTGACCAATTAATATCTGCTCGTTGGATCAATCAAACATTGCTAACATCGTCCCTCAAACTGACAATAGGTTATATAATACAGTGAAATGGAGGAGTTGAGAATGGTTCTATGTAGACATCTGCAACCTAATCAATACAAAATATAAGTCTAGCTCAGTAAGCTTTTAGTCCTTGCATATTAAGGACTGCTATTCTGCCTATATTACCAAACCAAATATTTTAGTGAATATCTAAGCTCATGCAGCAGCCATTGAATCCAGGTCATTTCACTTGCTACTGTACCAAGGCTCTTATACTCAGCTTCAATTGATGATCTAGAAAAATTGTATGCTGCGAGTCTGAGATGAGAGTTCGGTTCGGTTTTGAGGTCATTGGCCCATGAAATGTGACCGCTATGGAACGGTTTTTGCTTTGATGATTTTGATTAGATATTAGACAAAAATTTTATCATGATTATTATGTTAGTTAATAACCTTCACTTTGGATCTACATATTTGGATTAAATATAGACGGCATATAGTTTATGATAAATTTTTAATAGATTTAAAAGATGTTTTGATGAAATTTAAAGGTGATTTTAGACAAATTATTTAAGAAAGGTTTTAGATGAATGTCGGGAACGAAGCACAAGGACCTACTCGGTTAGGGGCAAATATGGATAACATATTTTAAGGATATGTATCTCATTTCAATAAATTTCATATCAAAGGATATGCAACTTTGTAATATGTAATTTAAACTCTATATGTGAAAACTACACAAACTTCATTTTCAACACACAACTCTGTGCACAGGACTAGTCCTGTCCTAGGCGTTTTCGCACATGGAATGTCTGAAAATGGGCACAGAATGTAGATGATCAGCACTCCAACACTAAAAGTACTTTGAAGCAAAAAAAATAAATAAATAAATAAAGCCAAATCTAAGGGCATTGCAAGTTTTAATCATCAATAACTTTGCTTCTAAGGCACGCCAGTGTTGATTTATTACTAAATATATGTAGTAATAGTGACATCAAAACCTCCGATAATTACTTTCAGCTCACGATAGCTTAAGATATGAAGCATATACACATTCATGAGTTGAATCATGATTCAAGTTATCAATTCTTCAAGTATTCCAGGGTGGCACTAGGAACATTCCATCATACTCACAACTTACAACCCAACTAAACATGACTAAACCCACTTTCTGGTAACAATATGGCTTAAAATATTCCCATATGGGTCACTAACATAAATATCTTGAAAATTTTTTTATATTAAAGTAACCGATACGATAAAAATACTTTTATTAACTTAAAAAAAAAAAAAAATTCAACTCACCTTCTTATTTTTTTTTTTTTCTCTCTCAATCATTCTCAAGTTTCTTTTAATTAAACATTACTTTCTCTTTCTCTCATCAACATAATCTAAAATAATCATATATGTTTCGAAGACCACATCTAATAAGATCTACAGAAAACTTTACAAGATTTACAGCTCCTTATACAAACCCAATAAAATCTAATGCTATAAAAAAAAAATTGATTTCCCCATCTTAAGTTAGTTCAAAATTTGTTTTTCACCTTTAAAACTATAAAGCTAACTATATTTATTTTACATTTATGAATGTTGAAATTAAAAATCGTGTCACTTTGTGCTCTAATAACAAATATTATGAATAAACATAGTTTACGTAAAGATTTATTTTTTTTTAATGCTTTTAGGACTTATTTTGTATGTAGGTTTATTTGTGACTTCGAGACTTATTTTAAGACTTATTTGTGCCTTCGAATCTTATTTTATGTCATTGAGATTTATTATATGCGTTCGAGACTTATTGTATGCATTCGAGACTCATTTTATACCTTTGAAATTTATTTTATGTATTTAAGACTTATTTAATATTTTCGAAATTTATTGTAGTTATTATAACTTATTACGGCGCAAGACTTATTACTTGATCACCCACGTGAAATAAGGGTTTTTTATTTATTTTTTTTCAAAATGACAAAAATACCTTAAAAGAAACATAACTTATTAATTAGGTGAGAGTTGTGAAAAGTGAGCATCAATAGCAGACATAAAATGTAGGAAGCTACATTATTGAAAGCATAACGTATAGTTTATTTCATCTACAAAGACATTTTAAGGAAAGTTCAAAAAGTAGTAGTATCTTCTTTCTGCCGAAAATATTGTTGTCTACATCTCTAATACAACACAAAATAAACGCAAAAACTCTCTTTTAGGTATTTGAAAATAGTTTTGGTAATATCAAAAACGAGAACACTTGCAAACATCGTATAATTTATACAATGATTAAAAAAAACAGAGTACACGCTACTTTCTTTTGCAAACACTAATGCTTTAAGAAACTTAAAAATCAATGGAGTAAAACATAAGATTTTGAAACGCCTAGTGAGAATTTTGCTGTTTACAGCTAGGATGTATTATGAAGCCAAAGGAATTAACTATTTACTGCTGCTCTTCAATTGTCGATGAGCAATTTAGTTTGTTTATCATACTCAAATAAACCCTTTTTAAAGGACCACATTATTATTATTATATATATTGTTTCTTGATATGTAAAAGCATAGCACCAGGCACCAGCAATATCCAGACAAGTAATTAAATAATGTATCATTAAGGTAAGTGGTTTGGTTAACTCAAGACTCTCCTCTAATACCCTAAATTAACATCACTACTGCATCCATATAAACTGAAACCGAATGCAGAATTTCTTACTTGACAGTAAACCATGAAAACTTATACTAGAGACCTCAATGCAAAAAACTCACCTCACAGCACCCCAAGAAAGGTTTTCTTACTAGCCCTTATCTTGATTCTGCTCACCATAATCCCTCTCTGCATGAAAAGTTCACGCTCACCGCTGCCATCTGCTAAGATTAGTATCAGTGAATACAGAAAGATAGAAATACAAGAGAAATGTAACATCTTTACTGGAAAATGGGTTCCGTATCCCAAAGGGCCTTATTACACAAATACAAGTTGCCTTCTTATCATTGACCAGCAGAACTGTATGAAGTTTGGGAGACCAGATACAGAGTTCATGAAATGGAGGTGGAAGCCTGATAAATGTGACTTACCTCAATTCAATCCAGTTCAATTCTTGGAGCTTGTAAGAGGCAAATCGATGGCATTTGTTGGGGACTCTGTAGGGAGGAACCAAATGCAATCACTATTGTGCCTCTTAGCCAGTGTAAGTGCTCTGATTACTGATGATGGCAAATGTTCTTCTGCTTTAATTGATTAGAATGCTCTCATAAGAAGATCCAATACATTCTTTCAGGTGACCTATCCTGAGGATATTTCTTACAAGCACACATCAAACACGGACTATTTTAAACGATGGTTCTATGCAGATTACAACTTCACCATAGCAACATTCTGGTCACCCTTCTTGGTTGAGGCCAGAGATGCAGACCCTAATGGTCATTCCCTCAACAGCCTCATGAATCTCTACTTAGACAAAGCTGATGAAGCATGGGTGAGTGAAATCGAAAATTTTGACTACGTGATCATTTCAGCTGGGCAGTGGTTCTTTCGCCCTCTGATATACTACGAAAATCATCAAGTTGTTGGATGCCACAACTGCCACATACAGAACGTGACAGCTCTTCCCAAGTATTATGGATACAGAATGGCCTTCCGAACAGCCTTTAGAACTCTTCAGAGCCTTAAGAACTACAAGGGTATCACATATTTGAGGACGTTTTCTCCATCGCACTTTGAGAATGGTGATTGGGACAAGGGAGGAAATTGTGTGAGAACAAGGCCATTTACAAGCCAAGAAATTAAGTTAGATGGATACATCATGAAATTCTACTTGACACAGGTGGAGGAACTAAAAGCAGCAGAGAAAGAAGGGATGAGGAAAGGTTTGAAATTTCAGTTGATGGATACTACTGAAATTATGTTGCTAAGGCCCGATGGACATCCTAACCATTATGGACACTCGCTGCATAGGAGTACGACAGTAAACGATTGTGTTCACTGGTGTTTACCAGGCCCCATTGACACATGGAATGAATTTTTACTTCACATGTTGAAGAATGTAAGGGAATACTGATGAAACATGCCTGATGTAAATTAATGCATTTTTTTATTTATTTATATTACTTGAAAACTGTGGCTGTATTTCCAGTAAAAGCATCTTTTCTTCTAATTTAAAATAAATAAAAAATGAAGTTGATTTAATGGGGGAGCTGATTCAAGAATTCCATCGACTAGACTGACTCCAACTGTTTTGAAAATATATCTGTATTTTATTTTATTAGGAGTGTATCATTCTACATCAGAAAGCTGCTACTATACTAAATAACATAGAAACAAAACTAATATAAAAGACTAAACTATCCCTAATTATAATATGCATATACACATATATATATATATATATATTAATATGTTTTGACCTGAAAAGTTTTGGGTCTTGAGAGAAAGTCCTCATTAGACTCCAGAATTTACACTTTCTTCATTATTACTTGACTAGGAACAACTTTTCAAACAATGCAGGAAAATAGTAATACTGTACGAGATGCACCCTCAAAACTAAGTTTGTGTTTAAAATATGGAAATTCAAAAAAGGTCAATAAGAAAATTATACTTGTTCTAGAAGACACTGAAAATTGTGAACTGATGTGTGAGGTGAATAAATATGAATTGCCTCATCATTTACCCTATGATATATTAATATGACCCTTAAAATAAAGCACCTATACAGAATTCATAAATAATGGCAATTCTGCTAAATGTATTCCTATACCTTTCGTAGTTTATTAAAAAAGGAGATGAAAGTAGAAATCAAGAAATCCCTTTCACCTCAGTTTGTTTTTATATAGCATGGACTAAATGCACGATTTATAAGAATCAAAAGAGAGCCTATTCCTTCTACAACAGCACATATGTGGGAACATGTAGTAACATCATATTAACAATTTTATGGTATTATAAGACAAGCGCAGTAATGCGGGGTTTACAAAAGCATACTGGTCTACTAGGGGACAGTGAAAGTCATGTAGCCATGGGCTGTGCACTCCGTCCCGGTTCAGGCTAGCAGAAATCCTTGATTGGGGGATTTGTTGTATTTCTCTATAGTGTTTATGCCTCTCACTCAAGAAAAGTAGTCCAAATGTTGCAAACAGGCAACTCAATCTCACAGTTAACAGACGCAAAAGCTTTGATAAAATGTTAAAAACAAACCATTTCATTACTTTATGCTTTCTATTATTTCCAAGGATACATAAATACACAGGAAATTTTGATACAGATCAGAGGATGGTTTAATAAAAATAGATTAAATCACAGTCAGTACACAGATGATTCCATTAAGATTTATGGTGTATTTCTCAGGATTCTTCAAAATGATATCTTGATGAAGACAGCGATGTGCAAAGCTAATATGTAGAGCACAAAAGCCGACCTGAGTAGCATGAGCTTTTGCTGGTTCTCATTCCTGCCAGTGTAATAAGGAAGCTTGGCATGAGCATCAACTACATAATCTGCAGAAGCATATCCTTTCTCATAGGTGCTTCTTCCAAGCCGGTTTCTGGCAGTATCAGCCTCGATATTGCTGCTTTCAACTTTCCTCCACAACCCATTCAATCTTTCTAGTTCCTTCTCTTTCAAATGCATTTCACTAACCAGGCCTTCTGCTTGTGCCTACCAATAATGTAATATTACTTAAATATATCTTCTGAAATGCAATAGTTAGGTCAAAAGAATTTAGAAGTTTATACAAATAAAACTCACCTGCTTCCCTTCTAGTTGCTCAATGAGGCTATGCAGCTGTTTGTCTAACATCTTTTCTCTCTGAACTGCAAAAAACATTCACTTAACGTTAAAATCTTACATACAAGCTATTATTACCAAATAAATGTTTGCCAACAAGTGCAGTCATTACATATACAGTTTCTAATTCATTCCAAAATAAGCAAGAACTCAACAGTCATTATATACAACAATAATGCATTAACTAAGTGAAATTGCAATTACCCAGGACAGAAGAACAATAGTTGCAAGGTGTGCCAAATAAAGCAGGAGTCGAAGGAAAGGGGTATAGAACGTAAGATTTTGCAAGGGTTATAGGGACAAGATTTCGCAAACACAGCATTCATGCAATAGATTGGTTTTAAGGTGGCCTTCAAAAACTTATGTCCGCGCATCAAAAAAATTTTCAGGTCGCATTCAAAATCTTAATCATATAGTACTAAAATAGTAAGATGACGTAAGATGAAGTTGCAATATCTTAAATTTATTAAAATTAATAAAAGACCATTACTAAGTTTAGGCTGTTTAGCAATGCACCAAAAGTAGGGACACGTTTACAACTTCTCTAACCCCCTCTTAACTCGAGAGACTGTATGGAGATCCAGTAAAACTCTGAAGTTGTCTAACTCAAATGTGTTGATTTGACACTTGAGTGCAGCAGCCTGTGACCCCACTATATTGGGAGCACTAAAAGAATAGCCATCTTTAGTTGCTATATCGTAACTTATCTGGGTAACTTCACAGCCAATGAACTATCTAGATTCTAGCCTTCGAACTGGTGCCATATTACCAATGAAGGCTTCCAATGCATTGTCAGTAATAAATTAAAGCTCTTGCTTCCAGCTTCCATCTTCTATATTCCCCGTAGACTTCCCATACTTTCTACTAATTATAAGCAGCTGGCACGTATATTAATTTAGACATTGACATTGTTCCCCAAGCCATAATCATCTAGTTTAAACCAACCACTCCAATCGACCACATATAGGCTCTTTAGTATTTACCCTCATTTTGCAATAACAAAAATCCTCAAAAAAGATCAAGATTTATGCCTTGAAACAATTACCACTGGCTTACGGTCATAGTTGGGAACAAGAGCCCAGGAAACTAATTTTCAAGAGAAAAGTATCTGAAATCATTACAAATCATGAAGTGACTTTTTATTTTCAAGAATTAAATAAAAACTGTTTCTACTAATTACAAATCACGAAAAGAAAACTGTTTCTAGTTCAAAAATCAAATACCCCCTTCATTATTTAGAATAATAATGAAGAATCACAGGATGAATTTAAAAATTTTTGCCAGCAGAAAATTTTTTCCCCTCAACAGAACTTGATATCCAGCTAAAGTTATGTGAACTAAAACTCTTTCGTAGTAATTTTTTTTTTTAAAAAAAAAAAAAAAAAAAAAAAAAACTCTCATATTAGTACATTTTCCAATGTTGGAAAGTTGACTTTAAACTGAGCAAATCAAGGAGGATCTTTATAATTGTGTTTATTATTGACTAGTTAGAAGTGTTTATTATTGACTAGTTAGTAGTGTTTATTATTGACTATTATTTTGTAATTATTCCTAGATTGATGCTATAGCTGTCTTCTATTTATTAAAGAGTCTGTACAAGGTTTTACAAAGTAATTGAGACATATTCTCTTTGAAAATCTTTATGGTATCAGAGCCGAGATTTTTTCCGGCCAATTTCTAAATTTTTTTGGACTTACTCCAAACTGTTTCTTCTGCTATTTACTGCTTCTAGTTGGTTTGTCCCTCCTCCACTTCTTTGATTCTATTTCACCATGTCTGAAGATTCAGCCACCTCTAATCCTAACACACCAAATCAGCCACCTGTTAACCTTCCTAATGATCACCACTCTGTCCGAATAACCAACATCCGACTCAACGGTGAAAACTTTCTCCGTTGGTCACTGTCCGTGCGCATGTACATCCTCGGCAGAGGTAAAGGCGACTATTTGACTGGAAAAAAAACTGCACCTGCAAAAGAAGACAGCAGCTATGCGACTTGGGAGGCTGAGAATTTTATGGTGATGTCATGGCTTGTAAACTCAATGGAAGAAGATATTGCTGCCAACTATTTAGGACACCCTACTGCCAAGGCGATGTGGGACAACCTGTCCCAAATGTACTCCGACTTGGGAAATCAGTCTCAAATCTATGAGATTGAATTGAAAATTAGTGAAACAAAGTAAGGAACAGAATCGGTGACCAAGTATTTTTCTGGGCTAAAGCGGTTATGGCAAGACCTAGACATGTTCTTTGATCACAAATGGAAGGATGTAGCAGATGGGGTATATTTTCAGAAGGTTCTGGAAAACAGCCGAGTGTTTAAATTCTTGGCTGGCCTAAATGTGGACTTTGATGAAGTTAGAGGCAGAATTATTGGGAGACAACCTCTTCCCTCGCTGAATGAAGTCTTTGCAGAGGTACGAAGAGAAGAAAGCAGGAGAGGGGTGATGCTAGGCAATAAAAACAGTAGCTCAACACCTGTTGAGACTTCAGCCCTTGTCTCACAGGATATTTCTGCCTACAAAGGCTACACCCGCAAGCCTGATGACAAGCCTAAAGTGTGGTGTGACCACTGTAACAAGCCTAGACATACCCGAGACACTTGATGGAAGCTTCATGGAAAACCTGCCAACTGGAAACCTCGGGAGAAGTCTCTCCCTGCTGCCTATGCTGCCGATAAACTTTTTTTAAATAAAGACCAGATTAATCAACTGCTGAAATTAATTACACCTAGTTCCGAGGGCAGCAGCTCAGTGCCTAGTGGTTCTCTTGCTCACTCAGGTATTCTTTCTATAACTTTGCTTAGTTCATTTAAATCTACACTTTGGATCATCGATTCAGGTGCATCAGATCATATGACAAGTGTTTCCTCATTGTTTCATACCTATCTTCCATGTTTTGATAATCAAAAGGTTAGAATCGCAGATGGGAGTTTTTCTTCCATTGCTGGAAAAGGTTCCGTGACAATTTCTGATATTATCACTTTAAAATCTGTTTTACATGTCCCTAAACTTTCTTATAATTTGTTATCCGTGAGTAAATTGTCTCAAGATTCTAACTGCACGGTTATCTTTTCTCCTAATCATTGTGAGTTTCAGGACATGGTTTCGGGGAGGATGATTGGCAGTGCTGAAATGCGAGATGGACTCTATTACTTTGAGGATTGTTTGGGTAAAAATAGACCAGCTCTAGGATTAAGTTGTGAGGTAGGTTCTCTGCCTGTAAGAGACCAAATAATGATGTGGCATAAGAGATTAGGCCACCCTAGTTTCCCTTATTTAAGACATTTATTTCCTTCTTTGTTTGCAAAACTTTCACTTAAAGATTTTCAATGTGATGTATGTTGCATTTCAAAAAGTAAAAGGAATTCTTATCCTTCGAAATTTTACCGTGCTTCTAAACCTTTCTATCTTGTGCATAGTGATGTTTGGGGACCATCTAAGATTTCAACTCTAAGTGGAAAAAAATGGTTTGTTACTTTTATTGATGAGCATACCCGTTTATGTTGGTTATACCTAATGAATACTAAATCTGAAGTTGAAAAACTGTTCAAAGACTTCTATAAAATGATTGAAAATCAGTTTCAAACAAAAATTAGTATTCTAAGAAGTGATAATAGAACTGAATATTTCAATCAATTTCTAAGTAGTTTTTTAACTGAGAATGGGATTTTGCATCAATCCACTTGTAGGAATACACCCCAACAAAATGGGATAGCAGAAAGAAAGAATAGGCATCTCCTAGAGGTCACTAGGGCTCTTATGTTTTCCATGAATGTCCCTAAATACCTATGGGGTGAAGCTGTTTTGACTGCTGCATATCTCATTAATCGTGTCCCCTCTAGAGTCCTACAACATGAGACCCCTTTCAACTGTTTAAAAAAGGTTTTTCCTCATAATCGAATCAGCTCCCCTTTACCTCTTAAAGTATTTGGTTGTACTGTTTTTGTTCACGAACCAAACTTAATTCGTTCTAAACTTTATGCACGATCTGAAAAATGTATTTTTCTTGGGTATGCACCAAATAAAAGAGGTTATAAATGTTTTAATCCTACTAAAAAAAGACATATGTGAGTATGGATGTGGTGTTCTTTGAAAATACTCCATTTTTTAAAAATCATCTTCAGGGGGAGAGAAAAAGAGAAGATGATGATTCATTAGATTTTTTGGATACTCCTACTTCTTTGCCGGTTTTGATTGACCCTACTGATTTTTCTGTTTTTAATCCTCCGCAAACTACCTCTAAATCAGTAGTTGACCTTGAACCTAATAAGGAAATTGTCAATTTGGAAAGTGAATTTGTTTTGGAATCTAATAAGGAAACTGGTCCTAACTTGGAAACTCTAGAATCTAATCTCTTGTTACATCAATTTGGCACTAATTCAGGGGGAGAAATTTCACAAGATAATCATCCAAATTTGGAACATTGTCCTAATACAGAGCTATAGGTATATACCCGCACAAAACCTCCTCTCAGTAATAGAGATTTTCTGCATCAAGTACCAGCCCAGTCAAAGCCTCCCAGACTTGTTTCTGAGCCGCAAATGACTCAACATGGTAAGACTTCAATTCCCAATCCTTCTATTATTGTTTCTTCTTCTAAACCTACTACTAAAACTACTGCCAAGTCTAGCAAAAATCCCATCAGTTCAGAACCTTTCAGCACAGATCTAGACATTCCTATTGCAATCCGAAAAGGGGTCAGGTCATGTACTACTCATCCTATAGCTAAACACTTGTCTTATCATAGATTATCCAATAATTTTAGAGCTTTTACTTCTAAAGTTTCTCACCTTGTCATTCCTAGGAATATACATGAAGCTTTAGAACATTTACAGTGGCAAGAGGCTGTTAGGGAAGAAATGTCTGCACTTAAAAAAAATAAAACTTGAAAAATTGTTGATTTGCCTAAAGGAAAGAAAACAGTGGGTTGTAAGTGGGTCTTTACAGTAAAATGTAAGGCTGATGGTTCTATTGAGAAATACAAAGCTAGGCTTGTAGCTAAGGGATTCACCCAAACATATGGCTTAGATTATCAGGAGACATTTGCACCTGTGGCTAAGGTGAACTCAATTCGGGTACTCATCTCACTAGCAATAAATTTCAGCTGGCCTTTATTCCAATTAGATGTCAAGAATGCCTTCCTAAATGGTAATCTTGAAGAGGAAGTGTTTATGGATTTACCACCAGGTTTTGAAAGGGGATTTGAAGGAAAGAAAGTCTGCAAATTAGTTAAGTCCTTGTATGGGCTTAAACAGTCCCCTAGGGCTTGGTTTGAACGATTTGGTAAGGTGGTACGAAAGTTTGGGTATGTTCAAAGTCAAGGGGATCATACATTATTTTTCAAACATACTAGTGAAGGGAAAAGAGCCATATTGATTGTGTATGTTGATGATATTATCTTGACAGGGGATGATATGGAAGAAATAGGGAAACTTAAAAAACTTTTGGCTAGTGAGTTTGAAATTAAGGATTTGGGTGAGTTAAAATATTTCCTAGGAATGGAGTTTGCTAGGTCTAAACGAGGAGTATTTATCTCACAAAGAAAATATGTATTGGATTTGTTGGGAGAAACTGGCTTGCTTGGGTGTAAACCAGCCGAGACTCCCATCGATCCAAATCTGAAACTGGAGGTAGCAAACAGTGAAGAACAAGTTGATAGAGAGCAGTACCAAAGATTGATAGGTAAATTGATTTACCTTGCTCACACTAGACCTGATATTACCTTTGCTGTCAGCTTGGTTAGTCAGTTTATGCATTCACCAGGTCCGAAACATCTTGAAGCGGTTCTAAGGATTATAAGGTATCTAAAAGGTACCCCGGGTAAGGGCTTGTTGTTTGCTAACCGAGGACATTTACAGGTTGAGGTTTACACTGATGCAGACTGGGCAGGTAGTGTGATGGATAGAAGATCAACCTCAGGATATTGTACTTTTGTGGGTGGAAATCTGGTCACTTGGAGAAGTAAAAAACAAAGTGTTGTTGCTAGAAGCAGTGCAGAAGCAGAGTATAGGGCAGCAGCACTAGGGATTTGTGAAGTAATTTGGATAAGAAGACTTCTAGAAGATCTGAAAGTACCAGTCCCTATACCCTTGAAGCTCTACTGTGACAATAAATCTGCTATTGCCATAGCCCACAATCCGGTTCTACATGATAGAACCAAACATGTGGAAATTGACAAGTATTTCATCAAAGAAAAACTTGACAGTGGACTAGTGTGCATGCCATATCTTCCTACAACAGAGCAGATAGCGGATTGTTTTACAAAGGGGCTGCCAAAGATTCAATTTGACAAGTTAACATGTAAGCTGGGCATGGAAGACATCTACAAACCAGCTTGAGGGGGAGTGTTGGAAAGTTGACTTTAAACTGAGCAAATCAAGGAGGATCTTTATAATTGTGTTTATTATTGACTAGTTAGAAGTGTTTATTATTGACTAGTTAGTAGTGTTTATTATTGACTATTGTTTTGTAATTATTCCTAGATTGATGCTATAGCTGTCTTCTATTTATTAAAGAGTCTGTACAAGGTTTTACAAAGTAATTGAGACATATTCTCTTTGAAAATCTTTATCCAAGCTGCCAGTTTCATTAATTATGAAAACCATGCAATGTAATAAAAGCAAAATTTGAACTACTACACAAAAATTCTTAAATCAATCCTTGAAAAGTTGATCATGATCAACAACAAAGATAAGGGGATATAGTGAAAAAAATACCATATATAACCGAGTTAGAAATCAGCCCTTAGCTAAATTATCATAATTTGGCAGATTTAAAAGCCCTAAAATAAATGCCTTATAAAAGATACCTGGTGAAGGCTGCTTCAGTGCATTATGCTTAACTTGTTCCCATTGTTTCTCCCATTCTTGAACTATCTCTTCCACAGAACTCTGATAGCATCAAATAATTTTTAAGAACCAAACCAACAATAACCCACTAACAATAAGGAAGAAAAGGAAAAATTAACTAAAAATCAAAAGATAAGATGCAACAGACCAATTCTCTTTTCTTTTCTTCTAATTTTTCTCTTATAGCTGATTCTGAAACATCTGTATCTGCTCCAGCTTCATCTGCTGTTCTAGGTTCAACCTCGGATTCAATGACCCTTCCTGATCGGTTGGCATTCAGTACTGTACGTGCACTATCCAGCTCAGCAGCCAGACTTTTCTCAATTTCATCCAATTCCTGTAAACATAGATAAATAAAAATTCTAGAATAAGGAATCAATTAGGTTCTAACTTCTACTTACACCATCAGCTTGCAAAAGAGCAACCGAATTTCAGAAAATAGCAAGTTGACCCAAAAAAAATATCTTTTCAATATTAAAATGCCAATGTATTACCATGAGTTAGTACATCTACCATGGTCAAATAAGTGCAAGCTTAAGTTGGATAAGTTCATATATTATGACATAATCAACGTAAGCAGCTTCAAAACTAATCTTTGGAATCTTAACCCGGACCTTAAGTTTTCTTCGAAGTGAATTTGCTTCTTGCAACTTTTCCTGTATTTTACATTCACAATTTGATATGGCCTTTTCATACGCAGCATTTTCTTCCAGCAGTGTCAACTCCCTCAATTGGGCCTGGTTACAACAATTGGTGGCATCAATTAATAGGTAAAAAAGAAAATTAGCATACTTGTAATAAATCTCATTGCAAAAAGTAATCATACATTTTATAAGAACACGAATCATTTAATAACATAATACTATAAGGCAAACGGCATTTCAAACCTTAACATTGATTTCTTTCTTCTTTTGAGAGGATTATATATCTTATCCCTTGTCAGATACATCACAAGACTGTAAATGATTCAAGACTTTTATTTACATAATCTTTTATCCACACACCCCACCCATGTGCAAACAATTTATCCCCCTCCAAGGATGCCACAAGGGGGCATGATCAATACACTTCTTGCTGTCCTACAAGAAATCTCAACTATGCCATCCTTCAGGAATAACAGATCCAAGCTTACTTGAGTGTTAGATTTCTCAATTATAATCATTCAAATTAATAATGACATCAACCTAAAAACCCAAGCTACAAGAGATCGAAAGCTTATGTTCTTTGTTCATGAGAGAAATCAAGTAGAATAAGCAGATTTCTTGTATATGACATCTATGTGACAAGCAAGGTAAGTTGCTAGATAAATCCCAGGATTTTGAACAAATATGAAACCAACATAAGCTTCTACACAGGAATCAAAATCAAAACTAGAAATCCGCATGAGAAAAAGCATGAATTTGGTAAAAATTAAATGTAATACAAAATTGTACACCAATATGAAATTATATTTAAGGATAATAACCGAAATGACAAAAAAAAAAAAAAACCTGCTGACGTGTAGCAGAATGAGAATTGAGCTGGAGAGCAAGAGCGGCATTGGAAGCAAGAGAGTGGGCGTGCAGGTGAGGAAGGCGTTGAGCAATATCAGGGGGAGGTAATCTGAGGCGTAGATCTTGAACCGAACGGCTGAGAGAGGCCGCTTTTCGGTCAAGTTCTTGCACGTACTTTTGTTGCTCTGCTGTAAAGACTATTGAGATCGAAGAATCGGGGTGTTCTTCGTCTTCTTTGTGGCCTCCTACTACGTCTGCTGCCCATGCTAGTAATCCCGCCATCTAATCTATTTCTCTCTATGCTTTGCCTATGAATCTACAGCCATCTTTGTTTACAAAATCCATCGTATAGAAATCAATCCAAACGTCAAAATGATAAGTTGTATATTTAAATTAATTTTAAAAACTTGTCAAAAAAAATTTAATTTAAAAAAGAAAAATTATCAGAACAAATAACCAGTGTTACGGTATTTCCGAAACGATGAATTATAATAAAATACTTAGGCTATAGTATAATTAAATTACTAATTTAGTCTTAGATATACATTAATACCAGTCTAACTAGTTACGGCCAACCAATAGTTAAAAAATAATATAATTATTTATACATTAACTTTTTTTAAAAAAATTTATAAAAAATTAAATAAAACTTCATAAGGTCAATGGACAATAAAAATTATATTAATAAAAATAATTAAAAAAATTTTAAAAATAGAAAAATAAAAAAAAATTTTAATGGATCTCCATCGTCCATCAATCTTAATGGACGGTGGAGATCATATTAAAAAAATATATAAAAAAATTTATTTAAAAAAATATATATTTTATTTTCTTCATTAAATATTTATTTTCTTTATTATTTTTGAAATTTTATTTTTTTTAATATGATCTTTACCATCAATCTTGATAGACAGTGAAGATCATATTAAAAAATATATATAAAAAACTTATTTTAAAAAAAAGATGTTTTATTTTTTTCATTAAATATTTATTTTCTTTATTATTTTTTTAATTTTTTTTTAATATAATCTTTACCGTCCATCAGTATTGATGGATGATGGAATCTATTTAATTTTTTTTAATTTTTAAAAAGAAAATTAAGAAAAATGACAATATCACCATTCTAACTTTTTCATTACAATTTACCTAAATTTAATCTAGTTAGGAAATTAATTTAATCTAATTATGATAATTTAGGCACCAAATAAATTAAGAATGAAAAGATAAAAAAGAAAAACTGATGTTTTGAGAAAGTTAGGGATACAATTGAATTTTTTTCCCTTCTTTATATTTAAAACAATATATAAAAACAAATAAAATATCTTAATTGGTCTTTTCAGACCTTTTAATACTTTATATAATTATGTGTGAAAAATAAACGAGCCCTAACTCTAGGTGTCGCTCTCTCTCTGCTTAGGTCGCAGCCAGAGAGAGAATCTCCTTTATTAGGCCTTAATTCACAAGGTCTACAACATCCTCGAAGGCTAACTATCTTAACCACAATCATTTACCGCCATCATCCTCTCTTCTATTAACGGTCTACTCCGTAACAATTTTCTGACCCTTTCCGCACTATAAGAAATTGAGGTTTTTTTTTTTTTTTTAAAGGGTACAATTACAAAATTAATAATTATCGGGACCGTTATGTGTCAAATTACATTAGGCCCAAATAGGCCCAAAAATATCGAGGAAGCCCAACGGATCTTGGTAAACCAGCAAGGCCAGACAGGCCCAGGACATCCAACAAGGCCCAAAAGGTCGGAGAAACCAACAGAACCCAATACAGCGAGCACGCCTATTCCAACAGATGTAAAGAGAAAAGTTTTATGCGAGCTATCACACCTAAACCACCAGAGAGAGTCGAGCACCACCTCTCAATCGACAGCTTAACCCCAACTCCCGTGTCAACTAGCTCGAAGCTCCGGTTAGAGAAGAAATCCCAAGAATCCAATGATTCGATTCGGTCAACTATCAAAGTCCCAATCAAACTCAATCTCCTTAATTTCAGCAATCCTGTTTCAATTAGAAGATGATTATTAGGGATATAGCTTAATCTCTAATTTTTTGTAATTAGATTCCATCTAAACTAGAATGGCTCCACCCCTTCACACTATAAAATGGGCGGATCATCACTATTACAAAAGTTACCAATTTTTTTAGAAAATGCATATAGCGAACTCCGCATACTCACTCAGCAAGTTCTACTTAAATACAAAGAACAGTGGATGTAGGTATTCCTTTAAGCCGAACCACTTTAAAAATCTTTTGTGTCAATCTTATTTCCTTATTTTTGTCATTCAATTCGTTGTTATTTACGTTGATCAAATTCACACGTTAACGGAGATCTACTGAGAGTAATTACTAAATGCGCGGTTTAGATATCTATTCCAACAAGAAAGGAATAAAATTATTCACACATGTTAATAAATGTGCATAGTGAGACTTAAACCTACCATTGAAGTGGGAGTGATATGTACTAAGAGCTATGAGTGATTGTGAAAAAAAAAAAAAAATTAGACTTTTCATTGCATTAATTTGGTGGCATATAATGAGCAAACGCTACAAATATGGAAAATTGAATGAAGAATGTGCGTTTTTCCTCCGGTCGTTCTATTTTTGATTAAATTTTCTAGTTTTCCATTTCGCACAATATTTTGACTCTAAATATTATATCTAAACAACTCTGACTTTCTCACTATTATTCACTATTCTTCTCTGTGCACTGGCTTTTCTCAAATCACCATGCTTATATGATGTTTTGTGGGCGAATTGTAATAAAGTATTCTAATATTTGACCATATTACAATAAAATTATAAGTTTAGTTTTAATTACATATTAATATCCTTAACTAATTAGTTGACTGTTAGAGTTAATGGTCAACCAATAGTTAAAGGATAATTTAGTAATTTTTAATAATTTATTTTTTTTAAAAAAATAAATTATTAAAAATTATAAAAAATTAAATAAATCTTTACCGTCCATCAATTTCTCGATGATTTCTTTATTTTTAATTTTTGTGTACCTTTTTGTCTTTGAAGCAATTTATTTTTATTCATAATCTCTGTGGAAACACATTTATGTTCCTTTTACTTTGAACCATAAGATGCTTATTTCGTATTCAGATTTGTACTTTTTCTTCTCACTTGTTTCACCAAAAAATCAAATTTTAGGATTTCAAAGTTCAATTGCTTATCATACTGACAACATATGTCCGCTAATCTTTTTTATTTATTTACATTTACACATGTTGCGGAAAAGTCATTATTGCTATCAACTATTTGTGTGAATTATAGAACACACCAACAAACTCAATGGTCAACCAAAACCACAACCAAGTAAAACATAAATAAATATTTGGCAGAGAGTAAACAACACAATTTTTTTTTTTTTTTTTTGTAAACAACGAGGGCAAGCCCAGAAAACAGCAGCAAGCCAGACGCAGCTAGCTGTAAACAAAATTAGAAGATATCAATCTATGAAAAGAGACTCCTCTAATGTCATCAGCTAGAAGACTATGGATACAAGGAGGATCTTTCAATTTGACAGCACCTAGGTTGACAGTGTGCCCAAAAGGCCAAAAGCAGCAATTCCACAACACAGAAATTTACTTGGCTTAGTATACGGCTACCACTCTTTGACTCTGGGCTTGGTCTTTGGGGTATACTTTGAGCTTTTGGGCTGGATCCTCGCCTATATTTTGGGCCTAACAGATTTTGGCTACTACAATTTTCAGTGGATGAAGTTAGGTACAAAATTTCCAGATCAAACAATGCAACTTTTTGCTCTTAGTTCTTCTTTGGACCCTACGAATCGTTTTGAGTCATTTAACATTAATGATATATATAGTCTTGCTAAGAAGTTTTATCCTTGTGATTTTACTAAAAGAGAACTTCAGATTTTAAAGAGACAATTGCAATATTTTAAAAATGACGTGCTCATTCATCTAAAATTTCATAATGTCTTCACTTTCTAAATTATATCCAATGAAATCTAGTAACCCTTATCTCAATCCCTAACTTCAATTCAAAAACCGAACACATACCTATAAGATAATAGCAAGAACTCCACCAATCATATCTCTGACAATACATTCTTTTTTTTGTTTTGGTACAAAGGAGGGCATAAGCCCAGAAGCAACACTAAGAACCTTGTAAAATATTATCAGTGCAGTCCTCCTGCAACAGACCTAGAATATGAGGAGGGGGATTAACAAAAAAATGGATACCAATTGGCATATCTTTTCCAAGACCTGCCATATCATCAGCAACTCTGTTGCTATCCCTAAACACATGTTTAATAATACAAAACCACTGCCTCAAACAAATATTTTCGCAGCTGGAAATTAAACTAAAGAGAGGATGATTATCATTGATGTTGTTCTCTAACAACTTGGTAGCAGTTAAAGAGTTTATCTCCAGCACAACCTGTCTGAGCCCAGCCTGCCATACAGCCTGCAAACCTTCAAAAATGCCCCAAAGTTATGCTTCCAAAATAGTGCCAACTCCCCTGTTGAGAGAGAAACCTCTCAACCAGTTCTTGTTCCAGTCTCTCCACACACTACCAGCATAAATTGAACCTCGATTTCTGTTCATACCACCATCAACATTAAGTTTGATCCATCCCCCACTAGGAGGCACCCAAACATTCAGCTGAGGTCTAGGGGAACTGATTTTCCTACCACATTCATGAACCTGGATCCATTCCAGACTAAATTTTCTAATAATCACAGCAGGCCAATTAGGATAAATAAAATTATCATCAAAAATACTGCAACATCTCCATTTGCAGAGAAACCACAGGGTGGCAGCAAACAGAAGGTAGTTGGGGACATTGTTTGTCCTTAAGGTTACTCATTGACCACAAATGAAACTCACCTTTCAGCAGGTCAGCAGCTCTCCCAAGCCTTTAAATACCCTTCCAGGCATCCTCTAAAAACTTGCAATCCCTGAATAGGTGCTGCAGATCTTCATCGCTAGTTTTGCACCTCGAGCACACTGCATCATCAGCAAAACCCCTGCTATACCGTTGCACATTAGTCAATAACTTACCATGGATTAATAACCAAAGGAAGTTAAGCATTTTAGGTGGTAATTTAAGCTGCTAGATGAATCTCTCTTCCCAGTCCACCAAACCCTCAACTGCAAATTGAGAATCATAAGTAGACTTAACTGAAATATTCCATCATTGGATAGGCCCCAAATCAATATGTCTGGGCCACTGTTATGCCTGCCAGCATGCACACAAACTATTCTTTGAACAATGTCCTTAAGAACAACTACCAATCATTTCTGAACATCCCAATCTCCCTTTGTCAAAGTACCAGCTAACTCTTTTCTTAAGTCTAACTCTATCCAGCTAAATGCAAGCAAAAGCCTCAAGAGTATCGAAACCTGTCACCCAAAAATCGATCCAGAAATGCACTTGGTTGCCATATCTTATCCTCCATAACAACCCCTTATTCAGGATAGCTGCACCATGAATGATTCCTCTCCAAGTGCTTAAGCAAACACCCTTAAGCTTGCCTGAAGCCTCCATCAAGGAGCCATTTTTAATATACTTACTGTGTATCATGGAGCCCCAAAGACCAGAATCAGCTTGGAGCAACCTCTACCCAGCTTTAGCAAGCAACACCTAATTCATAGGTTTCATCTTTTTAATGCCCAATCCCCCTTTACAATTAGGAGACACATAGTATCACATTTAATGAGATGAACAACTTTCTTAATCTCAGCTTGGCCCCATAAAAAGTCCCTATTCAATTTGTTAAGCTTGCTGTAGACCTTATTAAGAAGTTTGACCAACAGCATAGAGTAGACGGGTAAGAAGGAAGTTACAACTTTGATTAGAATAGTCCTACCTACAAATGAGAGTGTAAAACTCTTCCAGGAAGTAAGCCTTTTGAGAGTTTTATTCACAATATCGCTATAAGTACGATTGTTGATCTGATTGTGGATAAAGGGAACCCCTAAATATTTGCCCAGGTTTGTGGTACTAGGGGACTCATGTAACATCCCGGATTTCGGGTAATTAATTTTATATATGTGAAAATAAATTTTACTATTTGAGGGGGTGTAAATGAAATTAAATGTATGTTTATTTTATGATTTCCAGCGGACCAGATTGAATAGTGAAAAATGAAAAATTGAAAACTGGACCAGAGAGCATCGCGGCCTGGTCACCGCGACCACAGGTCGCGACAGCTCGCTCGCGCTGAAAAACGCAATTTTAGGCAGTGAGCATCGCGACCAGTCACCGCGACCACAGGTCGCGATGGCTTGCTCGCGATGAAATTGTCAAAGTTTGGCAGTGAGCAACGCGATCTCTCGCGCGACCAAGGCGCGCTCGCGATGAAGGCGGTCGCGGTAGCGAGAAAAAAATATAAAAAAAAGAAGAAGCTTCTCGCAGAAGCGAGAAAACACACACAGAAACCAGGACAGCGAGAAAGAGCCGAGAAAAGAAAGAAAAGAGAAGAAAAAGAAAGAAGAAGAAAGAAAAGAAAGAAGAAGAAGAAGAAGAAAGAGAGAGAAGAGAAAAGAAAGTGTAGGTAAAAAGGAAAGACGAAACCGTAGAACCACGATTTACCGAAAAGAAAAGGATTCCAGGTTGGTGTACTTTTGTTTTCGGAACCATTACGAAAAGTCTTTCGTCATCGTTTTGTTTTCGTTTTCGTTTCTCGTTTTCGTTTCGTTTTCGATTTCGTTAAAAGTTTTCGATTTCGATTATTCGTATGAAAAGTATTTATTTTATATGTACAATCGATGATTTGTAGATCTATGGTTGATTTCGAACCGATTTTATGATAGATTATATTTCGATTGTAATTTCGAACATTTCGATTTCGTTAAAATACTTGATTTTGATTTTCGTAAAATTATTGAATATGTTTCTTGAAGAATATTATGTGATTTGTATGTTTATTGAGTAATTGTTGTTATTGAGTAATTATTGTGACATTTCTTACGAATTTGGTTTATCGGAAACGGCCCTAGGATACGTAGACATAGAAATAGATATAGGAGGTTGGTATACCAGCTGGGTTTTACTGAGCAGTACTGCGCCGATACTGATTGATTAATACTGATGATTCTGATGTACCTCCTCTTGGATTCGTCCAGAGGCTGGGAGATACGTACCTCCTCAGGATTCGTCCTGGGGGTTGGGAGTTAATGTACCTTCCCAAGGATTCGTTCCTGGGATAGGGAGCTATGTACCTCTCTAGGTTCCGTACCCACGATCCTAGAGTTGGGAGACACGTACCTCCTCAGGATTCGTTCTGGGGGTTGGGAGCTTGACCCATATTCCAGTCCTAATATGTTTAGTATTCTAGTGGGCCAGAATTGATTGGAATTGAAAAGTGAACCGAACGATTCTATTGATAGCATTCGTATATTGACTGCAGTATTGAAATTAAAGTGATTGAAATAGTTTAATGCTCTGATTTTGAAATTTATTTGATTTTGAAATGGATTCGAAATGAATTATATATATATATATTGTGATTTATTTAATTGAGTTTGTAGTACACCCACTAAGCTATATGCTTAGCGCGTTAGTTTGGTTCTAACGCGTAGGTACCAGGGATCCGGAAGAGGCTAAGGACTGAAGAGATAAAGAGTTGCGGACAGAGTCTTAGAGATTTGTACAGTTGGGTAGCTATATTGAGTTATGTATTTATATATTCTGAAAGCATGCATATACAGAGACTTTGTAAAATGTTTTGTAATTAAGTATTTTGCGATTTCTGTCCTTTATTATTTCAATGTTTGTAAATAGTAAAGTCTGATTTGTTTTCTTTTATAAATTGTGATAAACTGTTTTGATAAGTCGCACTAAACGGCAGAGTGCGCAACTGTTTGAAAGTGTGATAGAAGTGTTTGTGAAAAAGGTGAAATTGATTGGATTTGTGGAAAACAGGTTTTGGAAAGTCCGAAAAACAAACGGTACTCTGCCGAATTTTCGTGAAAAGTTTATTTATTGTTATGGGCTCACTTGAAAATGATTTCTATCTGTCTTAAGGATTTCTATCTGTTTTATGGGCTCACAATGATTTTGAAATGTAAAATTGAAGTTTGAAAAATTTAGAAAGTCCGAGTAGCGCTTCCCGGGTCGGTCCGGCCGGATCGGGTCGGGGGGTGTTACAACTCACACACCCGAGAGATACTATTGATGAATTGCCTTCTATCATCGCTGGAACAGAAAATATAAGACTTGCTGAAGTTATCCTGTTGGCCTGAGGCCTTACAAAAGCTGTCCAAACAGCCTTTCATCACAACAGCTTACTGGTCCATAGCGTGCCCAAATAAGATCAAGTCATTAGCAAAAAATAGGTGAGATATCTTAGGACCCTCCCGAGATACTTGGATGGTTTCCAACGCCCCTCACCAACTTTTTGATCAATCAAGTGAGATAGTTTCTCCATGCATAGCACAAAAAGATAGGGGGATAAAGGGTCCCCTTGTCTAATACCACACCCAGACCTAAATTCCTCAGACAGTTCACCATTTAGCACCACTTTGAAGTTAACACTTGTAACACAAAACATGATGAGATCAAGCATTCTCCCTTCAATACCAATCTTTATGAGTACCTCTTTGATGAACTTCCATTGAAGCTTGTCATAGGCTTTCATAAGGTCAATCTTCCATGCCACCAACCCTTTTTATCTTTAGTAATTCTAAACTTCTAGAAGACCTCATGAGCAACAATGATATTGTCCTGGATTTGTTTTCCCTGCACAAATGCAACTTGATTGGGGCTAACGAACTTAGGCAATAAGCCCTTAAGCCTTTGAATAATAATTTTACTCACAATTTTGTAAGTCGTGTTACAAAGACTAATGGGCCTAAGGTAAGTCATATCCAACGAGCTCTCAATCTTAAGGACTAATGTAATAAGAGTTTGATTGATAGCCATAGGAAATTTACCCATCCTAAAGCACTCAGTCAAAAAAGCCTATCAAATCATCCTTACAAACCTCCCAAAAGTGCTGAAAAAAGACAGCCAGGAAACCATCTGGCCTTGGGGCTTTGAGACCTCTTATATCAAAAAGACTCATTTGCACCTCATCCTCACTAACTCTCCTATTAAGCAGTACTTTGTCCCTCCCCAAAATACACTTGAACATTCTCAGCAGCTGTCCACAATCACAAGAATTATTGTTATCCAGAAACAACCCCTTATAATACTCCACAACAGTGTTCTTCATGGCCTCCTTCTCACAAACCCAGCTACCATCATTGTCTCTGAGGCCCTTAATCTTATTATGTCTCATTCTAATTATGGTAGATAGATGGAAAAATTTTATATTTTTGTCCCCCTCCTTAAGCTACACATTCCTCGATTTTTGAAGCCAAAAGATCTCTTCTTGGTCGAGAATGCGATTATAATCCTGCAAAAGGCTGCTTTCAAGAGAGACAAGATTAGCACTAAAACTCCTATTCATGTAGTTTTGGATCCCTTGGATTCTAGCCAAGATCCTCCTCTTATTTTTGAAAATGCACCCAAATTCTTCTTTATTCTAGGCTGAAAGGTGTCTAGATAAGTTACCCACCTTCTCATCAATGCCAATGCCTCTACCATCCCAAACATTGTTAACAACATCACTAAAATTACAATGTTTTAACCACATCGCTTGAAACCGAAAAAGCTTAGGCTTACCATCAGGAATTTGACTACTATTCAAGTGGATAAGTAAGGGATGGTGGTCGGAGTTCACTCTAGGGAGATGTTTCACGAACCCCTCAGTAAAATTGAGTCTTCAATCCATATAACACAAGGCTCTATCAAGTCTAACCCAAATCTTATCACCTAACCCCTTTTCCGTCATCCAAGTAAATTTTTGCCCAACAAACCCCATATCCACAAGATCATTATGATTAATCCACTCAAGGAAACCACTCTTACTGAAACTCAACCTCCCACCTCGTTTCTTAGCAAGGTGAGTGATTCCATTAAAATCCCCTGCCAGAAGCCAGGGCACCTTAAAACAATTTCTAATTTTAAGAAGATACTCCCAAAGCTTTTTCCTATAAGGAACGTTAGGACTAGCGTAAACGACAGTAATGTTTTTTCTATCAAGACACGCGGTAACTCATCAAAATACCTAGGATGGGCAGTCAAGGGCGTGTGACCCCTTGGGCTGTCCTAAGGGATGTTTTTAATATCCCGTAAATATATTGATAATATAATTAGCATATTTAATGAAAATGGGGCTGTTGAATTATATTAAATATATTTATTTAAATGCATGTGAACTTGTTTCTTTTTATAAGAATGAGTCTAGTGCACATGTGGACTTTTTGTGGAGGTCCAATGAGATTAATAAAATGGAAAAATAAAGTTTGGCCCATGCCAATAGGGGTGGGCGGTATTAGCTAATGTATTTAGCTAAATTACTTTGTTTTATTTTATTATTTAATTAAGTGATAAAATTATTTATTTAATTAATTAATTGTTTAATTAAAAGTCAAAACATTTTTCTACTAGGAATTAGATTTCTAGTTTCATGCTATTGGTAATAGTATGATAAGTATCAAAAATCTTATTTGATAAGGAGATAAATAAAAGGAATTATTTATCAAATCAAATTAGGAAGTTTTTGATATTTATCAAAACTCTAAAGTTGACTACTAGTCACTTTTAGGAAGTTTTGATAAATCATTCAAATTCTCAATTATCCTCTAATAATTATTGGATAATAGATTGAAGAGATAAGATAGGATTGAACTCTAGCTTGATAGGATTTATGGTGAAACACAAATACTCCCACCATAGGGAGAATTCGGCCACCATAAAAGGCAAGTAAGGAGAGTTCGACCAAGGCTAAGCTCTTGATGCAAATTTTGAGTTTTTGTGAGCTTTGACAAGTCAAGAAAAAACTCCCCATCTCTAAAAAAAAAAGTGTGAGAATTTGCCCGAGAGAAAAGAGAAAAAGAACAAAGTGTTCTTCATTTTCTCAGAAGGGTTTTGAGTGACTAACGAAAAAGAAAAGTTCTTTTTGTTTCTCATCTGCAGGTACGCAATTCAAAGAAAGGGAGCCCACACTCCAAGATGATCCACATTTATGAAGAATTGGAAGATCTTGCGATTCATAGTCGACGCAACATCAAGCCTCACGTTATTCAAAAGGTGTCACCTTTTGTAATATATTTAATTAACTATGGGTTAAGATCGCTCCTTTTGGAAAAATTTTAAAACGTACCAATGCAAAACATTTTTGTTTTTTACGCCTTCCGCTGCGCCGTACTCACCATTTTTCCTCCAATTGGTAACAGAGCCCAGGTTGTACCCATAGTTAATTAAACGTATATACATGGATTTTTCTTTTAATTGTGTATGGAAAAATATGTATGTTTTAGAAAAAGATGACACTCTAGGTATCCTTTCATATATTACATTAGAATGTATTGATTATATAAATTGAATTGTTATTGTTAATTTTGGTCTTAGAAATTTACAATGTATTTTTTGTTTAGAGTTATAACAAGAATGGTGGTCTATTATCGCCATAATTTCCTTCTTGATAGTTGTTAGAAGTTTTTTTATTTTATGTAAAAACTGCTGTAATTCGTTCAAGATTTGAAGACACGAAGGTTGAAGAATTTGAAACAGAAAAACGAAAACAACGGAGACCCGGAGCACCCGCGCGGGCAAGCCAGCAAGCGGGTGCTTGCGGCAAGCTTGCGTGCACGGCCCCAAGGGCTGTGTGTGCACGTGGCCCTCCCAAGGAAGGGCAAGGCTCACGACCTTCGCAAGGCAGTGCGCGCGCGCAGCCCAATAAGAGCGCGGAGCTGGGCGCTCACGCATGCCCTAGGGGCAGCCGCACGAGCTCCTCTAGCGTGACAGCGCGCGCAGGCCTTGTAAGGCTAAACGCCTTCGCCCGGTGACCGTAACACCTTGTCGCGATTTTAGATGGACGGCCGCAAGAAGACTTGTTCGACAAGTTAGGGTTAGGTTTTAAGGTTATCCAAACAATGCAATTTACTTACTTTTTTAGGATGGACCAAATTTGTGGCTATTTAATTTTTGCGTAAATATTACAATGTTTATTCATTGTTTGATAACATATCATATAGAATAGGAGTGCCACTCATATATCTCTTTTGGTATGAACATGCATTGAATGATTTAGGTATCTAAATTGGCATCTAGATAACTTGGTAATCATTCTTTGGAATTCCATCGCACGCCTTAAACAATTTAGTGGGAGAAGGTGTTTAGAACACCTATGGCCTCCAGGGTTAGTTGAGCTTTATGTTTTATGGATAACCCCCCAAATGGGTATCCATAAATGGAATTTAGCAAGATACTTCCTTACAAGGATAGACTAGACAATTGACTTAAGCGATATCTACTCTCAAAGGAGGGATTTTTCGTGCGGGAATATATTGAAGGTCAAAACCTTGGTGACACACTCAATGCTATTCTATTGATATCCTCCCAAGAGTTCTTGTCAATAATAATTGCAAGACTAAAATTGAAAATGCTGGTTGTTATGTTAACAATTAGGTGGGACCTAATCCAACTAATAAATGTTGCGAACTCCCAAAGGAGGCGTGGTGTTTATGAGTGTTGGATCACCGTTGAATTTTATGATTGAATTATTAATAGTTAATTCAAGATAAATATTCGAAAGTACTAAATGATAGTTTACTTAATATAATTTTTGTTTTATTCAGAAATCATGACCCCATCCCTAATCAACATCCTTAAAAATAATACTTTAACTGGAGATAACTATGTTACATGGAAAAGGAAAATTGGGCTGTTGTTACAAACTGAAAAACATAGATTTGTTCTGTCAACTCCTAAACCACCTGCTCCTACTGATGAATCCACTGAGGTGCAAAGAGGCTAGTAAGAGTAATGGGAGACCTCAGATGAGATGGCCAAATGTTACATTATGGCCACCATATCCGACGTGTTGCAACAGCAACATGAAGGAATAAGGACAGCTGCTATTATAATGTTGTCTCTAGAGGAGATGTTTGCTATGAGATCTAGGACGACTAAGAGAGAGGCAGTGACTGTTTTCATAAATCTTAGGATGAAACCTGGACAGGCTGTGAAAGATAACATGATGAAAGTCATAGCACGTCTCAACATTACTGAACTCAATAGCGCTAAGATAGATGATGAGACGAAAATTGACATGATTGTCAACTCACTATCATATTCCTTTGATCAGTTCAAGTTGGACTACACCTTGAACAATAAGGAATACACCTTGTAGGGCCTGATGCAAAATGTTCAAAGCACTGAGAAGATCCTTGTTAAAAGTAAGGGTCAAGAGATTCATATGGTTGGTAAAGTTGTTATTGTGAAGACCCGTAAGAAGGTCAAGAAGTCACAGAAGAAAAAATAACTTGGGCCTACAAAGAAGGAGACCAAGAAAGTAACCAAGATCAGAGGAAAGTGCTTCATTTGTGGTGAAAAGGGACATTGGAAAAGAAATTGCCCAAAATCCCAAAAAAAGAAGGAAGAAGGTAATTTTTATTATCTAGAAACATGCTTTCTGGCAGGTTCTACAGATTCCTTACATGGGTTTCAGCAAAGGAGAAGGCTGAATAAAGATGAATTCAACTTGTGGTTAGGCAACGGAGCGTTGGTATCCTCCGATGCAGTGGGAGATATTAGCATTAGTTTAGATTCTATTAGGTATTTGGATTTAACAGACATTTATTATGTACCTCATTTCAAGAGGAATTTAATTTCAGTTTCTTGTTTGAATAAATTTGGCTATTCGGTTACTTTTAATAAAGGCTTTATTATTAGTAAGAATAACAAGTTTATTTGTAAAGGTACATTGGAAAACGGCTTGTTCCATTTACATAAAAACATCTCTCATATATTGGATATTGAATCAACTGAATCTAATCATAAAAGAATAAAACTATTAAAAGATGAAACCTACCTATGGCATTTATGCATAGGTCATATTAACTTTGATAGAATTAAAAGATTGGTTAGTGATGAACCTTTGAGTGACCTAAAGGTCGATGATCTACCAATATGTGAATCTTATCTGGAACGTAAAATGACCAAAAGGCCATTCACTGCCAAAGGCACACGAGCTACTGAATGTTTAGGAATGATACACACTGATATATGTGATCCTATGAATATTCAAGCTAGAGGTGAATATGAGTATTTCATCACTTTCACGGATAATTACTCGAGATTTGGCTATGTGTATCTCATGAGACATAAGTCTAATGCTTTCGACATGTTCAAAGCATTTAAAGCTGAAGTAGAAAATCAGCTTGAGAAATACATAAAAATCTTGAGATTTGATCGTGGTAGAGAATATCTATTAGGTGGTTACAGCAATATCTTATTGATAGTGGAATAACTTCTCAGTTTTCTGCACCAGGAACGCCTCAACAGAATGGGGTGGCAGAAAGGAGAAATAAGACACTTTTAGATATGGTTAGATCAATGTTGAGTTATTCAACGTTTCCTCATTCTTTTTGGGGATATGCTCTACAAACTGCAATGTATATTCTAAACGATGTACCATCTAAGTCAGTTCATAAAACACCACATAAGTTATGGACTGGGCAAAAGCCTAGTTTACAACACTTGAGGATATTTGAATGTCCTGCACACGTATTGAAAGGAAAGACAGAAAAGATGGAGTCTCGTTCAGAAACATGCATATTTGTGGGGTATCCAAAAGAAACGAAAGGATATTACTTCTATAGTCCTACAGATCTTAAGGTATTCATTTCAACGAACGCTAAATTTCTGGAAAATGACTATATGAATAATTTCGTACCTAAAAGTAGAATTGTCCTGAATGAGCTTTCAGGAGATACAATGCCATATGAGATTTCAAGACCAAGCCCAATTGTAAATTTCCAACCATCACAAGATCAACAATCTACCATTCCTCGTCGCAGTGGGAGGGTTATTAGACAAACCAAAAGATACATCGGTTTAGGAGAATCTGTCGAGAATCTCCTGGACGACGATGATCCCTACACATACAAGGAAGCTATGAAGGATGTTGAATGTCGTCAATGACAAAAGGCAATGCAATCCAAAATTGAATCTATGTTCACAAGTAAAGTCTGGGCTCTTGTAGACTTACCAAAAGGGATAAAACTCATATGGTGCAAGTGGGTATACAAGAGGAAAAGAGGTATGGATGGTAAGGTGGAAACCTTTAAAGCTAGATTAGTAGCTAAAGGTTATACAAAAAAAAAACAAATTATCGATTACGAAGAAACCTTCTCTCCTGTAGCCATGCTTAAATCCATTAGAATACTCATATCTATTGCAGCATCTCTAGACTTAGAAATTTGGCAAATGGACATCAAGACAGCTTTCCTTAACAGAAGTCTTGATGAAAGCATCTATATGATGCAACCAGAAGGATTCATTGAAAAAGGCCAATAGCAAAGGGTATGCAAGTTGCAATGATCCATTTATGGATTGAAGCAAGCATCCAGATCCTGGAACATAAGGTTCGATCAAACTATAAAAGGTTTTGGATTTATTTAGAACCTTGATAAACCTTGTGTATACAAGAGGATCAAAGGTGACAAGTTGGTTTTCCTAGTTCTTTATGTTGATGATATACTACTCATCGGAAACGATGTAGGTGTATTGAAATCAGTTAAAAAATGGTTAGCAAAACAATTTGAAATGAAGAACTTAGGAGAAGCAAGTTATATTCTTTGTTGGGATTTATGCCCTAAAGCTTGTAAGTGTAAATGGTTGAAGACAATAATAAGAATTATTCATATTATCATTCAAGTTGATAAAAGTTTTATATTCAGTAATACATTCGTATTGTGCAAGAACATCCTAGATTGCAAGATGTAATCTCATAATGAGTATATGATGGTCATATACATAGAGGATTCATTTTGAGACGTGCAATTTAAAGAGTCCGTAGAGAGCGAACAAAGCTGGGTACTTTGTTTGTGATTGATCTACTGCTGCGGTCCATTCTGTAAAGTATGGTGGTCTTATCCTATACCGCTTATGTAGTTGACATGAGAATGGAGGCACCTTATATGATGAGATCATATAGGACTGGGCCACGATTTATATGAATCTCTCACCAAGATCCGTTAGTAGATGAGATTCATATATAATCGATAAACGATGGCTATTTATAGGTAATCTTAATCCTGAGTGTCTTATCGACTCCTTCAGGTTGGATCGTGGCTTTTGATTTACCATGAGTGAGGTTGATGAGAATCTCGACCAATACCTCCGTATCTTGGAGTTGCGGTTTGGCTTGTGGCTGGGAAGGTTTGAACATAATAGTGGAATTCACTCCTTCTTGATTGAAGTAGATAAGTAGTTCCCTTAAGGGTTGATTCGGGGCTTGAACGATTATGAGCGCTCTCCTTCTTCCGTGAGGAAGACAGGATTTAATTGTTCATTAGAGAATCAATGGTACTTAAAGGAAAAGATATTTCTAGAGGGGTATAACGGACTTTATGACCCAGCTCTAGTTATGAACTATTTGTGGAGGATCACACTATATGCAATTAGCTATATCAATGGACGCTGAGACTTCAGATTATATAAACACGTCTACAGTTCTGAGAGTGCAGCCTCGGGTTTTTAGTAGAATAACTCCGAGGTTAATAATCGTGAAATATTAATTAAAGAGTTTTAATTAATATTACTAAGTATTATTGGAGCTCAAAACTGTGGGTCCATTAAGTCCTCTTGCTAGCCCTTATGGTTGTTGGTAACGAGGGTCACGGTAGATTAATTGGATGGTCCAATTAATAGTGTAACGAAAGTAATGCGATTTAAATAAAAGAGAATAATTAAATAATGTGATTATTTAATTAATTAAATATTTAATAAAATAATAAAAATTAATAATTATTAATTATTAATTCTATTTATTAAATATGAGGTCATGTGATTAAATAATGACTAGAACAAAAGAATTAAAATAATTAGATTATTTTAATAGTCCAAAAGGTCACAGGTTCAAGTCTTTAGGGAGACTAAAAATAAATAGGATTTAGAATCCTATTTTGACTTGGTCAAACTAAAACCCTAAAAGGACTACTATATAAGTGTTATATAGTTAGGAAAAAACCTAACCTAACACACAAGTGAAAAAGAAAGAGAATTCGGCTACCAAAGAGAGAAGAAAAGAAAAAAAAAGTTTTTTCTGACTCTTTCCTTTTTGCAGGACTCGGCCGGCGTTCTTTTCACGTAACCTCCATCTCTTGCCGTGACGTGCCCACACACTCGTTGTTAAACCGCGGGTTGTAGCGCGGAAAATCTGGTAGTAGATCGAGGAATCAGAAAAAAAAGAAAATCAAGAAAAATGTATGTAGTTTCTAAAGTCTTTTTCTGCGTATATACAGGAACTTGTTCCTGATTGAAAAAAGGTTTTCAATATAAGAAAAATTTTTAAAACCCAATTCCGCATGTTATACGATAATCAAAATCTTTTCTAAAACTCCCTTCATTCTTGGCATCCAAGTTGTTAAGGATAGAAAGAATAGAACGATTGCATAATCCTAAGCTTCATACAAAGATAAAATCTTCTCTAGGTTTTCCATGCAGGATTCCAAGAAAGGTCTGTTACCTTTCAGGCATAGAATCAAGCTTTCTAAGGAGCAAGCTCCTAAGGACGCACATGAAGAGCAATTCATGAGTAGGATTCTATATGCCTCAGCAGTTGGAAGTCTCATGTATGCAATGCTCTACACTAGACTAGATATTTGTTTTGTTGTTGGCATAGTTAGCAGATTTCAATCGAAACCAGACCCTGATCACTGGACAGCGGTCAAGCATATTTTCAAGTATATTAGGAGAACGAGAGATCATATACTTGTATACTCTAGAGGGGAGTTAATTTTCGTTGGGTATACAGATTCCGATTTTCAAGCAGACTCTGACTCCAGGAGATCCACATCAGGATCGGTGTTTACCCTAGAAGGAGGCGCAGTCATATGGAGGAGCATCAAGCAATCTTGTATCATTGATTCCACCATCGAAGCTGAGTATGTTGCCACATGCGAAGCTGCCAAAGAGGCTGTATGGCTCCGTTAATTCTTGATTGACTTGAAAGTGGTTCCCAGTGGTGTAGTGGCTAATTCGAAAGAACCAAGAAGTCATAAGAGAGGAAAACACATTGAAAGGAAGTATCATCTACTAAGGAAGATTGTGCATAAGGGAGACGTGATAGTTGCCAAGATCGCGTCAGCTGAAAATCTAGCGGATCCCTTCACAAAGGCTCTACCACATAAGAGTTTTGATGGGCACCTAGAAAACATGAGAATGAGAGATATGACACAATTGCTATAGCGTAAGTGGGAGATTGTTAGGATTGTGCTCAATAGCAAGAGTGTAATAGTGTATTTGACAATCGATCTCATATAAATAAAAATGATTTCTGTTTTAACAAATCTTATAACAATTATATCAATTGTCAAAAGTAAATAATCATAAGGTCAAGAGACTATGAGAAACAAAAGAATTTTTCATACATCTAGACTATGAGAAACAAAAGAATTGTTCATACATTTAGATATGTATAGGGTAGACACAATTCTTTAGTTAGTCTCGAATAACATTCACAACTTAAGATACAAGGTTGGGCACATTTATCTTGTTAAAGTTGTAGATTCTTTTGTTAGCATTTGAGCGGAATCAAATGTGATATGATGAGTCTAAAATCATCGAAGTGTCTTTGGACAAAAGAATCTAGTGCACTGGGTGCATTGAATATGATCACTATAGAAAACTTTATCCACAACTGTCTGTGGATAAAAGTGTTCTACTGAGACAATCGAAGAGTCTATCTCAATCCTGAGATAAATGATAGACTTATGGTTGCATGCGTTATGATTTGAGCTGTCAATGAGTACGATTATATCGCATAGTTTATCCTCGATGGTTTGGTGGTATTCACGTATATATCGATAGATGACATCATTTATAGAAATAGACATCATGACTGCATCTAGCAAATGTCAGTAGAATATCATCATATGGATATTTTGAAGTATTGGATATTAAATCTTAACGTTGAGTTTTCAATAGTGACTATTGAAACATGGCTTCTGGACAAGTCAAAATATCCAAGTTCGAAAACATGGTCATATGAGTAAATATGGTAACTTGGAGAGCTATAGACGGTCTATAAGCTCTTGGCGATTACTGCTATTTTTCACAAGGTTACACTTTCTCCTTTTTTGTTGTCTAGGGTACGAATTAGTACGCTTACTCAATCTATCTTTATTTAAGAGTTCAATTTTAGTTCTTTAGTGGAATGAACTAAAATTAATGAATCGGACCTAAGTGAATCATTTGTTGATTGTGATTAGGTTGTGTCTATTGGAGCTTAAATTTAGATAGCCCACCAGGATCCCCAATCCACACGAACTTGAATAGATCACTAGTTATATACTACCAGATCATTTATTTGATCCATCTTAAATAATTGATTTTGGAATTTATTCCAAAAGTTTTTGAGATGTGCGTTCTTGTATTCTATTAAGACACGCGGTAACTCGTCAAAATACCTAGGATGGGCAGCCAAGGGCGTGTGACCCCTTGGGCAGCCTTAAAGGATGTTTTTAACATCCCGTAAATATATTGATAATATAATTAGCATATTTAATAAAAATGGGGCTGTTGAGTTATATTAAATATATTTATTTAAATGCATGTGGACTTGTTTCTTTTTGTAAGAATGAGTCTAGTTCACATGTGGACTTTTTATGGAGGACCAATGAGATTAATAAAATGGAAAAACAAAGTTTGACCCATGCCAATAAGGGTGGGCGGCATTAGCTAATGTATTTAGTTAAATTACTTTGTTTTATTTTATTATTTAATTAAATGGTAATTAATTAATTGTTTAATTAAAAGTCAAAACACTTTTCTTGTAACACCCCCTGACCCGAACCGTCTGGATTGACCCAGGGAGCGCTACCGGGTTTTCAAAACTTTTCTTAACTCACTTTATAATTTAAAAACCAAATGGTTTATATTTTAAAATGCTTATCTAGTGAGTCCATCCAAAATTATTTTGGAAAATTTTGCCAGAGTTTCCTCTGTTTTTCTGATTTCCCAAAAATCCTGTTTTTAACAAAACTCAAATATTATAATAACAAACACTTCAAAATCTTATTTTTCAACCACATGCGCACTCTTTCTTATAGTGCGACTTTCCCAAATATTTTCAATAAAACCATACATAATTTATATATTTACAGACTTTATAAAACATAAAATATTATACAAATATTTACAAAACTCGTATATTATCATTTTACAAACTTCTGTATATGCATGCTTAAGTAACTAATCTACAAACAAAGTTTAAATAAAACTACCCAAGTAATGTGACTCTGAATCTTCTTCTGCAGCTCTCAACTCTTCAGTCCTCTATTCACTGGAACTTCTTCTACCTATGCGTGATAAAATCAACGCGCTAAGCATATCGCTTAGTGGGTGTACACAAATCAAATTTACAATTTTAACATAATTTCATTTTTAACGTATATAAAATAAATATAAATCATAATATATCATATACACCTTTCAAAACAAATCAAATAATCATATTAACAAAACGTTTAATTAAATAAAACCTTTCTCTTATAAAGTCAGTAATACTCTGTTCAAATTATATATATATATATATATATATATATATATATCAATTAGTAGAAAATTAAACAAAATATCACAATAATAACTTTTTAATTAAGTAATAAGTTATAAATATCAAATAATAGGAACATTTAAATAAACTATTCAAACTTAACTATCAACAGAAATCAATGTATATATTTTCATAAGAAAAATTTCAGATCAACTGTATATTAAAATCCAATGATATTCAACTAATTTCAGTAAATCTTATTCATTCATCTTATAAAAGTATTCGAGATTCTTTTCTATAAACTTCATTCATTTCTTTTCAATCCTGGCTCTTTGGTATACTCAACATAAGTTGTGGACTGGAATATGGGTCGTTTGACCTTTCAGTAGCTGTCTGTCGAACATAACTCCCAACCCTAGGGCCGGCAGTTAGGCCTGCTTCATCCAAGGGTGGTACATATAACTCCCTACCCTGGGACCGGTACTCGGTATCCTCAGGGAGGTACATAACTCCCTATCCCAGGACAAATCCTTAGGAAGGTACATAACTCCCTACCCCAGGACGAATCCTTAGGGAGGTACATAATATCAACATCAAGATCAATATCGGTGCAGTACTGCTGAAATAACCCAGCTGGAATACCAACCTCCTATATCCATTTACTATGTCCAAGTATCCTAGGGCCGTTTCATAATACACAATTTTCGACTTCCATAACAATTCGCTTCATATATTTCGAAATCATCATACTTTAATTCGAAATTCAAAATCAAATTCAATAATAAAAGTTCCAAAACAATATTCATAATTCACACAATATTCTCAAACAATTTCTAACAATATTCGTAAACGAAATATAATTATACAAAATCCGTAAATAAACTTTCAAACTCATTTCGACAAAATATGGAAATTCAAATCAAAACATATAACGAAAATTATAACGATTTCAGAAATCAGTGTACACCAACATAATTCAAAAATACCACTCAAACGTCATATTGAAAATCATTCATATCAAAAGCATGAAATTTCTAAGGGAATCATAGAAATATAATCACTAAAATATTCAAAAATCTTAAATTCGAATAAAACCACATAGTTTTCAAAAAGGAGTGTACACTAACATGTATACCCTTTTTACGCCTTTTTTTTTTTGGTCTGAATTTTTCCTTTTTCCTTTCTCTTTCTCCTTCTCTTTTCCTTTTCTTTCTCTTTTCTTCTTCCTTTCTTCTTCTTCCTCTTCTCTTCTTCTTCTTCTTCTCTTTTTCTTCTTCCTCTTCTTTTCTCTCTCTTCTTCTTTTTGTTTTTCTTTCTTTCTTTTCTTTCTCTTCTCCGGTCTCTCTCTCTATTTCTCTTTTTCTCTCTTGCTTCTTCGTGAAGCTTCTCACCGCCTCTTATTTTTTTTTTATAAAATTTCGGTCATCGCGACCACTCCTCGCGACCTGTGGTCGCGCTACCTAGTCGCGTTGCTCACTGGAGTGATTTTACCGCCTTTATCGCGATCAACCATCGCGATGTCTGGTCGCGATGCTCACTGCCTAAAAATCAGTATTTTCACCGCGAGCTGCTCATCGCGATCCCTGGTCGCGGTGATTGGTCACGGTACTCACTGCTAACATTTTCCTTTTCTTTCATGTACTCTTTCTGGACCGCTCCACCTGGTCCACCTGAAAACCTTAAAAATATACATACATTTAATTACATTTTCTACCCCTCAAATCATAAATATAATAGCTCTCACATTCCCATACTTCATATTAATTAAACTACACTTTCATATTTATACGAAATTGGGGATGTTACATTTCTACTAGGAATTGAATTTCTAGTTTCATGTTATTGGTAATAGTATGATAAGTATCAAAAACCTTATTTGATAAAGAAATAAATAAAATGAGTTATTTATCAAATCAAATTAGAAAGTTTTTTATATTTATTAAAACTCTAAAGTTGACTATTAGTCACTTTTAGGAAGCTTTGATAAGTCATTCAAATTCTCAAATATCCTTTAATAATTATTGGATAATAGATTCAAGAGATGAGATAGGATTGAACTCTAGCTTAATAGGATTTATGGTGAAACACAAATCCTCCCACCATAGGGAGAATTCGGCCACCATAAAAGGCAAGCAAGGGGAGTTCGGCCAAGGCTAAGCTTTTGATGCAAGTTTTGAGTTTTTGTGAGCTTTGACAAGTCAAGAAAAAACTCTCTATCTTTAAAAAAAAAGTGTGAGAATTCGCTCGAGAGAACAGAGAGAAAGAACAAAGTGTTCTTCGTTTTTTCAGGAGGGTTTTAAGTGACTAAAGAAAAAGAAAAGTTTTTTTGTTTCTCATCCGCAGGTACACAATTCAAAGAAAGGGAGCCTACACTCCAAGGTGTTCCACATTCGTGAAGGATTGGAAGATCTTGCGGTTTATAGTCGACGAAACATCAAGCCTCATGTTATTCAAAAGGTATGTTACCTTTTGTAATATATTTAATTAACTATAGGTTAAGATCGCTTATTTTGGAAAAATTTTGTTTCTTGCGCCTTCCGCTGTGCCGTACTCACCATTTTTCCTCCAATCAGGTCTTCTCTCCATAACATTCTTGGACAAATTCACCCCTATTGAGGTCGAATGAAGGGTAGTCTTCTTAGGAGTACCTTCATTTCTCATCTTCCTTTCCGCAGTGTTAGAAATTTCTGCTAGGATATCTTTATTCTTCATACACACATCATTTTAACCTTGATATTAGGTGGCCCTAAGATCTTCAACAGTATCTTCCTGTTCCCCATCAACTAGCACCATAAATTTGGATCCACCTTTTTTATCACCAGTCTTCTTATTGGTTTTACCAGCTGATACCTCTACACCTCCAGAGCTACTAGCTTGAAATTCTCATTGCCCTCCTACCCATTTGTCACTCCTATTCTGGTTAGCAGCCCTGCCCTTGCTTGACTGCGGATATTCTCTGTCCATTTCCCAGCGAATGCCAACACTCATGTTCAATTGCAGATACTCTCTGTTCTTAACATTCAATTTCTCTCCAATGTTGTCAGTTCCAGAGATCTGCAATCCTGGTTTCCCAGAATTTCATCTTCCATCGCGATTACCAGTTTTATTATACGCCACATGGAGCTAAGGTCCATAAGGAGGGGTCTTATTGGAATCATCCCCTACATCCTTCTCCTTAATGCTCACAATTTCTAGGGCTTTAATGCCTTTCCTATAGAGCTCCTTGTTATGGCCATATCTCCTACAGTTGAAGCATATAAGCCCTAGGTTTTCATATTCTACCTTAAGAGTTATGTCTTCAACATAGAGATTACCTATCTTAGGTTTCGAAACGTCGATTTCCACGCACAAACGAGAAAACCTTCCTCTAGCTTGTATTTCAGTAACCTGATCCACCTTACAAGTAGTGCTAAGCATACCTCCAATCCTCCAAAGTAGGTCTACATTTAACCATTCCATGGGTAACCTAGACAATCTGACCCAAATAGCCAAAGTCTTAATGGGTTCCTCACGTGGCATGAAATTCGGTTTCCATCGTTGGACTACAAGGTACTGGTTTGTTATAACCCAAGGGCCACCAGTCAAAACCATATCCATATCCTCCTTCATCTAAAATCGGGCAACAAAGAAGCCTTCTTCCAGGTCTGTTAACTTCCACTGTCCATGAAGTGGCCATTTTTGTTGGAGTTTGGCTTGCATAAACTTCAGAGTGTGTGTTCTTCCCATGGTCTTCAAAATCAGGATGCTTTCCCATGGCTTCCACAGCTGCTTCTGAACCCCTTCAGAAATCTTCATCAGCGGCCATAGTGATATCACCCTCTTCAATCTGCAAGCGTTCCCTGTGGGTACCAACTTTAGACCAGGAATTAGGGCTTGATAGGTTCAACAGCCTCGATTTGAAGCTATATGGGACATGATTCCTTGTCGTCGGAGTCTCATCAGTGTCTCTTGCTCTGGCTCTCTTCGAACTCAAGACCACATCCAAAGTCTCCACAGCTTCCTCCATGTTAGATTTCGCACTTGGTTGAGCTGAGAACGCAAAGATCTCACTTATAACACCTCTCACACACCCAAACCCGTACGACAAGGCGGCGCGTGAACCATAAAAGTTACCAACCTAAACCACGCACTGGGCACGTTCTTTTTTAACCTTTAGTTTTGACACTTTCACTTGCTGAGGTGGTTGAGAGTTTAATTTTTCTGCCCTTGACACATTCTTCAAACACAACACATGCATCCAAACATTAAATGGCCATGGTCTAAACATTAAACTCTTGAAAGATTTTCGGAATGTGTGTGCACACACACTTATATTCATGTTCATGCATCTCATCTCATTTGATTTGTTTTGTTAGTTTTCATATCACGGTTGTCTTGACAGTTACATTTAGAATGTTTTGTGCATTGTACTGTTCACCTTTTGACTTTCCAAAGTATTGAAAGTTGTTAAAAAAAATAAGGGTATGTCTAGTATCGTTTTCCAATTTCTGTTTTCCAAAAAAAAAATGAAAATAGAAACAATGTCTTTGATTATTTATTTTTATGAAATTTGAAAACTCATTTGGTAGAATTTGCTGAAAAACATTATTATGAAACAGTATTCTAAAAACACATCTAGTAGTATCTAATTTTTATATTTTTAGATTATTTTTTAAAAAAATATAAAGACATTAATGTTAAAATACTTTTTATTATTTTATTAAATATTATAAAATATTTAAGATATAAACTTAAAGAATAAGTAAATATTAATTTATAAATTTAAAAATATTAAAAAAAATTAAAAAATAAATGATGGAGAAGGCAGCCTTCTCCAACGCCGGAAGAGGATCTTTTGGCTTGAAAGAGCCAATCTGCTCCTCCATTTGTTGGAGGAGCAAATAGGGAAGAAGAAGAAGACGAAGAAGAAGAAAAAAGATAGATATGTGTGTGTTTTTCAAATTAAAAAACACATTAAATATGTTTCCAGTGTTTTTCAATTTTAAACTAGTTTTGTTTTCCTTTTCTTTTTTCAAGACAAATTTAAAAAACACTTACCGAACGCACATAGACTTTGTTTAAAACAAAATAAGAACGAACTTGAAAAATGCCCACCGAATAGGACCCAAGTTTAGAAAAGGTATTCAGAAAATACTAAAGCGGTGCCAGAGTGCCATATTAGTGGTACCATTATGTCATTATTGTAAGCGCTGGTAGGAAAGCTAGCTACTGATGCCAATAGAGCCAACAATGTGGCTCTATAGAGCCAAACACATGCACATTGATGCACAGCGCTAGCGTGCGCCGTGTGGACGCTATGCGCAATTAGCACTAGTAACTAGCATTATGTGCACCTAGCATTGGGAGCTAACGTCAACGCACGCACGACTATTTTGACGTTGGTGCTATATCACGGATATGAGTGATGCTATAGCATCGTGGGTAGTGTTGCTGCCTATTTAAAGAGGTTTCCAGTTTTTAGAACCATAAAGCCCTAGAATTTCAGACCTTCGATTTTCCAGAGTCGTCTAAGCTTGGTTTCTGTCGTGCATTAAGTCTAAAAATTAACTAGTGTCTCAAGGTAAGGCCTTAGATGCATTAATTCGTAATTTATGTCTCTCTACATGAAGCTTTTTCAAATTCTTTTAAGTTTGTTCTTACGAATTTTTCTTAGACTATAATGTTGGTTATTGGGCTCATATTCATCTAGTCTACATAAAGTGTTGGTTATTCATTCTAATTGTTTATTCATATAGTCTTTGAGCACTTAGACTAGTCTTTTGAAATTGAGTTCAAGACTTGTTAATTCATAGACGACATATTAGGGGAGCAAAAAGAGTGGAGATCACTAGTAAAAGGTTACAACTAGATATAATAGAATAATCTAATAGGAGTTCAAGACTTGCTAATTCATGTAGGGAAAAAATTATCTCTTTATAAACGCAGCGGGAAGAACTAGGTTTTAATTTTTTTTTTTTCCTTTGTTCAAAACTCTTTTAAAAAAAACTAGTACTTGTACATGCGCGAATAGAAATTTAATCTAGAATATCTTTGATACTTTTCTTGGTTCTTTGATTTCTTGATTGAAATTTAATCTAGAATATCTTTGATACTTTTCTTGGTTCTTTAATTTCTTGATTCACCACCGAACCTTCCGAGCTATGACCCGCGATCTGATAACGCGCATGTAGACATGTCATAAATGAAGAGATGGAGGTAGTAGACAAGCGAAGAAGACAACTTCTTTGTCTCCTCTAATGGCCGACCGAACCTGCACGGAAGAAGAAGAAAAAACCTTTTTTTTCTTCAGAGCTACAATCCGTTAGTTGCTATCCTTCAAACGTAGAGCGGAGTTGGAGAGCTCGTTTTTCAGGTAAACCTGAATTTCAAGAGCTTGCACAAAAAATGTCGTCAGAACATATAACCTCGAACTAAAAAATAAAGAATAAAAATTTGCACAACTTACTTGGAAGGGGTTGACGATCCTCCGGTCGATGGTATTCAACACCCCGACATTCCTCAAATGTTGAGCGTCACGCGAGAAGACAAACTGATCTACACCTTGAATCAGGGTTCTGGAATCATCAAAGGTCGTAATGCCAGCAGGGAAAGTAATCTCGACGTCAAAGCTTGACTCCTCCGCCACCTTCTGCTTTTTCTTAGCCTGCTTGGAGGCATCCTTTTCTGAAAAGCTTGGAGGCGAACCAAGAGCAAGGACCAGCGTCGAAGGCTGGCCAGTCTTTAGCATTTCAGCCACTTTCTTCTGACCGCTCGACTGTTTGTGCTTTTGAGCAGACGCCTTCGCCCTCTCACGGTGACGTGCCAGAGCATCATCAGCACTCAAAATTCTAGGCGAGAGGTTTGACATCGAATCTGAAGTGAATTTAAACTCGACCTCAGATATAGGAGTAAGGAAACGGGTTCCACAAAGTAACTCAAAGCAATGTCGAACCCAAGCGTAAGTCACTAAGTGTTTTAACTTAGGAAAGGGAGTACCTTTAGCGTTGAGGTCGACTTGTGCCCACAGACGGTTCGGCCTCAAATTCTCCTCGCTCAGTAGCTTCTTCCAAGTCCTCTTTGCTGGGTTGACCTCATGAATAAGCAGCATACGCACTTCACTGTTTCGGTTGGGCAGGACGTTTGAGCCCGCGATAGTATTTACAAAAAGGAGAGCACAAATTAGAAAGACAATTAAACAATAAAGACAAAAAGCAGTCAACATCATACAAAATCCCACCAGGGATATTCCACATCTAGCGGACGGAGCGCTCGCCCTCAAATGGGCCAGTAACCAACTCATCTCGTGTGAAGAAGTACATATCCTTCTACCCACGATTTTGTAGTTGTGAGGTCGGTAATGAGGTGTGGACGGTGGGGTCGAGCTGAAATCAGGTAGCGCCCTGGTTCATTTTCATGCCCCTTCATGCAGTACGTGTGGAGGAAATTTCCCAACGAGAAAAGAAGACCCCTCTTCTCGTGGAAGATCTCAACTGACAGAAGCAGCCTTTAGCCATTTGGCATCAATTGGCCTGAAGCGATATCGAAGAATCGCAACACCCTGCGACAAAGAGACGGGATTGGGAACCTTAGACCCTGTTGAAATGGCAGCTTGTAAAAGCAAGTCCAATCGTCGTCCGCCGAGTCAGCCTGCTTTGCCAACCGGGGCAGCCTCTGCTCGACAGACTTTAGGATTCCATACTGGAATATGATCCTTAGCATATCAGATTCAGTGAGCCTGCTAGCTGGGCTTAGACCCACAGACAAAATGCCACCACCTGATGTCAAGGCCTCCGCCTCTCCCCCTTGGTCCTTCGACCTTTCACTCCTAACGACCTCATTGGGATGTCGTCCACCACAAACGTCGAGGGCCCGCTCTCAAAGTCGGGGTCTAGGTCGATTATCCCCATAGAAGTTATCTGAGCTATAGGGCGTGGCCCACTATCTATCTTCTCCTCGCTCGACCCACTCGACTCGCTCAACCCAATATCTTTCATCACCTCCTCAGTTGGTCTCAACATAGTTCCAAACATTATCGAGCAAAAATAAAAACACTTAACGATGAGGTAGAATTTAAACTTAGAAGGCACTATGCTCAACATTATCAAAAGTAGTGCACGACAACTACTACTAAACACCCTAGAATCATCTATAAACAGTTTTTTCTACAAAAGTTACCCTAAATGAAGATCTAAAGGCCGTTTTCTACAATAATGAAGGAAGTTTCTAAAGCAAGAAACCAAGAACACAGTAAAGAAACCATGGCAGTACGCATCAAATAAAAGAAAAATCATTTCTCAAAGCCAGAACACAACTAAAATATTCAAGAACAGTGCTATGAGCAAGCATACCTTGAAAGATTGAAGAAAAATGGATCTAAACGCCTCGCAATCGCCCAGAAACAGAAGAGTTTTTGCTCTGGAAAGAAACTGCTACGCTTTACAGAGAGAAAATGGAAAATGCAAAAGTAAAAAGTGGAGAATGGGAGGGAAGGCTGATTTAAATAGGCCCCAAACAGTCACCGTATCAGCGACACATGGCACCCAGCGGTTGGCCACACACTCTCCTAGGTGACAACTGATAAGACGCCTCATCATTACGGACGCCATCGTACCTCGGAACTAGGCAAACAATCAATGCGACGTGTCAGCCTTATCTGTCACCACAGACAATTGAAAAAACATTAATAAAGACCTCTACGGTTAACATCTAACGCTTTACCTCTAAAATCATATGAAGCACCTATGTCTCCGCACGACATATAGTCGACGAGTGCCAAACTCTATGACCATCGCGCGACAACAGTAGTCTTTAAAATTTGAAAGGCTCTAATCGACCTTGTCAACCCCTCTTAGACAAACTTCACATCGCCTGTAAAGTATATAAGCTGCAGTCGACAATTAACACCCGCACAACTTTAACGAACTCAGGCGTTGAATAAGCTCGACACACCATCTATTTTTCGAACTCTCTGCACTACTCTCTTAGTTTTTTCTAAAACTCAGAGAGTAGGGGGCAAACTTAGTGGTCAAAAATAACCCAAAAGGTTTAGACCCAAAAGACAGCCCAAAATAACTAAAAATAGCTCAAAAAACCAAGCGCAACGCTCGACAAGCCCAAAACAGGCCCAATAGGACAAACAAGCCCAAAACCGGGGCCTAAAACCTGAATGCCAAACTTGGGCGCACGACCCGACCCAGCAGCCACCAGACAACTAACTCAGTCAACCCTTAACGCAGTCAATTGACTTAGTCTACCTTGCCCAGTCAAATAAGCTCCGAGATAACAGGAATCCCTAATACCTCAAAACACGACATCCTCACATAATCCAGGTGCAACGGCTAGCACCAACCCTTATAAATACAGCCCTATGGCTTCATTGTTAGAGGTCAAGCAATTTTTACCCTAAGCCATCGCTCTGCTATCAAACAATACTAAGATCAGCTATGCACGACATAGCCTTAGACTTACTACCAACGCTCGACAAATTGTATCTTTACGTACCGCTCGACATACAATCGGTTCAGGTAGCATTCTATTTGCTTGTTTTTCCCTTTTTGGATTCACGATCTAACTTGGACATCAGAGGCTATTTGGCTGGCACTACCCCAGTGTCCCAAGAGCATGACTATTTCATACTGTTTTGCAGATTGTCGTCCCCTACTAAACTACTGAGACCATTATGTCATTAAGCTTAGATTTCATCATTTACAATTACCGTGTGCAATATTATTTAAACTGGAGAGAGATTTGTATAATTTTCCTTTTTTTTTTAATCTCCATCGTTCATCATAGAAATGGGCAATTAAGATACATCTATCTATCTATTTTTTAAAAAAATTTACTTTCTTTCTTTTTTTAACTTATTTTTTAATTTTAAATCTATTTTTAATATTAAAAAAGATTGAAATAACGAAAATAACCATTTCACTGTTATCGAGTTTGATTATCTGCAAAGGTGATTACTAGTTAGTCATAAAAGTGTTTCCGCTAGTAAAGAAAAAAAATAACTCGGGGAGTATATCTGTAATTCACTTGATTTATTTAAAAATATTTTTCTTAAAATGGTTTTCATTACAAGTATATTTAATAAAATGACGAATTATAACGGATTATCCTAACGTTTGGTCATATAATAATGAAATCATGATTTTAGCCTTTATAACACATTAGTACCATACAATTATTGACTCAATCAAAAATAATGGTTTGACCAAAAATTTTGCTTGAAATGACACAAATACTTCTAGTTAAAAAATAAAAAATAATATTTATTAATGCAAATTGCAATGAAATATTTTGACATGTGGTCATATTGCAATGAAATAGCACTTTTTCTTAAACTACAACCAAGTACCTCGAATAATTATCAATTTGATCGTTAATGTATTTTTACTTTTTTAACTCACATGGTCCCTACATTTTTCAAAATATATCAATTTAGTTTCTATGACCAAAATTTTGACAGTCAAACCTGACATAAAGTATAAATTGACCATCTTACCTTTTTTATTAAATTAGCAAGACGATTTTACCCTCCAACTTTTTACATTTTAACTATTTTACCTATTTGAATAGTCCAATACAAAATTGATGTGTTATACAAACTCAAATTATTTTTTAAAACACACTTAAAAATAATTAAATAAAAAATAAATATTATAAATTCATTAAAAATTAAAAATAATTATAAAATTTTAAAAATAATATTATTTATTAAAAATAAAAAAATAAAATTCAAGATTTAATACTTATAAAACTTAAAATTTTGTTAAAAAACTAAAATGTTAAAATATTATATATACATATTTTATAATATATTATATAGTATATATACATTATATATATATATATATTATAAAAATAATATATATATATATATATACATTTATTATTATATTATAAAAATAAAAATATAATAACAAAACAGTAATATATATAAATTTATTATATATATATATGCATTAAATTACTAAATTTTGAGTTTTATAAGTATTCAATCTTGAATTTATTTTATTTTTAATAAATTATATTACTTTTAACATTTTTCTAATTTTTCTAATATTTTTGTATTTATTTTTTATTTTTAATAATTTTATTATATTTATTTTATTATTTAATTCTTTTTAAGTATTTTTTTAAAAAAATTAAATTTTTGTAACATATATCAATTTTTTTTTATTAGTCTATTCAAATAGGTATTGTTCAAAAATTAAAGAGTAAAAACATCATTCTAATTTAATAATTTAATAAAAATAATAAAATGATTAATTTATACTTTATATCAGGTTTGACCGTCAAAATTTTAATCATAGTTATTTTTAAAAAATTAAGATAAAAATAATCATATTACTCTTTGATTATTAGTTAACCGTCAACTCTAACGGTCAACCAGTTAGTCAATGGTACTAATGTGTAATTAAGACTAAACTCACGATTTTATTGCAATATGGTTATATGTGAGGGTATTCAATTACAATTCACCCTTAATAAAATAAATCTTTTACATAATCCAATTAAATCAATATAATAGGAAGTAGCAAAAAACATCCTAAAACATCATTCAGTCCACAAATCACATGTAACGAAAAATAAAACACAATGAATCTCTTTGAAATCCATGTTCGCAACATGTTCTCATAAAATTTTGGTACCTATGATCCTCAGCAAAAGCAAAAGGTTGCTCAACATATGCAATATATCTAGCCAAACGCTTCTGCATTTTTTTCCTTTTTGGGGTGCAACAGATAAAAGTAGCATCTCATTTGGTGTTTGTCTTGTCCCAAAACTGGGTCCAATGATGTCAAAATCCCCATAAACAACAATATAAAAACTTTTACAGTAGGAACGACATGCCGCGGTTAAAATATTCTGTACTTACTTTCCATATAGAACTTTCATCCAAAATCAGAGATGGCTGTTTTTAAAAAATGTTGTTCATGCTCTTTTCGTTCCTTGTACTTGGCAACATGCCTCTGATACTCTTCCAGCTCTTTCTCCAACTTTTCGATGAACTCACTTGTATGCTCCAGGGACTGCTCGTACCTATATTTCTCCAGGGCCTACAATTTGTGAAATGGACTAAGATAATATTAAGTTGGCAATACCCACAAGACCAATTCAGTTGCCCAGACAGTATAAGTGAGCACTCAGCAGTTGAAAATTTTAGCCTTCCCAGTTGCAAATCATCTCATACACCATCATGATGTCATAATGAAAACATGTTCACTCTTATAAGAAAAACAACAAAAAAACCTGATTTTTCATCAACACATGATTACTTTTGTCTCCTTCAAAGAATTAACATTGCCTAAGATCAAATGACAGAATAAATAATAAAAGATTGAAGTGTTGTATAAGTGAAATAGTTACAGCATAGATGATACCAAATGTAGCAGGAATGAATTATAAAATTTAAGCCAAAATACTGCTGAAAGTGAAATGCAGATCTGCAATAAGTAGATATAGATGCAAGTTTCACGACAATATAGGGTCTGTTGAACAAGACAACTTAGGTTTGGCCAATATGGAAAACTATTCTTGTGATTTGCATGTTTCTATTTTTCTTTAATCTCAACAGTGTAATAAACAAAAAATGGTACTGTTTAAGAGAAATAATTACAAAACAGAAACGAGTTGTCCAAAAATAATGGACATCAATCAAGAATGTGTCTGTACAAAGTATAATGGCAGCTCTAGAACTGTCATACTATCTGAGGTATTTTTTTCTTAAAACCAATAGAACCTTAAGAAAATTCACCCAAAACACCATCACATTTAAAGTTAATGAAGAAGAAGGACGAATATTGAAACTCTTTTAATAAGGAAGCCCATAAGGGATATAATTTATCCCATTAGCAATTGATATCTTCCTTCTCAGCTTCTTCAAAAGATCATCTATATTTTTTTTTCATTTAAGTTTCTTCCATAAGGCAAGGCTTAACCATATCAATCTCTTTTTTTGTCTAATCATTTTAATGTTCTACTTTACCACACACCCAGTCCACCTTGTACAGAAACACAAATTAAATTCTTTTAAAAGGTTGGCGAGAGGGGGTTGATCTCTAGACCCGTTGCTCCACAGCAAGAGATCCAACCAACTAAGATATCCACTTGGGGGTCATATAGTCCTTTAATTATCCATTCTTTTTTCATAAAGAATTACACTTAATAAGAAAAAAGGATGAGTTAATGAGGGTAAATGGGAAGAAAACAGAAAATCAACTAGAAAAGTTTAGAAAAAGAATAGGAAAATAAGGAAAGATGAAGATGAAATTTGCATATAAGAGCAATCTCTGTATGATTGTTTATTAATCAGCAGAAGTTTTCAAGTATTTTTCTTCCGCTGACCGGAATTCAAGCCATTCCTGTGCTGTAATAACTTCAAGTATACGCTATTACTAATAAGTGTAATGCTAGACTGCCCAAAAATCTGCCCAAATGATATGACAAGCTGATTTGTAACCACCGTATAAATTATATGTTAATGATGCGGTAATTACAAATCAGCTTGCCACAACATTTGGGCAATAAATTTAGACAAATTTTGTGACAGTAACATTACTTTATTAATAAACATAGCTGGACAATTTAACTATTGGTGCTTTAATACATTATATTGAAAGTATCATCATGAAGAAAAGTGCAAATATCACCGTTGGAGACCACAAAAAAAACCAGGTAAAACCCCTCAGGTCCAACTATTTAATTCTTTTCAAAAAGTAAAGACCAGGAAAATGGGGAATTTTCATATTAAATTGCACTAATTTCACATATAAACATATGCATACAGCAAGTACACAGAAAAAGGAGAAAATTAAGTGGCCATGAAATAGCCAGAAAAGAAGTACACTTACCTTGTCTTTGGATAAGGTGTCTGGAGGGGACATAATTTCCGGCTGCACATAGTTCTTTCCACGGTAAAATAGTATAGTATTGTTATGTTTTATGTCAATCACAATACCTTTGCTGAGTCGAGCAAGCTCTTCAGCATATTCATGAATTTTTCCTGGTTTGCAAGGCTTGCAAAAAACCTTCACAGTTTCATGCTTCTTCCAATGAAGATGCATATTAAGAACAACACCTCCAAACACTCCTCGTCTTCCAACTGGAACATAATTCTTCTTTTTTTCACCAATACGCTTTAAGTAGTGTTTCTCTTCTTCAGTTAAAATTTCAGGATCGTATGCGTCAGCTGGGGCTTTGGCAACCTCAAATTTCCTCAACTTCTCTATCAACCATGTTTCCTTTCTTTTGGCCTGAGAAGATCTTATAACAAAATACAAGAGGCTTAAGTTAGTGATTGTATGCTAGAATAGTACAGAACTAACTTAGTCAATCTTAAAAGTAAACAAAACTACATTTCCACACCATAAGACAATGTTCCTTTTCATTGACGGAAATAAGTGAGAAAGCTAGAAGACACATTGATATTATGAAAAGAGTCATCCAGTTGTGGAAATCAAGAAGAAAAAGGGCGATATTTCTATTTGAAGAATTACACAAATTCCTCTATGACAGATAACTAAATTGATCTTTCATGATTTACTTAGATATCAAGCAGTAATGGGTGGTGATCTAATGTCAAAACTGAAAAACTTTTAATTCTTAGTTCACAAAAGTTAAAAACAAAAACTAGGACCGGTGCATTTTTCCGTGCGGCTCTTTCTGATCTAAGATATCATGCCACATAATTTACCAAAAAGAAAAATGACTTTAAAAAGCTAAAATACAGTAGTAGTAACAGACAGAATTAAAGGTGCCTAAGTCTATACGCAACAGTGAATTTTATAGTGCTAAGTGAATATAGACCCTGAAATATCTCCGAAGGTGGCCAACCTTCTCAAGTTTATATCTAATCCTAACTTCTGGATTTGGAGAATTCATCTTCTTTTTGGCCTTGAGACGATAGAATCTGAGTTCGTTCACTTTGGCCTTTTTAGACATTTTCACCCTTTTAGTCCCCTTCTTCACTTGAGTTGGCAAGCCACTTTTATCACGCTGCTTAGAAACAGAGAACCTTACAACATCATTTTCAGTCTTCAGCTCAATTGATGCATTGCTCATGTATCTCACATGCAGCCATTCTCTACAAACACTAGAAGATCCAAAGCTATCCAATATTGGCGTCGATGAAAAACAACAAGGCGGTGATATACATTGTGCTTTTATGAAAGGTCTTAATGACCCATAGTTGCTCCAGTGTGCATGATTAATGTAATGAAATGCAGAGGCTTTAACGGGCTCATCTCGAAACACACAACATAACCCGAATGAAGAATTCCTGCACAGAGAAGAAAAGTTTCGACTTTTGAATTATTACATTTGAAGAGAAATCCTAATTAAATGATATTTCAAAAGATGCACAAGTAAAGATTTACAAAGTCGTAATAGATTTTAGGGCCTCTCGTCAGTTAGCTGGGGAAGTGTCATTGAGGTCTAATTGTATATTTCCATTTCTCTTATAGAAGAAAACAAATCCATTGATGTTTTGAGCACAGTATTCGTCGTATAGCAAAGGAAATTGAGCAGAAATTAAAATTGTATTGAGTTGCCTATTCTCCCATTTCAGAACAGATAAGAAGAGATTAAAAAGTGCACCTTTTCAGACGAATTATTCCTCTGATGGAAGCTTTTGACAACATATTATAACAATCCAGCCAAACTGCAAAGGAGAGAGATTTCCTTTACCTTCGATGAGACCAAATACAATCTGTTGTTCTCGTCGCAAGTCAGAGAATGAAAATGAGTTCAAATTTAGAGAAAATTGCTAAACACCTACTTGTTGTGATGAAAACTCCTAGTTATCGTCTTCCCTAATTCTTCTTTCTTTCTTTCTTTTTATTCTCTAGATTGCCATTATTAATTATTCTATTTATTTTAAAATAAAATTTGACAAATATATTATTATAAATATTAAATATAAATACACAAGTTCCATTGCCTTGGTGTTTGGAGGCATTAAAATTCTCCAAGCCACCAAGGTTTCTGTACAAAAAAAAAAAAATCTTTCTTTAGCTATGTAAATATATATTCACATCATTGTCCATAAAAATACAATTGTGTGGTTAGATCGCGGTTCGGATATTTGCTCCCATAACGAGAAACATCTATTCTCACAATAGGGGAGAAAACTACCCACACATGCTGAAAAATGTGCATGGTGAAAATTGAATCATCGCCACTAAGGTAGCAGGAAGATACACTAACCACTTGAATTATAAGTGGATGTACAATTCTACTTATTACTTAACCATTAGTTAAGTTTGATTAATTTAATGAAATATGGTTATTTAGATTATTTACTTTATAATTAAATAAAAATTACGAATTAAAACATACATTGATAAAAATAAAATCAATTTCAATTCAAAAACAAAATCAAATCAATTTGTTAGAAATTATGAAATATATTATGAATAAAAATAAAATCTTTAAAATATAAAGAACTAAAAATAGAAATAAAAACTTATTAGAGATGACATGTGCATTTTCAAGATGGATATATGTTAGCCAACATCTCCTCCGTATATATTTTTATATTTGAAAATATGTATTTATATTTAAATTATTTTTATGATTTTATTGTTTAATATAATAAATATTTTAAATAAATTTTTAAGTATATTATTTTTTGAAAACTTTTGTAAGTATATTTACTTAAATAATTATGTTTTATTATATTTAACCAAAGTCAATTTAACCAAAGTCAACTTCAATCACGTAACGGTAGTGGTTTTATGTTGCTTTGCAAATTAGAGGATTTAATTGACATCTCATTAAAGTTGGGGAGTCATTTATAATTCTCCCTTACATTTAGAATTAATTACATTAAAATGGCTGCAGTTTATCCCTTTTAATAAAATAACAGTGATTTTTAAAATTTCAATATAAATATATCTTATCGTTATTTTAAGGGTTAATTGTAATAAGGTATCCTAATATTTAGTTATATTGTAATGAAATTATGAGTTTAATCTTAATTGCATATTAATACCCTTGACTAACAGATTACTTGCATGTTAGTACCTTTGATTAACTGGTTGATCGTTAAAGTTGACGGTCAACCAATAGTCAAAGGGTATTTGAATCTCTACCATCCATCAATCTCCACCAAGAACACCAAAAAAAAATTTTAATATAAAATTTTTTTTTAACTTTTTTTAATTATATGATTTTTAAAATTTTATTTTTTTTAAAATGTATCTCCACCATCTATCAAGATTGATGGATGGTAGAGATTCATTTTTAAACATTTTAATTTATTTTTTTAAACTAGGGACAATTATGTTATTTTACACAAAAGTTAAAGTGAAACCGTTATCTTTGACTGGTCAACTGACGGTAGGGTACTAACATGCAATTAAGGTTAAGCTCACGATTTCATTACAATATAGTCAAACGTCAGGGTACTTTATTATAATTAGCCCTTATTTTAAATGTTGATTAGCCAAATCTATGAAAGCATAAATTTACCCTGGCCACATCATCCAAAATATATTTATTTATTACAACAATTAAGTAATTTTTTAATAAAAAAATGCAAAAACTACATCCTCATCTTAACACCATCATCATGTCCATCCTCATCTCCAATATCATTACCTATTCATCCCTTTATTTCTAAGTTCATCTTCATCACAACCAACCAACAACAAAACACAAAACATAGATGTCATCGTTCTTCAATCAATTCTAATAACAAAAACACAAATCACCTAAAATAATTCCACAAAAAAATATTAAACAAATGTGCTTCATCTGATGGAGCATATGTGCTTCATCTGATGGAGCATATGTGCTCCATCTGATAGAGAAGTTCTTTCCTCCATTTTGGAGAAGAATCGATAGGGGTTGGCACTCGGCACAGAACCGAATCGACTTGGAATCAAACTGAAAAGTGTAGTTCGATTCTATTAGCGAGAGAATCACTTAACTATATTATTCACCCATATCACTTCTAATATCACTCACCCATTATAGCCAGGATTCTATCTCTTTTTCCTTTTTTTGACATGTTGACTTGCCATTTATTTGCTTCCTTTTTTATTTTTTACCATTTGTATTTTTTCCTTTACTATCTTCACTTGCTTGTATATATTTTTATATCTTTGTACACTAAAAAGACATGACAATGTAATAAAATCATATTACACAATTTTATATGGTATCACAGCATTATTTTTTTCATTGACATCTCTATTCATCTTTTATACAATCATGTTTAAAGCTCCAAATCAAACTACAGAAACATCGAATTCGCGATCTTCATCGAATTTGCCTATTACCGATGTTTCTTTACCTTACTTTCTTCATTCATCAAATCATCCTAGAGCACTACTTGTATCTAACGTGTTGACAGGTGACAACTATCCAACATGGAAAAGATCCATGAAGATGGCATTGAATGCTAAAAACAAACTCGGATTTATTGACGGTAGCATGGTACAGCCGCCTGAAACTTCTCAAAATTTGAAAGTTTGGGAACGATGCAACGATATGGTTCTATCATGGATGCTCAATGCAATTGAGAAGTAGGCATGGCCCCGGTTCGGTTCGAACCGGGCGGTTCAAACCGAACCGGCAATTTTAAACTGGGACCGTCGGTCCCGGTTCAAAGCCGGTTCCAGAATCGATAACCGGAACCTGGACACTCGGTCCCGGTTCCGGTTAGCCTCCAAAAATAATCGGAACCGCCGGTTCAAGGAACCGTCCGGTTCTGACAATTCCGGTTCTAACCACTTTTTTGTTTAAAATAAAATAAAATAATTATACAAATATTTATTTATATATAAATAAATATATATAATTATATATATTTATATCCCAAGTTCCCAACACTATTGGGCCACATAAAATAATTTAGAATATTAAATATAAGTATAAGGCCCAACATTATTATTGAGTCACATACCAATTGGACCATATCCCACTTTATTTTTTCCTTTATAGCTTAACTTTTATAAGCCACTCAACCTCCTACACAACCCTTTTCTTTTCAATGTGGGACTAAAATTGCATTTGCTATCATTGCTACAAGCCTACAACTTAACCACTTCATTTGTGGCACCAACTTAATTAGAAATCATGAAACACTTTTAATATTTAAAGGCATATGATCTTTCATTAATATGCAAATTCTACTGAGAAACATGTTTGGTGTTTTAATAAATTGATCAAGTTGATATCAAAATTTATTTACTACTTGTACATGTAGTTTATATTATGTTTTGGAATTATCCTAGATTCTCAAGTTCATTTTACTTTGACCTCCCATGTTGTCCCGCTCCTGCATGTACTTTAACATTGTTTCCACATATTTTACCATTGCCTATTACTTACTCTTGAACTGGTGTTAATCTTGTGTAAAAGTAAGTAAGTTTCTATGTTGCAGAATTTTTCAACCAACTTTTGACTTCTTAAATGTCCAGTGCAGACTATGCCTCCTAATTTGTGATTAATCTAAGAATCATTAGTCCCTTCATCTATATGTATTATTGACCACAGATAATAGACTGTCTCTTTAGGTATTCAGTTTTGATATGAACTTAAAAAATGTTGATGTTCATTTCAAGTTGCATTGTGCATTGTATTGCTCTGCTTGATATGATATTAATTAAATTTGTCATTGTTGAAGAATTTATATCATTAAACTTTGCATGCACATGCTTCATTCTGTAATGGAAATTGGTTGTTTGTGATTCTTTTCTATTAACCAAAATCGAGAAAGTATATTGAACTACTTTGGTGTGAAAGTCATGCTTAATATGCTTAACCTAAAATACAAGGTTGATCAAGAATAGTAATTAGAGTCCTTTGTCCATAAATATTGAAAAGAACGAAGGAATCACCATTGCGTTTTGAAATTTGGCTGAATGTAACTTTGTGTTTTATATGTTGTCGAACATGTCAATATGTCATAAAAGATAAAGAAGACTTTTTATTCATCAAGTTCAAATTTTTAACTATATTCAAATCCCACATTAAAAGAGCACAAGATTTGAACCATCTTTGCATGTATATATATATATATATATGTAACCCTTTTTTAACATCCCACATTGAAAGTGAATAGTTTTGAAACTACATTTGCTTGTATATATATATATATGTGCGTGCGCGCGTGCAAGCCAAATTACTTTTGGTTTATTCATTTTTAAAATTTTCCTAGTCTTAAATTTTTTTAAAAAAAAATTTACCTCTAAAAAAAAAAAAAAAAAATTTTGTTGGGGGCCTATTCCGGTTATGGAATCGGCGGTTGAACCGCCGGTTCCATAAAACCGGAGGAGGAACCGGAACCAGGTTCCTCCTCCGGTTTTGAATCGGAACCCGGACCTACACGGTCCCGGTTCCGGTTGGGCCAAAAAAGGAACCGGAACCGCTGGTTCCGGAACCGTGGTCATGACTATTGAGAAGAGTCTTGCAAGTAGTCTAATATATTGCGATACTCCACAATCTCTTTGGCTAAAGTTGGAAGAACATTTCTCCTAAAGTAACAACCCACGAATTTTATGAAATAAAGAGGGCCATATGTAACCACCAGCAAGAACAAAAAGTATTAGTAATTTATTTTAACTTTGGGATGAATTGTCTACACTAACCACTATTTCTTCTTGCACATGTGGAACTTTAAAAGAGTTGCAGGGCTTGCTAGAAACTAAAAAAGTATTCCAAATTTTAATGGGGCTCAATGACTCATATTCTAATATACGAAGTCAAATCTTAGCTATGGAACCTCTTTCAAATGTTGGAAAGGCTTACTCCATAATACATCAAGAAGAACGTCAATGACTTCTCCATATTTTAAGTCACCAATCACCTATTGAATCCACTGCACTGGCAGTAAATAATAAATTTCAATCGACCAACCGATCGAATCAATCCCAACGTAACTTTGGGAAAGGAATACAAGACATACATGGACGTGGTAGACCTTATTGTGATCATTGTGAAAAACATGGGCATGTAAAAGCCAGATGCTATAAAATTGTTTGTTATCCAGCAAACTGGAAAACTTCAAATCGCTCTCATGTAGCTACTCCAGTAACCACAAAGCCGCAACAAGCAAATGAGCATTTTAATTCCAAAAAATCAGTTCCATCATCATCCTCTGAATCTTCAGTTCAAATTCCTGGTCTCACAGCTGAGCAATTTAAGCAGTTGTTATCTCTGCTTTCAACAAATGAGTTTGATCATTCTTCAACTGCAAACTTAGCTAGTAAAATCCTTCCTTTGTGCAACTCTGTTGTATATGCTAGTAATAATTCTTGGATAATAGATAGTGGAGCATCTGATCACATGATACCTAATATCTCTTTTTTAAAAAATTCTATGTCTACACCTCATGCCAAGCCTGTTAGGCTATCAAATGGATCTATTGTTTCAACCACCAAATGGGGGTCCATTGAGTTGTCATCTTCTTTATGTTTAGATAATGTTTTATTGGTTCCTAATTTCAATTTTAATCTTTTGTCAGTGAGTAAACTAACAAAATATTTGAATTGTGCTACTATATTTTTTCCTACATTTTGTGTCTTCCAAGACCTTTCATTGAGGAAGCTAATTGGCATAGGTAAAGTTCGTGATGGAATATATCACTATGAGCATATTCCTGACCACGTTTCCTCTCTTCCAGTAATGAATGTTGTTAAGGAATCAAATTCTAGTCTTTGGCATCTTCGTCTCGGCCACCCATCCAATGATCGGATGTAGCGTTTGTCTTTTATTTTCAATGTATCTTCTTTTAATTCTTGCTATGAAGTGTGTCAACTTGCTAAGCACACACGTAGTCCATTTAAACTAAATAAACATCGTTCTAAGATGCCTTTTCAATTAATTTTTTGTGACATTTGAGGTCCATATCGCACACCTACATATACAAGGGCACATTATTTTTTCACTATTGTTGATGACCATAATCGTTGCACTTGGGTTTATCTTATGCATCATAAATCTGAAACCTTTCAATTATTAAAAAAAAAATACTTTATGATTAATTTCAATCATCTATTCAAAAAATTCGAACTGATTAAGGGAGTGAATTTTTACTTTCTAATCAAATGCAATCTTTTTTCAATGAGCATGGCATCTTGCATCAATGCACTTGTGTTGAAACTCCCCAACAAAATGCAGTAGCTGAACGTAAGCATAGACATGTTTTAGAAGTTACACGTGCATTACGTTTTCAAGCACATTTACCTTTGTATTTTTGGGGTGATTGTATTTTAATTGCGACCTACTTAATCAACTGTATTCCTACCCCTAACCTTGGTGGGAAAACTCATTATAAAATGCTTTTTAAAACCAAGCCACCTTACAATCATCTTCGTGTTTTTGGATGTCTTTGTTATGCACATACTAAAAGTGCTAATCGTCATAAATTTGCTTCACGTGCTACAAGATGTAGTTTTATTGGTTATCCTTTTGGTTATCATGGATATAAAGTCTATGATATGGCTAAAAAAAGGACTTTTATTTATCGTGATATCACATTTGTTGAAAATGAATTTCCATTCAATGATAAACTGTCTCTTGATATATCTCATGAACCTGTCTTACCCCTTCCTGTTATGCCTATTTTTAACAAAAATACTCAAACTCTTGAGCCTTCTTCAAATATAGGACCACCTTAAGAATCTACAGATGTGCCTACACCGCCAATTCGACTATCACAACAGTATTCTAGTCGTCCCCGCTACCTTGAAAATTATATGTGCTCTGCTGCTCTCCAAAATAAATTTAAAAAATTGACTACATATGATCCGTCTTCGGTACGTACTTTATATCCACTATCTAACTACTTATCATATAACAAGTTTTCTGGTCAGCATGTAGCATTTCTTTCAGCTATCTCTGGTGATGTTGAGCCCAATACTTATTCTCAAGCTATTAAGCATGCTCATTGGCGTGATGTTATGGTTGCTGAAATTCAAGCACTAGAACAAAATAAAACATGGACCGTGCAAGATTTACCTCATGGTAAGAAACCCATTGGATGCAAATGGGTGTATAAAATAAAAAGGAAAGCTGATGGTTCCATTGATAGATACAAAACCCGTCTTGTTGCCAAAGGGTATACACAAACAAAGGGTTTGGATTATAATGAGACATTTGCACTGGTTGCTAAACTTGTGACTGTTAGATATGTATTGGCAGTAGCAGCTGTTCGTGGATGGTCTTTGTTTCAATTAGATATGCATAATGCATTTCTTCATGGAGACTTGCATGAGGAAATTTACATGACTTTACCACCCGGATTTCACAATTATAGGGGGTCTTTTCAATTTTTTCGATTAAACAAGTCCTTATACGGTCTCAAGCAAGCCTCTAGAAATTGGTTTGAAAAATTCTCATCTGCTTTAAAGAAAATTGGTTACATTCAATCTCAAGTTGATTCATGTTTGTTTACTAATAGACATGATTCTCATTTTACAGTGGTGCTTGTATATGTGGATGATATAATAGTTGCAGGTAGCCATCATAATTCTATAGTTGCTTTGAAGAGTTTTTGCATTCCCAATTTCACATCAAGGACTTAGGGACACTGAAATTTTTTTTGGGTATTGAAGCAGCTCGTTCGCAGCAAGGGATTTTTTTAAATTAAAGGAAGTATGCTTTAGACACACTTCGAAATAGTGGGCAATTAGGTGCATGTCCATCTCCTTTTCCTATGGAACAAAACTTGAAATTATCCAATGATCAAGATGAGCTTCATGAAAATCCTGCACTCTATCGACGCTTAGTCGGATGCCTCATATATTTGACAATTACAAAGCCAGATATCGTGTATTCAGTAAATATATTAAGTCAATTTAAGCAATCTCCAAGACAACCACATTATGATGCTGCACTACGTGTCTTGCGGTATATCAAATCTTCTCCAGGCACTAGGATTCTCTTGTCTTCCGCTAGCTCTTTGGAATTGTTAGCCTTTTCTGACTCTGATTGGGCAAGTTGTCCGATGACTCGATGATCTACCATATCATACTTGGCAATAGTCCCATTTCTTGGAAGACAAAAAAAAATTAGTTGTATCACGATCCTCCGTTGAAGCCGAGTATCGAGCCATGGCCATAACAACATGTGAACTCATTTGGCTTAAAGCCTTACTTCATGATCTTGGTGTGGACCATCAACATTCTATGATTTTACATTGTGACAATCAAGCAGCACTTCATATTGCAGCAAATTCAATCTTCCATGAACGTACGAAGCATATCGAAATAGATTGTCATCTTATTCAAGAGAAGTTAACTACTGGAATTATCTCCTTAACTCATGTTCCTTCTCGGCAACAATTGGCAGACATTTTTACCAAAGCCCTTGGCAAAGAAAAATTTCAAGCTTTGACTCGCAAGTTGGGCGTTACGAATCTTCACTTCCTAACTTGATAGGGAGTATTAGCGAGAGAATCACTCAACCATATTATTCACCCATATCACTCCTAATATCACTCACCCATTATAGCTAGGATTCAATCTCTTTTTCCTTTCTTTGACATGTTGACTTGCCATTTATTTGCTTCCTTTTTTATTCTTTACCGTTTGTATTTTTTCTTTACTATCTTCACTTGCTTGTATATATTTTTGTATATCTGTATACCACAAAGACATGGCAATGTATAAAATTCTATTACAGAATTTTACAGGTTCGGTTAACCCATCCATTCCCGTTCAAATTAATTATGCATTTTGAAAACCAAAATAACTTCGAGTCAAACAAAACCGTTGATATAAAATGAAAAAAAAAAAAAAAAAACATAATTTCTAACTTTTATCTTGCTAATCAGCTCTTAACTATCGTCTCAGTCCTATCTCTCAACTTTTTAACTCTCTCAACTCTCATCTCAAAAACTGCAACCTACCACCGTCGCGCTGTCTCGCCTCGTCGATTATCATATAAAGCTCTAATTTACTATTTCTTACTCTTTTGGAATCTTTATTGGTTGTTTTTTTATATATATAATCATGTGAAATTCCGCAACACTTGTGTAAAGTCATATCCTTTTGTGTTGGGTTAATTCCATATCAAAATCCCTTTTACTTGTAACTCGAGTAGCGATTATGTCCTAGAATACTTGGTGATATCTTGTTCAGATGGGTTAAAGCTTTGGTTCTATCTTCAGAAAGCTTGTGCATAATGGTAAACAATAGCTTGGCTTTAGCTTTATGAAGACTAGGTGCACACACAAACAATTTGCATATTTGTGTCCCTACATCGTAGTGCAACATGTTAGTGCACACACATACACATCACATTTGTATACATGCATCGTTGTGCACTTTCCTACATGCATTCTAAGAATTGGTATCTTTCATGTTCATGTCTTTAGTTTGAATGTGGTTGTTGTTGTTATTGTTTTATGTTGTTTCTCAGAAACGTCCCTGCTTCAGTTTTTAACTCCTTCTGGAAGCACGTTGTGTTTAGCCATGTTTGGAAAACTATATGTTTACCTTTGTACAAATTCACAGCCTTTGACTATACTTGAAATGGCTTGTTGGTTGTTCAATCCAGACTGTTTGTCTAAGACTCGTGGCCTATCTTGCGAGCTTGTGCTTGTAGTCTTGGGTCGCAGGTTCTTGTGACCCTGTCTCACAACCTTATAGTCGCAGTTTTTGCTCGCATTTTGTCTTCCAGCTTTCTGGTTGCAACCTGTAACCTGTGTTCTGCGTGTTTTTGCACGCAAATTTGGCCCTGCAGTTTCTTCCTTCCTTACTGGTTGGAGTCGTGACCTTCATGACGCTTCTTTTTTCTAGCAGTTTTGCCATATCGGTTCTACCCAGTGTCATTAGATGAAACTCGTGACCTCGTGATACGACCCTGAGATCAAATGTTTATCTAGCGAATTCCCTCTAAGAACAACTCGCGACCCTTAGCTAGTGACCTTTGGTAGCGGGTTTGCTATTGGGTCTCATACGACCCAAATCCACGAGCCTATGCCAGCAATCTGCGATAACAGTTTTGACTTACGGGGCTCACTAAGTGAGCTCCATATAAATACCCCTATTATCTCATTTCTCAAAAGGAGACCTAGAATAAAAAAGATTTCAAGAGAGAAACCCTAGGGATAAAGAGGTCAATCAAATCCATCCCTAGAAAGCTGTTCTTTAGATTCCCAATCATCTTTATTCAAACTTGGCTCTTCTTGCTCACTAGTTTCTTTCATTGTAAGGTGTGCTTTTTGTTTCTGAGTAGCTTTTCACCTCAACTTCCAATTAAACTTAGAAATCTTTGATTTCTTTGTGTGGATTTCATATCCTAATTGCTTTAGGACTTGATTATGGATTGTTGAGCATTTAGGTTGCTATATCATTTCTATTCTTGCTTGACCTAATTTTGGGTATTGCTTTGAACTAGAATATTTATGTAGAGTTTATAATATCTAGTTTTTCATAAAGTGTTTGGTTGTACACTTTATTTGTTTGTTCATAATCATCCATTGAATACTTAGACTAACTTCTGTTGCATTAAAGTCTTGCTATTTGATAGTATCGAATTGAGCAAGCAACTTGAAATCAAAAATCATTAGTAAAAGGCTCATGGGATAGAATTGATGGGGTAATGCCCAAAATGGTGGATTAGGAAAACTAGCATGAGGTACCAAGAGTGGTATGCTTAGTAAGTCGAGTCTGAGATATCAAGAGCAGTGTGTTATGATGTACCAACTTGAGGTAGTCAAGAGTGATAAGCTGAAAACCAACATGAGGAAATCAAAAACGGTAGTTTTGTAAATATTTAATAAAGATAAATGATAGTACTATAATGTGTGTAATGTATAATTATGGCGTTATACATTTATGATTACAAGTAAATAATAAAAGCAATTTTTTTCCTATTTATATTTGGTTCAGAATTTCTACTTTTCGTTCTTATCTTCTATTTTGTTTCTATGGTTCTCTATTTTGGTTGTCAGTATTTTTATCATAGTTTTATTCATTTTAATGCAATTATACATATAGTAAGATTACTAGGTTAGTGCAATGTTCCTTTAATTAGATATATAGAAACATATAAATTAAGATAATTAATTAATTTATAAGCGAAAGGTTTATTCATTTTTTTTTCCTTCTTTTAGATTTTTTTTTTTTTTGTAGAGCTTCTTTTAGATGATTAACAATTATAAATTGTATTTTTTAATTGTCTCCACTGAAATTTTTTCCCTTTATTTTTTTTATAGTGATTTTATTTACTTAAATATGTGTGATTAACATATTACCTATAAGTTTAATGTGCTAACACAGACATATTGCAATTTTTATCGAGACTACAAATTCTAGATTACATTTTTTTTTTACCTAAAAGGTTACTCAATATTTTTTGGAGTTGTCAATATATATATATATATATATATATATATATATATATATATATATACACACACACTGCGTACAATATAATTAATATTTCTACCTCTTTTGCATAATTAACGGTAACTAAACAAATATTTACATGTTTATTATAACTACAGATGTTCGAAGCTTAATAGTAGGTACACAAAAAAAAATATTTATAAAAAAAAAATTAACCAAAGCCAGTGCATCGCCGATTTAAATGCCACAAATAAAAAATATTTTTTTAAATGTAAACATAAAATATACATGTTGCAGGTAAATGTGAAATACACACGACATGATTAGAATTTTCATCTTGTGCTAATGCTAGAAACCCTTTTCCAGCCAGCTAATTCACGCGACATATGCCCCAAGTATATTGTTTTAGTGTTTTAATCCCTAACGTAACCCCTAACCACACTCACAAGCACTTGCACAATTTCGACCAACACCAGCAACAAGCCAAGCACAGCCAACCACAACTCTAACACATAACATGACTATAGAAAGGAAGAAGCAAGAGCAAACACAAAATTTTACGGGAGACCGCTCCCAACCTAATTAATTATTTTATTAATAATCAGAAAATATACAACAATATTTGCAGGATTACAACACTCTTTGGTATCTCCGCCTCAAAATACACAGTTATATATAGACATGATGCACACACACTATGAAATCATCAAAAATTTCCTTAGGAAGTGTTCAATATTAAACCTCTGTCATTATTTCTAGAGATTTTTGTTAGCTGTATAGATTTGTTACAGATTGTTAGCTAAAATTATGGTACATATTTGTTAGCTGTACAGATTTGAGTTTGTTTGATTTAAGGTTTGTAATTTCCTTTTACTTTAGACTTGATTGTAGGCTTAATTAGAGCTCTCGTAATCTATAAATAGGAGCCTCCTTTGGAGAAGAATATACATAAATTATTTATCTTACATGGTATTAGCCTAAACACGTTCCTCTCCCTATTTCTCTTCTTTTTTTTTTTTTTTTGGCTATAATTCTCATATCACTTATATATCATCCTCACCTCAAATATGAATAAAGATTCCACCAGCATCACCCCTAATACTCTCATCACCACTACTACTTTCCCCACCCTTTCTTTTCCCAATATCACACACATTGTCACTGTGAAACTTACAGATGACAACTTCCTCTTATAGTCTTATCAAATAGAAGCTTTTTTGTATGGGTAGAATTTTCACCGCTTCATTGATGGATCATACCCCTGACCTACCACAAAACCTGATCGCTCTAATTGGCTTCGTTCTGACAAAAACCATGTTAGTATAATCTCTGCCACACTCTCTGAACCAATGCTAGCATAAGTTATTGGGTGTGAATCATCTACTACTATTTGAAATCTTATTTAAGATCATTTTTCTTAAAGATCCATTGCCAATTCCTCTATATATTGAAAATGGCTCACTAGTCTTGATTGTGGTACCCGACCTGTCTCTGAGTATCTTCAAGAGGCAAAATCTGTTGCCTATGCTCTTGCTACCATTAGAGAACCTGTCATAGGGATCTTGTTAATGTTGTTCTTAATAGGCTTGGTCCAGAATTTGATATGTTTGTTACTGCTATTGAAAGCTTTGATTCATTACCTCAGTTTTCCAACCTTCATTCTCGCCTACTAAATTATAATACTCGATACAAAACTTCTTCTCATCGTACACCAACTGCATTGCTTGCTTCTCAAAATACCTCATCTTCCACTTTCGCTCCTCGAAACTTTTATCGTCACAAAGGACGCAAAAACAATAATCGGCAATACCACCACAACCGTTCAAATGCACCTGGTCTTCTTGGCTCTACCCCTGCCATGACCAAGTGCTAACTTTGCTTTGGGATTAATCACACTGCTTAACAGTGCTCTAGGCTTTCTACTTTTGTCCAGCCTTCAGTTCCTCGTTCGTTGCACTCTGCTTTTGCTAGTCTTCAAATTGCTCAATCTTTACAAGCTAATATCTCTAGGCACGCTCGAGTTCACCCACCAGTACAACACTATGATCCTAGCTGGTATCCAGACACTGGTGCATCCACTCATATGACTGGCAATCCAGCCCTTCTCTAACAACACACACCTTATACTGGTCCAGATACAGTTGAACTTAGCAATGGTAATGAACTTCATATCACCTACACGGGTAACACGACACTTCCACTTGGTTCATCTTTTTTTTTTTTCTTAATAATGTCTACGTTGTTCCCTCTATACGCAAAAATTTACTGTCAATTGCTCAATTTTGTTATGATAATAATGTTTTATGTGCTTTTGATTCTAACCACTTCTATATATTTGATCTAACTAGTGGTTCTCTCTTGTATCAAGGCCTATGTAAGAACGGTCTCTACAAGTTAACTGCTCTTCCTTCTTACTTCCAAGCTCTATCTACATCCCATAATTCCTCCACCCTTTGGCATCAACAATTTGGTCATCCGTCCACTAAAGTCATGTCTTACTTAGTTTCTCATCAACTCTTATCTTCTCATTTAAAATTTAAATCATCTTTTTGTCAAGGTTGTGCTTTAGGAAAATCCACAAAACTCTCATTTACCTTATCTAATGAAATACCAAGTTCATCTCCATTTCATCTAGTTCATTATGATATTTGGAAATCTCCTACTATTTTTGTTTTTGGTTATAAATACTATGTGTTATTTACTGATGATTACACTCGCTATACATGGCTATTTTCATGAAAAATAAATTAGAGGTACTTATACATTTTCAAAACTTCTTAGCCTACATTCACACACAATTTTCCACTAGTATTAAATAATTTCAAAGTGATAGTAGTGGTGAATATGATAATGGTTCGTTCAAAAATATATGTTCTTCTCTTAGCATTCACCATCATCTATCTTGCCCATACACTCCAGAAAAAAAGATCTAGCTGAGCGTAAACATCGTCACATTGCCACCATAGCCCGCACACATATCCTACGAGTAATGTCTCTTTATGTCACTGGCTTGATGCGGTTTCCACCGCTATTCACTTCATTAATCGCCTTTCCTCTTCTCTCCTCCAATGGTCATCTCATTTTGTTCGTCTCTATGGTCAAACCCCTTCTTACTCTGACCTTCGTGTATTTGGTTATGCATGTTACCTACATTTAGGTGCTTATATTTCTAATAAATTTTTTCCAGGAACTGTTGAATATGTGTTTTTAGGTTACAGCTTATAGTACAAAGGCTACAAATGTCTAGATCGCAAAATTGGCAGAGTCTCGCCATGTTCGTGTGATAAAGACACCTTCCCCTTTGCTAAACCCTTTGAAAGTCGCCTGTCACAATCATTATCATGAGCATTAGTTCCTCTGGTTCCTTCTTCTCTGGAGATATCATTACAATTTGCTCCTCAAACCAGTGCCTCAGATCCATTTGCTCGATTAGGTATTCCAGCAAAAACAAGTCCTCATGTAGCACCGAGCACTTTGGCTCCTCGTCTTATAGAGCCTTTCTCATATCACTATCAGCGGCAACAACCACAACCTTTTATGCCTTCTCATACTGATGGTGGCTTTTTTGTTACTGTTCCTCCATCTTAGAGCCTCGTAAGCACCGAATGGTTACTCGTTAACATGATGGTTCTCGTCGACTTTTAGTTAGAACAGATGGTACAGTCAGGTATTCTCTTTCTCGAACTCTCCTTGCTCAGCTTCCTTTACCTACTATTGAGCCAACTTGTTACACACAAGCTATTCACATTTCTGAATGGCGTCATGCAATGACAAATGAATTTAATGCCTTATTGAAAAATAACATATGGATCATTGTCCCTCCGAATCAAAGCAACATGTAGTTGGATGCAAATGGGTCTTCAAAATAAAACGCAAGGCAGATGGCTCTATAGAACAACATAAGGCATGCTTGGTTGCCAAAGGTTTCCATCAACAAGCCGGAATTGATTTTGATAAAACATTTAGTCATGTGATCAAACCAACAACTGTACGTATTGTGTTAAGCCTTGTTGTATCTTTTAGGTGGTCCATTCGCCAACGTGATGTGAAAATAACCTTCCTTCATGGCATTTTAGATGAGACAGTTTATATGAGTCAACCACTTGGGTTTGTTGATTCAGCTCATCCTAATCATTTGTGTCTTTTGAAAAAAGCAATTTATGGTCTCAAACAAGCACTTCGGGCATGGTTTCAACATTTAAGCAGTTATCTACTACAGTATGGTTTCACTCAAAGTCGTACTGATCACTCTCTATTTGTCTATCGCTCTGGGACTGATATGATGCTTTTATTAATTTATGTTGATGATATTATCTTAATAAGCAATCCAACATCTTTGGTATCATCTTTTATCACTACACTTGGCAAATAATTCGAACTCAGTGATCTTGGTCCTCTTTCTTACTTCCTGGGTCTTGAAGCCACCTTCTCCCCTAATGGCTTAAGACTATCTCAAAACAAAGTACACGGTAGATGTTCTTAATCGTTTCTCTATGACAAACTGCAAACCTTGCAGCACTCCGGTATGTGCCAAAACTCAACTTTCTGCTCATAATGGTGATATCCTCAAAGATGCTACTGAGTATCACCAACTAGTTGGCTCACTCTAGTACTTACCTTTACTCGACCCGATGTTTCCTATGTAGTTCATCATGTTGCATAGTTTATGACCCCACCTCGGTCTCCCCATCTTATTGCAGCCAAACGTATCCTTCGCTAACTCAAAGGTTCCTTGGAATTTGGCATTCTGTTTCGCCACTCACCTAGTCCTTTAACTATTAAGGTATACTCTGATGCTAATTGAGGTGGTTGCCAGATTCTCGATGCTCTACCACCAACTTTTATGTTTTCTTAGGCTCAAACCTTATCTCTTGGATAGCCAAGAAACAGCCCATAGTATCCCGCTCTAATGCTGAAGCTGAATATCGTTCCCTTGCCCACATTTGTGTTGAATCTACTTAAGTCTCTCATCTTCTTCAAGATCTGCAATTTTCTGTACCACGCCCTACTACATTACTATGTGATAATCTAAGTACTACACATATGGCATCCAATCATGTTTTCTATACCCGCACCAAACATATTGAATTGGATTATCACTTCATCAGGGAACACATTATCTCCGGTAGTTATCGTGTACAATTTGTTCCTTCTCTTGATCAGCTCGCTAACATCTTCACCAAAGATCTTCACAAGCATCGGTTTCAACTTCTGCAATCCAACTTCGTCTTTCCTAGATAGTCGAGTTTGCAAAGGAGTGTTAAACCTCTGTCATTATTTCTAGAGATTTTTACTAGCCGTACAGATTTGCTAGCTGTAAAGATTCATTATAGATTGTTAACTAAAATTATAGTACATATTTGTTAGCTGTATAGATTTGAGTTTGCTTGATTTAAGGTTTGTAATTTTCTCTTAATTTAGGCTTGATTGTAGGCTTAATCACAGCTATTGTAATCTATAAATAAGAGCCTCCTTTGGAGAAAAATATATATAAATTATTTATCTTACATTCAAGATGTTTGATTGTAACCAAAGAGATAAAATAATAAGAAAAAAGTTGAAGAGAAAGATTTAAAGGTATTAATGTAATTGTTTGCCTATTGGGTGAAAAGAAATTTATAAATTTGTTTACAAATATTTCATGTGGTTAAAAATAAAATTTCATAAGATCAAATTTAACAATTTCCTCATTAAATTTGACTCCTAAATTTTATTTCAAATAATGTGATGGCTAATGATATGCCTGTCGTTTGTGATTTCCTTTTGATGTTGGGCAAGTTATTAATGACAGGACATCGGTTAGGAATATAACTAGGCATGATATAAACATTCAACTCTTCTTTCTTGGTATTGAACAGTTGCACCATATACACAATACGTACTATCAAATACTTTACTTACTACATAGGACAACTAACACAGCCAGCTTCATCACATTTTAGTGACGAGAACTCTAAATCACCACCATTAGCTTAGTGGAAATACTGTCAACCATGTATCTAGTTTCATAGTCAATACCTTTCAAGCTTCAAGCATCAGCAACTTTGCTGATGATTACGGAGGCATAATTTGCAATGGTAGACTCTGGTGATTGCCGGAGGCGTACAATCACTGGGAAAAACTCTGATGAACGTAGAAACTGTTGGCAGGGTGGGTGTGCACACATCTTTGCCAATGAAAACAGAGCTACCTTTAGAGGAGACTCATTTACAGAATCTTTTCTGCCTGGGTTTAAGGCCAGGACTGAACAATCAGCCACCAATTTTATCAAAGCCTGCAGCATAAAACCAAAAAAAGTAAAAAAATCACGTTATGGTTCATAATTATAGAGGGGAGACAATAATAGTTTTATAAGTGGTGGCAAATGGTTAAGTTTCTTTGGACTCATAACATCACGTATCCCAACGCAAGCAATATTCATAAGTGTTTAGCAATGTGAACTTTAAATCATAATAATCTTGTTTGCTTAATAATCCAATAATATTTCTATATTCTTGAGATGAGATGTAAATATCTTTTAAAAGATTGTTTGCTAAGGTTGTGTTTAAAATACAATTTGTCTGTGTTCTGTTTTATGATACTGTATAAGATGCATTACCCTTAACATAAAATTGTATCTCAGTTTTTGAGTAACAGTTTCCAATTACAAATCAAACGTACCCTAATTTCCTTCAAAACGGAACATTAGAATTTTACCTGTTGCTTTTTCTCAAAACAGTTTTCTTCAAGTTCAACCACTATGAAAAATTAAAGTGTTTATTTAAACTTTAGGGAAGAATCAAAGCATGCTTACAAACCTGCATGGCTCCTTTAGAAACAATGTCTTCACAAAGCTTGTTGGAGTTGCGAACAAGATTACTTAGCGCACCTGCAGCATTTGCTTTAGTTTTGTCCTCCTCTGCTGAATTCAATACTTTTGCTAACTGTGGTATAGATCTCCTGAGTACTTCATATAAAAGATCGTTATGGAAGGCAGCATTACCAATCTGGAGAAAGAGTGGGGGAGAGAGAAATTTGAAGTCAGCAATAATGAAGTCACATATGCAATATGTTCATCTCATGATTGATGAAATCATTGCATCAAACATAATTGAATTGTTGAGAGGGTAATGAAAAAGGAACTTAAATCTAAAAAGTTAGCGAAACACATGTAAAGCTAAATTAAGGAAGAACAGATTGTACCGCAAAACACGCAAATTTCCGCGTTCTTTTGTCAGAATCAGCACATCGATCAATGAGGAGGTCAATAATATGATGCTTTGCCTACATTATCACATTTATTTAATTGTAAGAAAATGAACAATTAATCCACCTTCACAGACTATTTCCAATTATTTGTTCATGTGTGTAACCAGAAATGACAATCATCCATTAAAATTTCAATTATGGCATGGCTTTGATATCCAAAAAACAAATTTAAAGACAGTAAGCTGAACTTCAGAACAAGGGTTGGTATGGTCAACCATGCTGCAAAAAATATACCAGTAAATTATAGAAGTAGGAGTTGTGGCGACACATGTTGCCTAAAGCACTGCAAGCCTTTGCACGTAAATTGGGATCTTCATGGGTGAGAAAGTCTTTAAGAAACTCTAACATGGAAGCTCCATTAATATATTCATAGAACCCCTGCGCTCAAAAAGTTCAAATCTAATCAGAAACATCTTAAAGATGAGTTCAGGTTAATAAAATGAGCATATGATAGAAATGTGAGGGTATAGGTTACTTAAATGTCTGGAGATTTACCATGATTAAATTGAAATCACTAGCATGAGTTAAAAGATTGAAGACTAATAGGAGTCGTTTGTTTATTCTACTTACCACTTAATGGGTCTGAATTGAACAAGTTAAGTGCTTTTTTTTTTTTTTAAGTGGTCAGACAACTTAAAAATGCTAAAAAATAACTTATAATAAAATGTTAAAAATCTCTGACTTATCACTTAGCACCTAATCATTGAATTATAATTACAATATCATCTTCCATCATTACAATATTTTCTTCCATAATCATCATTCTTACATTAATATATTTCCAAATCAATCAACACTTTTATTCTGTAATTAGAAGGGAAAAAAAACAAGCATGTCATTCAGGTTTTAGGTTTCAGTCCCTGTTCAGTGTTAAGAAAAATTCAGGCCAATTCATTTTTCAGTGAAAAAACCAAACGACTCCTAGCACTTTTACCACATGCTAGGATAAGTCCAGTTGTACCAAAGAAATAGTAGTCATTTTCTTTTTAGTTTATTGTCTGGGATAGGGCAACGTATGTTCTCCACACGTATAAAAGAAATTAGTGTTCTATGACTTCAATTGAAAACATTATTGTTAATAACACTGATATTATTTCAACAGAAAAAAAGAAGAAAAAAAAAAAGCACACTTAAATACTAGCCATCTCTGACCCATTGCAACTCTAGCAGCAGGTTAGATTAACCTCAGACAAAAACACTCGCAATCAATTCTTTAATTAGTACTATAAGTAGAATTTTGAAATTTCTAAATAAAAGACGAGAATTAATTGCATTCAAATTTCCAGTTGTCTTTTGCATTTATGGCATGAGATTGGGCTGTTCAACCATTAGATTGAGGCTGGCAGGCTGTTGTACCATCTAGTAAAGTGCAGGTTTCGAGGCCATTTATTTTTCAGACAGAAAAAAATAACAGTGCTTAATCATCTCTTTCAAATTAATTTGTAGCGGGAGAGACTTTATGGTGTACTAAAGAATAAATGACCATTCAAGCAAGCAAAAGAGGTGTGAAGTAGTGCCTTCCTGATTACTGATTAGATTCTTTTCCAAATAGTAAGACGAGAATGAGCTTGACAAAGTTATCAAGAAGTGAGAAATCCACAAAAGTAACTTATTCTTCACTATCAATACTGCAAGTGCTATGGTTAATCCTTATCAGTAGATTAATAAAGTAACATAAGCATAAAGATGAATTCACAATTCAACTCCTAAAACCTGCCCAGAATTAAACAAACAAAAAGTAAATAGAAAGGAGAAAACAGTATGTGAGGAAGTTCTAGATCTAACTACAGACAGTTTGCAACTTTACTAAAATCTTAGTTTGGTGCTAAAGTTAATTATTGTCAAGGAATTTAGGGATAATAAAGACACTAGAACATAATAGTCAGACAAAATGGCAAAAGTTGTTGCAGTGAATGGCACATTGAGGAGAGGAACAGTTCCATTCCCAATATGAAAAATTAATAGAACCCTCAAAATATGACACAGTAGCCTGCATAGATTTAGAACTAAACTTAACAGGGAAAAAGGGTCATTATGCAGCAATAACTACCTCATAACAACAGAACCTACCTTATCCATACGAGCTAGGTCAGAAACTATCATCAAAACATCCAGTGTGACCTCTCTTGGACTTGAGCAATCAAACAACCTTCTAATTCTGTTTGCCTCCAACAATCCTTTGCCGACAAGCTGAACTGCTAGAGGTCGATGTCCTACCATCTTGGCCAGAAAGGCAACAGGCCTTCCTAGATCTTTTAATTCCATATGTTCCAAGCAACGAAGAATGACGCCAGGCACTCCTACCTGAAAATTCAGAAGCAATTGAATGAGAAAATTACAGGTTTCTCAGTACCAGGATAATGTCTTATATGCTGGCAAAAGTGAAATACGTTTGCTTCCCCATATCTTCAGAAAATAAAATTTTGTTCTACAAAGTACTCAATGGCTTCCCCCACGAGCACCAGCCAGAAATGCAATTTATCCACTGTCTAATCTCAACCAGACACCATCCAGGAAGAAAACACATTATATTGATATATTCAAAAAAGTACATATTCTCTAGAACACGTAGCAAAAAACCATGCAATATAACGCCCTCATCAATCCAACCCCATATCGAAAGATATGAAAGAGAGGAAATCTGACCTCCAAAAGGATCTTTATATATTTTCCCATGTCTTCCTCAATTGCCTTCGCCATGTCTTTGTCTTCCACGCATACTCTCCCACCAGGGGAACCCATGTTGAGAATAAACCCACTGTTTACAGAAGCAGAGGTAGAGGGCAAACCTGGGGCATTCTGTACAACGACAAAAGGAAATGCTAAGAGATCAATTACTGCATTTATATTATCTCTAACTCCATCCTTCCCTCCACCCGGTCCACCCCAGCACTTCACAAGCTTAAGATGAATGTCAGATATCAAATTAGAGATGAGCATCATGTGTTCATTCTTGACCAAAATCTGACGAAAAGTCAAAGCGCCACCTGGAAGGCAGTGACATATTGATGAAATTGTTGATACAACACCACTAGGAGATAATCCAACTCTATCTCTTATGCTGTAATTTTCTCTAGAATGGCCATCGGCTAGCAGATCAATTAAAAGCAGAGGGATACTGCTTGCAATCATCTGTTGTACAGCTAATGGTCCTCCCCACCTCAGTCTGGATTCTAACAAACCAACACATCCATCCCTAAGACCATGCCAATAGGAGAGCATACCAGTTGGGTTATTGGGATCTACTTCATCTGCACTGCAAGGAGTGATCTTAAGATGATCACAAAGTGTGGCAGTTCGAGGAATCAGAGGCATCGCAATTTCAGAGATGGAAGACTCAACGGAAGCTCCACTTTCAAGGGATAGAATGGATGCAAGAGCCAGCATGGCTGAAGCACTATGAGGTTGAAAAGAAATTTTAATCCCATCATCAGAAGTAAAATGATGTGCAAGGACTGAAAGTCGAGAATGCTGCTTTTTTGGAGAGGTTGTAAGCATGAACAATGCTGAATTTCTTAAAGTTGACTTTAAACACTGAGCGACTGTTGAAAGGAGAAGACAAGACTGTAGAATCAGGGCATTGCACTTCAAGTTACTTATTTCGCCAGTCTGTGTATCTTTATTTAAAGACGATGCACACCAAGATAGTATAGTGAATATCTCTGAAACAATAGTGCCGTCTGCTCCACCACTGACAACTGTAGTGACAGGGAGGGAACTGGGCAGGCCACAGAGAACACTCGGAACAATTCCACTGCGTAGGCAGCACCTTAACAAAAGCTGAAACATTGGCAAATATGTAAATTAAAAATTTACCATTAAAACATCAAGCAGACAGAAGAAACAAGAATCTACTTGAAAAAGTTTAAATGAACTAGTTCCAGTTACTCAAAAGCATTGAAGAAATTTAGCAACTTAGGAACAAACACCTGAATGGCAGCACATAGTGTTGCCTCTACACGTTGATGAAGGCAATGGTTAATAGCAAGCTGCACAGCTTTTGATCGCAGGAAAGCTCTTGTCACTGCATCAACAATTCTTGCTGATTCTATCCCAACTAATGACCCTCGCTCATGGTCCCTCATGTCAAGACGGAGTAAAGAATGATTCCGCAATGCATTTAGTGGAAATAAACAGGGTTTCCCTTTCAAGAAGTCAATTTCCAGTGCATCTATGAAAGCCCAAATAGCCCTACATGTTTCACATGCAGCACGCAACATATTTGTAGAACCTGAATTTAGACTTGAACCTGAAGTTGCTAAGCAGAGACACAAATGTTCCACAAAACCTGACGTTTTAGCATGGTCCAGAATTCGATTCAGTGTTTCATTCACCACAGGAGCAGAAACTGCCTCAGAACCTGGAGTTGAGAAAGATGCTTTAAGATCCTGGGCAACTCTAGATAACATAATTGTAATGCAAGCAGCAGAATCGTATAGAACTCTTCCAGAGGCATCCTCATTGCAAGAAACAGCCTGTATATTCAACAGTATGAGAGAGCTGGAACAAGGTGCACAAGTTAGAGAAGATCAGCAAACAGTATAAATAATATGACCTGAGAAAAAATTTCAGTCGCGGCAACCCAGTGTGTGAAATATGAACTTGTAATTCCACTTCCCTTATTGTCTACCAGCATTTTAATAATTGAGAAACTCTGCAAAAGTTAGAAACCAGAATTTGTTGTTCAACTTTAATCATAAACAGGGAACAAATACTATAAATAAAGTACAGCGACTTTGGTCAATATATTCAGCTCTTCAATAATTCAAATTCTCAAGAGATAATATTAACATGCATAAAATAAATATTTGAAATTAAGCAGATATTTAAAAATATATATCCAATTAGTTGAAGGAATCAACAAACTGACTAGAAAAAGAAAAAAAAAATTACTGAAAGAGGAGCACATAGTATCCTGGAATTATATGAAAATTAGTAATAACATCCAGTGTTCACAGTTTTTATATATATGGAAATGCCGATGAATAAGTTGTGATAAGCCTAAAAATTGGGGTTGAAATCCAGGAGCAAATCAAGATCAAAGTAATTTTGTGGCCAACAAGGCATGACAAAGTAAAGAGTATAATGAACACAAAGTCTATAATTTTAGAAGAAACGTACTGGTGAGTACCTTGGAAATTAAGTCAATAACATCAGATGACTTTAAGCTAAGAATTGCGGCAGTGAAATCAAAGAGTTCAGATAATATTTCATCAGGCAGCCCACTCGAATGGGTAGCGCCAGCTACAACTAAGTTTGAAAGGATTCTCAGTGACTGGTTTGCACTAAGAAGATCTTCACCCCTGTATGTATTTAAAAAGAACATTATATTTTGCAGTAATCTTGTAAATAAGACATTAATAGGCATCTATTATTCTACAAGTGAAAATATATAAACCATGTAACAAGCAACCACAAATGTTTCATAAAATCCAATGAGCTACTAAAATAACTATATCTGTGGAGCAGCTCTATACACTGACTTCCAGAGAATAGCCCCTATATAAGCAACCTTTTTATAAAATTTCTTTGGTTCATTGACGACACCAGGATATTCGATGCCCTTTGGTCTAGTTTGGACTTTCAAGTGTGACCTTTTGCTCTTTAGGTCTTCAAATGGCCTCTCACAAAAAAGTAAGAACAAGTCCTGTCAATTCTTTTAATAAATAAATACAAAGTCATATCATTTTTGTATTCTATAGCATCTATGACACAAAATCCACATACATATGCTCTGCAGCTTAAGCACACTTCAATTTAAAACATATTACAGAGGGAATTACATGATGTAATAGGTTCTTAGTCTCACTTGATGTTTGATAAAAAGTTCACGTATTTAGATAAGCAAACAAATTATTAATGATTCTAAATCTAATTGTTAAGGTTATCAACTGTATCATCTCCTCCGTGGGATTAGTCTCACTTAGCTTTCTTCATGCGATTCCGTTTTGCTGAAAAATTCACAAAACAATTACTGCTTTTTGGATTGGACTAGTTGAGTACAAACAGTGCATACTTATTGTGCACAGCTTAGATCTGGCTTTCAAACCATCTTATGGGACCATAAGAAGAAACTCAAGCTGTCAGCAAAAGTGACAATATTTGAAGCCATGATATTATATTAATAACCCTTAAAAGTGAGCAAGCAGACTGGACTTAAAAATACTCACTTAAGATTATATGCATATAAATACATAAATCTTTTAAATTGATATACAATGTGCATATAATTAGTCAAGAATGCTTCAAATTGAACTTGGGATGATAATTTTTTTTAATATATACTAAAAAACTAAAAAAAAAAAAAAAGCAGCAAAGCATGGTGCTTATTCACAACTTACCAGAAACTAAGCAACAAAATTACAGACTTGATAGTTAAATATTTGGGTCAAATCATATAGATTTCTTATCACTGTGTGAAAGTTCAACATGGAACAAACAAATAATAATGAAACATGCAGTGCAACTTCACCTGCAAGTATTTTGGACGCCTTTAGACCATTTTTTAAGCGGAAGTAAAATTAATGTTAATGCTTCATTGTCTTGACCAATAGCTTGTGCACCTTTAACAGTGCGAGAGTTATTTTCCAATCTGTTTAATGCCTGGCTACCTGAAAAGAAAGATAAATGTATAAGTTTTTTATACAATACATGAATGAGAATAATATATATGTTTCATACAGTAGATGAATGTGTTCAAGTGATAAATAATGTTGGACTAGTATATAAGTATTAATGCTAAATGGTATGAAAGCTAGACATGAAATAAACTTTCTTCATGATACACAAATTATGGTATTGTCACTAAGTGATGGGAGCAATGAGGACAGCTCCCTGACTATTTGAATAAATCATCTACTATGCTGTTATATCCCATGATGCCAAAGGACCAAAACCGTACTTTCAGATTGCTCCCCTCTCTTTAAGCAGAGTGTAACTCGATATAATATAAATGATAAATTAGATTGATCAATAACAGGAAAAAGAAAAAATGAAAAATGTGTAAGAGCAAGAACCTGAGGAGCAGATTAAGCAGTTGAGAAGACAAAAACCCATTCAATTCTTGTGTTGTTGATTAATTATAAGCCAAAACTAGGTTCAGCTAAGCCCATTAATAAGAAGAAACAAAAAGATAAATCATATGAAAGAACAAAAAAGTAAACTACAACATTCCAGTACAAGAAAGAAACCAGAAATTAAAATCAAACCATCCATCTATTAGTGAATTCATGATGTATGTGGACATTGATAAATCCTATGGCATCAAAATATTACAAAGAAACTCATCTCCATTACTTTAAACTTGAATGATATCCATCAAACAGAAAACTGAAAGCAAATGACTTTATTAAATTGCAAGTTCGTCTACCTGGTGGTTTAACATCATCAGCGTTTGCAAATCCTGGGAACTCCTCATGTGGTGAAGAATTGTCTTGTGCTCTGTTAGAACAAGTCATTTGAGCATCATTGTGGAGGCTTGTAAGAATATTTTTATCACAGGCAGCTGGAGAATTGCTTTTACCTATGACACAATAATTCAATAGTCAATATAATGACAACAGGAAGCTTAAGTATCCTAAGTTACTCTCAGAACTGGAACTAATCAAACCATTTGGCATTTGAACATTGTTTCCTTCACCCCTCCATGCCGCATCACACCCCCTTGCAGCAGCAGTTGTCACACGTAACTCCTGTGGATTCACTGATTGTTAAAGACTTGCATAATTCTGTGATATCAAATTTGAAAAGAATAAAGTTTTAGTGTCTTTATATGTAAATAAAGGGATGCACAGTTCCGTTGGTAAACACATAAATATACTATATACATTATAACATTACCCTAGCCTCTACTTCATCTGGCATTTCTCTAACGAATGGATGTTCAAGAAGAGCAGGCCAAGTCAACCGGTTTTGTGGCACCTGTTTCACATCATATCAGACTTCCAAATGAGATTTTCTTGCCAGAATATAGAAGTTAAAAGCAGTTATCATCACGAGAAATGTGTTTTAACTACAAAAACACCTTGTTAAGCAGTCCCTTCAGAAAGCTTTTAAAATTTGGACTCATATCATCTGGATACTTGACTGGATCCTGGAATATTGCTGGTAAGATTAGCTAGTAGGTTCACACAAATATTTGTGAATTCAAAAGAGAAATGTCAAAATATCGTAGCAATTTTACCTTAACAATGTGCCTAATGAGTGCATAGACTGAATTTGTGTAAAATGGAGGTTGGCCAACAAACAACTCATACCTAGTGGATTCAAAGTAAAATAAATTGAATTCAAAATGAAAAATAATTAAAAATAAGGCAAAAGGAAGCATTCGAAATAAATACAAGTTATGCAGCAGTCATTATAGAAACTGTTAAATTTTTTTTTTTTTTTTTTCTGTTGTTTTCTGAAACTGCAATTTAAACATGTATAGAACTTCTCTTTCTTAACCAAATGAATTGCTATTAATTTTCACAAAAGAAAAAGAATAGCAAAGCACATGCTGATTGTATCAAAATAAGAAGTTTCATAAACAAAAAATCAAAGTAGAGTACTTCTTAAACGTGTTACCGCATAAACATTTATAACATTGACATACAATATAACGCCAAGTGACCATAAATCAGCAGTGTGATTGTAGGGTTGTTCCCGTACCAGCTCTGGAGCCATGTATAGAGGAGTTCCTGAGATCCATTAATAAAAGTTGTGCTAAATAGGTGAACATGGTGATTAAATATTATAAGGGCCAGTTTAGTAGAGCTGTGTTGTGAGAAAAAAGAAAAAACAGCTGTAGCTTTTTAAAAAGCAGTTGTAGTTGTGCTTTGGAAAAAAGCTGCTGAGTGTTTGGTAAATCGTATTTTTAGAAGTACTGTGAGTTGGAAAATCTGTATTAAGGTGTTTGGTAAACTATATAACTGACCTACTGTGGAAATATAAATGACCAAAATGGACATTATAGTAAAATTAATTTATTTAATTTCTTAATAGAAATTATGTATATACACATTAAGCATATTTAAATGTTTTTACTTTAATTCTAATATGAAAATAGACTCAATTAAATTTATTAAATATCTTCTAACATTAATGATAAAACCAATTTTTAGATAACAAAATAAAGATTAATAAGATTTTTAATTATTTTTTTCAAATATTGAAGACAAAAAAAATTGGATATTTACTAACACTATTTTCTCATTTCTCATTTTTAATTGCAATTTTAGTATAAGATGAGGGATAATTTAGTCCAAAAAAATCTTTCATTAAAAGTTATGACCAGCTTCCTTCTTAAAGTAGAAGCTGAAGTTGGGTTGGACCAACTTCAGCTTTTAACTGTAGTTTTGGGCTAGATTCTCCAATAAGCCACTTTCAAGAGGTTTACCAAACGGCAGTTGGATCACAACTTATTGAATAAGCGCTTTTAGCTTATTTAAAAGCTTTACCAAATTGGCCCTAACACAATCTAAGGAATAGTTCATTGACAGTTCCAATCTAGACACATAAGCTACAAGTAATATATTGAGATCATCCAAACCTTTTATGGATCGTAAAACAACCGTATTTGTAGACATTGCTCGTGCAAACCCAAAATCACAAAGCTGGGATGAGGAAAAACAATACGAAAGTTAGAAAGAGCTTGGCAATTCTTTGAAGATTAAAAACATAAGCTTATTAAGAACATGACCAGACAACAAGCAACAATATGATTACAAGATATGTTATTAAATCCAAAGAGCATCATGGTAACAGGTCTTCATTAAGCAAACCTGAAAAATAAACAAGTGGCATGCTTTCTAATTTGTTTGGTCTCTATCACTCAAAACAGTTGGGACATCTTGCAATTATTTGAATTTTTCATGTAGATTCTTAACTATAAGCGTACTGCACCTAGACAAGATCCTAGCGCTTGCAGAACTGAAATATTACTTGCAAACATATATGAAGCATAAAAACTACAAAATATTAAATTGCATCAAAAATAGATGACTTGACTCATTTTAAAAACTAGCACTGAGCAACTCTTTAGTCAACACCATATATTTGTCTACACAAATATTGATTCAGTATATTTCCCATGTACACACACATGTAACCTACGAATTAAATCAATTTTCAACTAGATCTATAACGGTTGCTTTCCCCCATTATATTATTGCACATTGAAACGGGTGATGATAACTAAATTGAAACAAAGGAAAAATATGTTATGACAAGCTATTCAACCAGCATAAGAGCTTTAAGCTAGCATTCTTCCCCACAAGCCTAGTAAGCAACTAGGCTCATCAACTATGGCACACGAGAACTGATAATGACGGTTTAAATAACAAACTTCCACGTTATGTATCAGCAAAATCTTATTACCAAAGACCATGCAAATAAGGAAGGAAAACTTTGGGTTATAGCATAAGAGCTTTAAGCTAGCATTCTTCCCCACAAGCCTAGTAAGCAACTAGGCTCATCAACTATGGCACACGAGAACTGATAATGACGGTTTAAATAACAAACTTCCACGTTATGTATCAGCAAAATCTTATTACCAAAGACCATGCAAATAAGGAAGGAAAACTTTGGGTTATGGAGAAGGGCTAAAGCTATAAAGGAAATGTAAGCAGTAAATCCATGGTTGAGCACTATACATGTTGTGTAGAGTGAGAGAAACATTCCACAGTTGAGAAAAGGCAAGCTTTTCTATCCTTTCATGGCCATCTAAGTTGCTTGTGGCAAGAGACCAAGGAAGCATCCCTTTTATTGGATTTAAAATTCAAAACTCACATTTAGAAATCAAATTAGAGTGAAAATCTATATCCAATTACAAAATGTAGAGTTTTAGAAATAATTGTTCTGCAAACACTTGAAAATTTTAGAAAAATAAGTAGACCTAACAGTCCAAGATCAACCTATATATCATGAAATGGATCTTCCTAACATTATATAAACATTGGAAGTTATAAATGTTCTACTAAGAAATTGATATCACTTGGCTCTCAAACAAGTAATGAGCAAAAATACAAATATAAATAATTGAAAAATATAAAAGAAAGCTAAGACTTGGTTCTCCATTTTAGCACCTACAACGGCAGCTTGTTCTGATGAGCACATACAAATTACAAATTCTTAACTATAACAAGCTAAAATTCTACACAAGAATGCAGTATAGTAGTTAAACCCATATAAATGAATTGTTGATATACATAAAGAAAAATTTAAATGCATGCATTCTATCAAACAATTCAACCTTGACTATAGAGCCAGCACCAATAAGAATGTTTTGTGGCTTCATGTCACGATGGATGATGCGGTTCGAATGCAAGTAATGCAACGCTCGCACCTGCAATTTGTAAAGCAAGATTTAGACAAGAGAAGAATTTCAAAACTAATAGAACTATAAACTTGAAGTTAAAATTGGCTATGATCAATGCTGTATTTCTCAAAAGGGAAATACCAACTGCTTTGCAATTGCTTGAACTTGTTCTTCCGGGAGGCATTTATCATCCTCAAGAATCTCAAATAGTTCACCCTGTATATCAACAGACATCAATAATTGCTCTTCCATCAAAACATGTTCACAACAATCTTGTGCAGGTATCTTTAGTAATTCCTAGAAAAGGCACTACACTATATATATATATATATATATATATATATATATATTGTGTGTGTGTGAAAAATGAAAGAAAATTACCTGTGCAAATTCTGTCACTACACAAAACTCCTGAGGGCTTTCAAAGGAATCCAACATTTCAATGATATTTTCATGCTTTAGCTTTCTTAGAATCTGCCACATTTTAAGAAAGTCGTTACGTCAAAGCAGCCAAACATTTCTGTCAAACATTAAGTGTCGGAGTTTCAAACTTGATAAATCTTGGAAATGTAAACAAAACAACAATTTTAGCTGAATGTTGAAAGAAATAGTGTGGGAACCATGTGTTCTTGTTCAATTGTCTCCCTTAAAATAGTTCCCAACTCCATTCTTATCTGAACTTATGTTAACATGATACTTCAATGTTGCAAATTTTGAAGAACTTTACAAAGTGAAAAAAACCAACTTAAGTTTATTACTATATCATAAATAGCCATATTGAACTGAAGACATAAAATCAATTCATGGGACGTTTAGCACTTCAGAAATATACCATCACGGAAAAAAAATAATACAAGAAAATAAGTGAAATCAATACCTCGATTTCCTGCCTTAAATTCAGTATATCTTTCTCACTTTTACCATGCTTCATAATAAATTTCATTGCAACTGTCTGGAACGACAAAATGGCAAACTTGTCTTATTAATTCAAAGAAACTAATTAATCACATCATGAGAGTATATAATCAAACAAAAACCTGGCCAGTGTATTTCCGCCGGCCCTTGTACACCTTCCCGAAAGACCCTTCACCGACAAGCTCAATTACATGATAGTTCTCTACACCCATCTTTAATGCTCAAATAATTAACTGCAAAATAATCATACTGTTAAAACGACAATCAAATTCTGTCACAAACTAACCAATACTCAAAATTGACTTAATTAACTTACTAGTCCTTAGAAATCCCTAAATCTAAGAAACTCACAATCAAGTTTATGTTGCTATTAACAAAAACCAGACCAATTAGAAACAAAAATATGCATTCAAGTTACGTTTTATGTTAGTGCAATTTCACATGAGAAACACTAAAATTAAACACAAATCTGATTGACCAAAAACGGCAAGCATATGAAATTACCAGAAGCTTAGATTTAGTAATACCAACTAGATACGAAAAAGGACTGAAGAGGAAGTACCTGAATTTGGACAGTTAGAAATCTACAGAGAGAAAGTTCATAAAACTTTAGAGAGAGAAACGAGAAAGGAATTTGAAAATTGAAATGCAAAAGAGGAAATGGCTGTGGGAGAGAGAGAGAGAGTTTAAAATCCCGCCCAAGAAATTTTGAAGCAGATCTTCGGCGTGGTTTTTTGGGGCTTTTAGCTCATCTCCACGCTCGGCACGCGCCTTTTTTTTTTTACTTTTTTTAAATTATTTTTATTATTATTTTTAGAGAAAATTACACAAAAGTATATCCAAATAAAATATTTTAATATTTTAGAGCTAATAACACCTACCTTCTCTGAGGTGTTACTAACTACAAGCAGAGTCAACTTTATCGTTAATGGACAAAGACCTCCTCTACCGTTAGTTGACTTCTGTTAGAGTTAACGGTTGACCAAGTTTAACCGTTAAAAATACTAAAATACCCATAAAATAATATTTAAATTTATTAAATAAAAAAAAGTGAGATGGTCGGTGGAAATTTTTTTTCTTTTTTAAAAACATAAAATTATTATAAAAAATTAATCATTAGATCTCTATCATCCATCTTTGAATGGACAATGGAGATTTAAAGTTTTTTTTTAAAAAAAAATGAGAGGAATAACCTATACTTCAACCCAATTAAAAAAAAAAAAGAATCCAGATTTAGATTCTTCGAATGAATCCAGCAGGGTTCGTTCTTCGAAGAACCCTTTTTTGGGTTCTTCCATTCGTTCTTTTTATTATTATTATTTTTGGTGGAAATCTAATCTGGAGATTGGATCTACACTCACTAAGATTTTTTATTATTATTATTATTTTAAAAAAAATAAATCATAACCGTCCATTATCTTTAAAGATAGAGGGATGAGATTTTTTTTTAATTTTTTAATTTTTATTTAATAAAATAAAATTTTAAAAATATAAAAAGACGAAAATACTTTTATATTTGTTAAGTTTGACTAAAATCAACTAACGACAGATGAGGTCTTTATCCATTAACGATAAAGTTTATTTCGCTTGTAGTTAAAAAAACCTCAGTAGATGTGAGTGATATTAGATTAATATTTTAATATTTTAATTATATTTTTCCATGTGTAAAAATGCAATACTTATTCCACAAAAAAACTTAAAATTACATGTATCGATTTGCACTATTCTTTTTCCAATTTAAACTTTGAATATAAGAGCATCTCCAATGCAAATATATATTTTTGAGTATCTAAATAGTGCCATATCAGTATTTCTAAATAATATGGATCTACCTTGTCAAAAAAATTATAGAAATCCTATTCACTTCTCCAATGTGAATATCTAAATAGTAATTTTAAACCAATCACCACAAGTCATTTGTTATATTCTCTCTTCATTCAATATGACAATTAAATACATTGACAAAATGCTAAAATTTTATTGATGGAAAAAATTAGAAATCCTAATCAGCATATCAAGGAGGATATCTACAATTAGAAACTCTACTTGATATTCTCTAACTTTTTTTTTTGCCACATCATATCAATATTAAAGTTAGATAATTGCATTGGATAATATTTTTTTAACTTTATCAATATAAATCCTATGTGACATTCAATTTTCTCCAAATACATAATAGCATTGGAGATGCTCTAATAAAAAATGTAATATAAATAATAAATTTTAATATTTCAAAACTAAAATACAATGAGTTTCCAAAAGATGGCAAGGGTATATCAAAATAAATTATTGAGATTAAATAATTTGATTTGTACTTAAATAAATAAAAAAAAAAGGTGCCGGTATTGATACTTATAAATATGATTTACATACTCATTTTTATAGGTACACTCGTATTTACAATTCAGAAAATAAATTATTACAATAAGCACCCATCATAATACCAATAGTACCCTTATTAAAGTTAATTAATTTATTTTTACATAATTTATTTGTAAACTCTCTTAAATTATTAATACACCTAATTTAATTCTTATATCATTATGTTTGTGGAAAAATATATAAACATCCATTATATTTTTTTGAATAAAAAGAAGAATTAATTATTTAAAAAAATTTTGCAACATACAACATAATTAATCTATTTGTATGAATTCCCAAAGAGATCATTTAAAAAAAAATTAAATATAAAGCAACTATTAAAAATATAAAAGTTAACATTCGAGAATTGGTTTATCAACTTTACAACTACATTGTTATTTTAAATTTATACTGATTAACAAGCCATTATTATCAATAAAAGCAAATAACATAACTACTTTTTTTCAAAATACAAATTATGAACAAACATCGGTCTATGACTCACCCTTTTTTTTATTGAAAATGATGCCTAAATCTATGCATATTAGGGTTATCGTATCCTTTCTTCTTCTTTTTTCTCTTTTTTTTTTTTTTATAAAGGGTGTAGTATAGTTGCAGATAAATAGGACGTAATTAATGGGTGTACATAACATATGATTTATTTTTAATTAAAATAGTTTGCGTTTATTAGTCATTTTATGTTGCGATATTTTCATAATTTAAAGTTTTTAATAAAATATGGGTGTGTAAATCATATTTATTGGTGGCAATATCGACACCCAATAAAAATATATTACTAATTATATTACAAAATTTTCAACTATAAAAAGTTTTATCTTAACCATTGTCCAATATATCTCGGTGGTAAGGGTACTCATTTAGCCTAACAATGTTCTAAGTTTGTTATGGGTAATTTCTGACCACACACCACCACGTCATCTCTATCCCAATACGCAGTCGTTTAACTATCGAATAGTCATTTAGATTAAAGTTAGTTTTGACGTCGTTTGGAAATAAACAACAGAGAAGGTGGTCGGCTAAAGAGATAATGTAACACCCCCTGACTCGACCCGTTTGGATCGACCCAGGGAGCGTTACTGGGTTTTCAAAATTTTACTGAATTCTGTTTATAAACTGAAAACCATATAATTTATAATTTAAAAACCTTTTCGAGTGAGCCCATCAAAATTCAGTTTTTTTAAAAATTTCGGCAGAGTTTCCTCTGTTTTTTCTGATTTCCCAAAACCTGTTTTCAAATCAATCTCAAACCAAATATAATTCACAACAACACTTCAAATATCTATCAATCAAATGCGCACTCTGCCGTTTAGTGCGACTTCCAAACAGTTTTTAAAATAAAACAATTCATTATTTACAGTCCTTCGAAAATGAAAAACAGAAAGCATAAAACAATTAATTACAGTACATAATTACAAAACATAATTATATAACTCAATTACAATTTCTCTGTATATGCACACATTATACAAGAATATATATAACTACCCAAAATGTGGTGACTGTGACTCTGTATATCTGCCTGCAACTCTCTCTCTGTTCAATCTTTTGCTTTCTCAGTATCCCTGTTACCTACGCGCGATAAAAACCGACGCGCTAAGTATATAGCTTAGTGGATGTACACTAAAATAAATTGCAATATAATATAAAACACTAAATCTTAATTTCAGAACTTCAGAAAGATATATATATATATATAAAACAACAAATCTTAAATGCAGCATTTCAGAAATATCTATATGAAACCATGAATCAGATTTCAATCTCTAAAACTATATAAAATAAAGTATTTCAAAAGTTTTTGGATTTCATTCGTAGTAACATTTCTTTGTTTTTCTAGTTTTCAATTCTCAATTGGGCCCGTGATACACATAACAGGGTTTACAGGACTGGATTATAGGTTTTACAGTCGGGTTTCCCATCTCATATGAAATGGTATCCCTATATAAACAGTCGATTTCCCATTTCACGAGGAAATGGTATTCATATATTCTCACAGTCGGTTTCCCATTTCACGAGGAAATGGTATCCGTGTTTAACAGTCGGTTTCTCATTTCACGAGGAAATAGTATCTGTATAATCAACATCAGAGGCATCATAAATCACGGTGCAGTACTGCCATATATTCACCCAATTGACATGTCAATCTCCTATATCCATATTTCCCTATACATATATCAGGGCCGTTCAAATATCATAACAACTTAGTTCTTTGTTTTTAGGAATCAACGAATATAAATTTCAATCAAAATCCATAAGTAGGAAAACCAAACAATAGTTGTAAACCAGGTTTTGAAAACATACGCTTTTATTCGAATTTCCATAATATCAGAATATTGCACAAATAGTTCCAACAATATTTAAAATGAAATACGAGTATATAAAAAAAATCAATACGAGGATATAAAATCCATAACTATATTTCCAAACTTACTAAATCAAAACATCTATCGAAAATAAGTTCAGAAACGCGTGTACACCAACCTGGATACCGTTTTACGACAGTTTTCTTTATGAATTTTTCTTTTTCCCTTTTTTCTTTCTTCCTCCTTTTTCCTTTCTTCTTCTCTTTTCTTTCTTCTTCTCTTTTCTTTCTCCTTCTTTTCTTCTTTTTTCCCTTCTCTTATTCTTCTTTTCTTCTTCCTCTTCTTTTTCTCTTCTTCCTCTCTTCTTCTTTCTTTCTTTTCTTTTCTTTTCTTTCCTTTCTTTTCTCCTCTCACGGTTTCTCTCTCTTTCTTTTCTGTCTTTCTCGATTGCTTCTTCCAGAAGCCATTTTTTTTTTATACAATTTCAGTCATCGCGACCTGTGGTCGCGCCACCTGGTCGCGGTACTCTCTGGAGACGTTCCACCACTTTCATCGTGATCACACATCGCGGTACCATGGTCGCGCTGGTGGTCGCGTTGCTCACTGCCCGAATTTGATATTTTTTACCGCGAGCTAGTCAACGCGATCTGTGGTCGCGGTGACTGGTCGCGGTACTCACTGCCAAAAATTCTATTTTTCACCACGAGCAGCTCATCGCGATCTCTGGTCGCGGTGAAGGGTCGCGGTACACACTGCCACTTTTTCTTCACTTCATGAAATCTTTCCGGACCGCTCCATCTAGTCCATCTGGAAACCATAAAAATAAACATACATTTAATTACGTTTTACACCCCTCTAATCATAAATTTTTATATCCACATATTCAAAATTAATTATTCGAAATTAGGGATGTTACAGATAATCATCAGAGCATCTTCAATGTTTTCACAGAACATTAATTGATTGTCAGCGACAAACAGTACGGTTCTAGTTAGCTCAGAGGCTGACAACCTGTGATACATCTGACCATATTTATGATAAATTTGACCACGTTTAGAGCCTTGTCATCAGAGAAGTTAGGCGCATTAAATACCCTAGTTTTGTAGGTTACCGTTCAACCACACATCCTGTCCCATCCTTGGATAGGCTCCCCGAGAAGGCATGTATTTCACATTTAAAGTAACATGTAGCTGACCAAGTTTGCAAACAACCTGAACATTCCTAAAATAGAAGAAGGTAAGAGGAATGTCTGATTGACTATAAATAAGGTCATTGAAGAATGAGGAAGAGAGACTATTTAATATAATTCACCAATCCTAAAAACTCTTTCAAATAGCTCATTAATTCTTCTATAATATCTGAACTGACTTGATTGTTGGAGTTTAATCGCCGGCTAAAGTCCAGCACTCCTCACCGATCTTTCTCTTCTTTTTCAGATATCTATTCAACAGCTTGTGTCGAAAGGTTCTTATTACAGCCGAGAACCTTCTCGCAGACCTTAAAGAGTGAGATAGGAAATCGTCAGCTCAACTAACTACTAAATTCTCCTATGTGGCTCAGTTGCCATTATTGACTACTTGTTTAACATCCCTAATTTCGAATAAATATGAAAAGTATTGTTGAATAAATGTGGAGTATGTGAATGTGATAATTACGATTTGAGGGGTGGAAAATGTAATTAAATGTAAAACAATGCATGAAGAAAGTGGTGAAAAATTGGACAGTGAGCATCGCGACCATCCTTGCGACCAGAGATCGCGGTAGCTGCTCACGATGAAAGTGGTAAAATTAGTCCAGTGAGCACCGCGACCAGGCTCGCGACCAGTGCTCGCGCTAAAGGTGGCAAATTTCCACCAGTGAGCATCGCGACAGAGCGACGCGACCACCGCTCGCGATGCGTAGTCGCGATGACCCAAAAATTTTAAAAAAAAATAAGCACCGAGTGGATTGAAGCGGTGAAGCTTCATAACATCCACCAGCATAGAAGAACTAAAGAAAAACAAAACATAAATCAGAGAACGGGAGAGAAAGAAGAGAGAAAAGAGGAGAGAGAAAGAACAGAGAGAAAGGAAAGAAGAAGAAACGAAGAGTAGGAGAAGAAGGAAAAGAGTAGGAGGAAGTGTTCAGGTTCGATGTATACGAGTTTTCAAATTTTTCTATTTTCCAGAATATTTCAGATTGATTGAATTTGATAAAATTTGAGTTATTTGAATTATATTGATTATAGATTATAGTTCAGGTTCGTGTACATTTGTTTTTTGAATTTCCAATTTTCCAGAAATTTTTGAAATTATCGAATTTTATAGTTTTTGAATTATTTGAATTCTATTGAGTAGAATTGATAGTTTGAAACCAATTTCGGATTGATTTGAATTGCGAATTCTTGAAATATCGTTTATATTCGAAATTTTGATTGTGAATAATATTCGGAATTGAGTTTAATACGTTTTAATTATAATATTGTTATGAAAACTATAGTTGAAAGTGATTTTAATTATATAATATTTGCGAATTGTATCGGAAAATGATTTTGGGGCATTTTTATTCAATATGGAATTATGAAATACGTTTGAATATATTTTTGGATTGAGTTGATGTGATTATTGATTTAGAAATATATTCGTATATTTCTGTTATATGATATTTGATGAAATTTGAATTTAAAAAATATAGATATATCGATATGAATCGAAATTGAATACATTGAAAGTTGATTTCGATGATTCTGAAAGAAATGAGATATGTTGATATTGGATTTGAGAAAACGTTTTGCGAAATGGCTCTGATGTATATAAACATAGAGATGGATATAGAAGGTTGACATGTTTATTGGGTTTATGTCTGGACAATAATTGTGCCGATATATTCTGTTTGTACCACCCTTCTTAGGGTTCTGTCATGGGACATTTACAACGGGTGATTCCGTTAATGTTCCATTCTGATTTGATGTTTGGCGGCTCGCCCGTTTGCATTCGATGCCGAACAACCCGTAATCTAGTCCGATAACTTATGTTATGCATGTCAGGAGCCCAGTCTGAAAACTGATTTGTTATATGAAAGCATTTAATAAATTATGAAGATTTGTCTGTTGATTGATTTTGAATATGATATTTGTTGAGTATATGATTTGATTTGACATGAGCCCCATAAATGATTTAATTTATATGTGATTTATATTTTTATTGAAAATAGATAAACATATTTGATATAATATATTTGTATATATAATTTTGTGTACATCCATTAAGCAACATGCTTAGCGTGTTGAGTTTTCTCACACGTAGGTAACAGAGGTTCCAAGGGAGACAAAGACAAAGAAGAGTAGAGACTAGAAGAGCATATCCAGAGTCACATCGTTCCTAAATATTTGGTAGTCTTTTTGTAATAAGTCTATATGTTTTGATACAGCATACATATACAAAAAATATTTGTATATATTTAAAAGAGCTTCCGCTATGTAAATATTTTATTATATGTTATGGTATTTGACTATTTATAAATTATACTATGATAAAGTGATACTGGGTAAGTCGCACTAAATTAGGAAGGGTGCGGAAAATTGGTTTGAGAAATTAGAAGTATTGATTTTATAAATTTTAATTATAAACAGGTTTTGAAAAATTAGAAAAATAAAGGAAACTCTGACACGATTTTTGGAAATTTATTTGGACCATTTTCAAATGTTTTTAATATAGTTTTAAATTATGGTTATATAAAAGTAAAAGTTAGATTTTAGTAAATAGTAGCGCTCCCTGATTCGGTCCGAGTGGATTGGGTCAGGGGGTGTTACAACTTGATCCATTTCTTACCATTAACAAAGTTCAAATCACTACCAGTGCAAGTGGTGTGTAAAAAAAATAAAACAAAATAAATAATAAATAAATAAAGCTAAGTTTAGAAATTTGGTTATAAATGTTGCTATAAATTTCATGTTCTTCTCAACAAATTTTCACTTTCCAATTATAAATTAATTTGATTACGACTTTTGTATTATAATTTATATGTTTTGCACGCATTCCACGTGTTTTGCATTCAAGTTTAAAAGTTTAATGCATTCAAGTTTAAAAGTTTTGTAAATTGAAAAACAAACTTCTCTGTCAATAAATTTATTTTGACATAAACATAAATTTAATTAATGTTTTATTTTACTCAAATAATTTTAAATACTTTTATTTAAAAAAAATAATTTAATTAATTACATTAGTTCAATCTGGGGGGTATATTCAATTTAGAGTTTATTAAATTTTAATAGATTTTTTTAAGTGATAAATTGCGATGGAGTACTATGGATTCCATAGATTCCATATAAATTTTGTATGAGCTAATAATATCCACCTCCCTTAAAGTTTTACCAACTATAAACAGAGTCAACTTTACCGTTTATTGACAAAGACCTCTCCTACCGTTATAGTTGATTTTAGTCAAATTTAATAGGCACAAGGATATTTTCGTCTTTTTATACTTTTTAAATTTTATTTTATTAAATAAAAATTAAAAAATTAAAGAAAAAATCTCATCCCTCCATCTTTAAAATGATGGATGGTTAGGATTGATTTAAAAAATATTTTTCTAAAAAAATAAAATTATTATAAAAAAATCTTCAAATTTGATCTCCACCGTCCATCATGATTGATGGACGGTGGAGATCCAAATTGAATCTCTACCAAGTTGTTTGAAGAATCTAGAAAACTGGGTTCTTCGACTTCGACGAAGAACCAGTTTCTCGAAGAACCCAGTTTGAAGAACCCAGTTTTCTACTATCCTTTTTCAAAAGCAACCAACCCTTCCAAAAGCAATGACCCTAAAACTTTCCTCTACTATTCTCTTTCCCCCCCCCCCCCCCCCCCCCCCCCCCCCCCCATTTTCTGCCACAAGTACCACCAGGACCTTCCAAAAGCCACGTCTTGTCTCTGATCTCTCTCTCTCTCATTTCTATTTCGGGTCTCTTTCTTTTACTCCTCTCTTTCATCTCTCCTTTTGATTTGGTGGAATGGGTTGTGTTTGAGTGGTTGGCAGAGAAAAAATTGAAAAAACAAAATAAAAATTGCTCATTAATTCTTCCATAATATCTGAACTGACTTGATCATCGGAATTTAATCGCCGGTTAAAGTTTGGCATTCCTCACCCATCTTTCTCTTCTTTTTCAAATATCTATTTAACAGCTTGTGCTCGTAAGGTTATTATCACAGCCGAGAACCTTCTTGTAGACCTCAAAGAGTGAGACAGGAAATCGTCAGCTCAACTAACCACTAAATTCTCTTTGGCTTAGTTGACCATTGTTATTTACTTGATCCATTTTTTACTATCAATAATTTCGCGCTAGAAGGAGGATTGTTTCTAGTCCTCTGAGGAAAAATTAAAACTATGGATCCAAATAATCCAAATAAAGAACGCAGCCCCCAACAAACTACACATATGGAGATTCCTTTATCTCTAATCAGATAAACCCCCAGGGCTCATTATACCTGATAGCGCTCCTATGGCTCGCCACAGCCTCCCTTCATCACCCCATAAACCGAGATGTCCACCCTAGACGTAGACCAAGTGGGGTATCATTTCCGGAAACTTATGAAAATTATGGGTAGCAGAGTCACTCCCTCGGGAGGAAATTGTGGGGGAAACACGAGCCCTAGCAAGGAAACCCTTCCCCACAAGAGGTGTGACAACAAAGGGAAGGAAGCGCTTCCGCTCCCAGAGCCTTTTTCAAGCAGATCTTCTTCTCAAACCACCGGTAGCTCGCAAACCAAAATGAGCCTATCCCGTAGTAAGCAAAAATATCGCCGAGGAGACAGTCAAAAGCATAGCTTCGCGAAAAATGAAGAATAACCAGTAGACACGACGCTGGAACATAAGCGACATCAATAATAATTAGGAACAAACAAAATCCGAAGAAAGCCAACGGCTGAGCCACAGTAAAAGCTCGGTTGACGATAATGATTTTATATGGAGAGAGATTCGATGACTGAAAGAAAGGCTAGAACGGGTCCAGCGCATAGACCAGCCTACCAATAACCTCGCACATTGCTTGAGCGAAACAACGGACAAATTCATGGATAAAGTGTTAGCAAAGAAGTTCTCAAGGAATTTCAAAATACCCAGCATAAACAAATACAAGAAGGATAAGGATCCCGTCGAGCATAATCCCGATTCACCACTTTCATGGAAACTCAGACGAGGGACGATCGACTACTGTGCCAAGTCTTCTCTATCACATTTGGGGACCTTGCAGAAAGTTGGTTTCGACAACCCTCACAGTATTGACAACTTTGATCAATTTAACCAAGCATTTTCTTGCCAATTTATGGGAAGTGTGCAAAGGAAAAAGTCCTTATCTCATTTATCATCGGTTAAGCAGGGGAAGAGAGAATCTATCAGGACATACCTCTCTCGTTTCAATAGAGAAGCAATCCAAGTGGAAGACTTTAACGACTCGGCAACAATAAATATATTTATAAATGGCCTGCAAAGTGGAGCATTTTCCTTCCAACTAAGAAAATAGTGACCGAAATCGTACCCGGAGATGGTGGAAGTCATTGCCGACTAGCACGTGCAGAGGAGGATGAGATAGCTCAAGAAGGAAACCTCGTGCACAGAATACGCCCCGACGACCCAGACCACCATAGAGGTCCTCTCAATAGAGGAGACAATTACAGGTTTAAGGGGAAGGGCTCTTACGATGATCGCCGAGAAGTAAAAAAATCGATTGAGGGATGCCAGTCGAGCCAAGAATCGATTCAACCGATATATGCCTTTGACGCGAGGACACGAAGAGATACTATTGGTTGCACAGAATAAAGGGATCGTGACGTGGCCAGGGAAGATGACATATGTGCCCCAAAAGCATAACTAAGATAAATACTGTCATTTTCATCGTGACCACTACCACGATACTTTAGAATTTTTTCAACTGAAGACCATATAGATAATCTTATCTGAGTCGGGTATCTGAAGGAGTTATTGTGAGGAAAGATGGCGACAACACTTCCCACCAAACTAGGGGACCGCTAGAAAAGAGACCAGAGCGACCTAAAGGACTTACGAGACCCACTCACCCCAGAAGTCCTAAAAAATCTAGCGAGTGATCTAAAAGTCCAAAAACGAGTCCCATCAACACTATTTACGGAGGTCTTGGAACAGGTGCCAGCAACAGAGAAAGGAAACTAGAGATTCGAGAAATGTCCAATCACAGGTGCACCTTAGATGTAAATTTGGTACAGGGGAGTGACAAAAGACAAAAAGAAGATTGAGACCCAATATCATTCATGGCGAAGGATGGTGTGGGAATCAATGCAAAGCCCAACGATGTGATAGTTATAAAACTCCAAATAGCTCACATAAATATACACCATATCATGATTGACAACGGGAATTCCCCCGACATCTTACACATTTTGGTGGTTAATTAGTTGGGATTTCAACCTAAAGATTTAGAACCATTCAATACATCCGAGCATTCAGAGGATTGAAAATTAAATCATGGGGTACTGTAATGCTCCCCGTAAGAATGAGGGTTAAGCCATGTAGAAAGACGGTGTTATTAGAATTTGTGGTAGTGGACATACCCAATTGGCCATACAACGCACTGTTAGGAAGACCCTTCCTCAACAGAATCAAAATGGTAACAACCACATACTGCTTAAAGGTGAAGTTCCCAACCAAGAACGACAATGGACAAATAAGTGGTTGTTAGGAAACCGCCTGATAGACCAATCTATATGCTTTCAAGAGCAAGGGGGTCGCAGAGGTCTGTTAGATTACAAAAAAAAAGCCAAATAAAGAAGAAGAAGGAAAGCAAAGAGATATAGCAATCAAAGAGAATGAAGGAAGAAGAAAATGCGGAGGTTCCTAAAGAATTCACCCTAGACCCATAGGAACCTACTGTGAGAGAAAAAGATGGAAAAGTAGAGCCTACAGAGAATGTGTGTAATGCCCGGGGTTTACTGTGACGCCCAGGGTTATTCCCTGTACAACATCACTCAACTCCCGGTATAACGTTACTCACAAGGTACTGTCCGCTTTGGGTCACCCGAGGTCGCCCCGGTACAGTGCCCTCACGGTTTTGCTTCGCCTCCCTCAATCAGGATTCGAACCTGGTACTTGTCCTTAAGTACCAAGCCTTATCAAGTTTAGTACTAAACTTGATAAGGCTTGGTACTTAAGGACAAGTACCAGGTTCGAATCCTGATTGAGGGAGGCGAAGCAAAACCGTGAGGGCACTGTACCGGGGCGACCTCGGGTGACCCAAAGCGGACAGTACCTTGTGAGTAACGTTGTACCGGGAATAACTCTGGGCATCATAATAAACCCTGGGCGTTACAATAAAAAGGCAAAATTGTAATATCCGTAATTTTTGTTAATTATGAAAAATGCCCAAAAGTGTTATTAATTATATGAAAATAATGTAATGTATTTATTGGACTAATTTTTAGGTATACAAGTGGACCATGTGGAACGGTCCAGAAAGAAGGCATGAAGGAAAAAGGAAAAAGTTGGCAGTGAAGGAAAAAAGAATGTGGACCAGGGCTCGCGATGAGCAGCTCGTGGTGAAAAATAGTGATTTTAGGCAGTGAGTACCGCGACTAGTCACCACGACCAGGGATCGTGCTGAGCAGCTTGCGGTGAAAATGTTGATTTTGGGCAGTGAGCAACGCGACCAACATCGCGACCAGACACCGCGATGGTTGATCGCGATGAAATCGGTAAAATCACTCCAGTGAGCAACTCGACCAGGTGTTGCGACTACAGGTCGCGATGACCGAATTTTTATAAAACAAATAAGCTGGCAGTGGAAGCTTCACGAAGAAGCAAGCCAGAAAAAAAAAAAAAGAGACCGGTAGAAAAGAAAAAGAAAAGAAAGAAGAAGAGAGAGAAAGAAAGAGAGAGAAAGAAAAAGAAGAAGAAGAAGAAGAGAAGAAGAAGAAGAGAAAAGGAAGAAGAAAAAAGGAAGAAGAAAGGAAGCAAGAAAAGGAAAAAGAGGTGGGAGAAAGAGGAAGGAAAAAAAAAGAAATTCAGGAAAGAAAAGCTCGTAAAACTGGTATCCAGGTTGGGGTACACACGTTTTTGAAAACTTTATATCATTTATTGACTCAAAGAATTTAGAATCACATTTACGAATTTCGTATAAACATATTTCGTATATTGATTAAAATAATTGTGAAATATTTTCTATTATTCTTAAGTTTTGATTGAACTTCTTTATGAATAATCTTTGAAATGATTTTGAAATTTCAGAAAAGAAAATAATTTATGTCGAGTTTAATAATTTTAATTTTCGAAATATACTGTTGTAAATTCTATTTATTAACATCTTGAAGTGTTACATATTGAATAATTTACGATATCTGTAAACCCTGAATTTTGGCCATGATATATGTACAGGGGGAAATATAGATATAAGAGATTGACATGTCAATTGGGTACATTTAGCAGTACTGCACTGATATTCGTGATGATTATGATGATGATTCTATGGATACCATTTCATTTGAAATGGGAAACCGACTGTGAAATACAGATACCATTTCATTCTAAAATGGGAAACCGACTGTGAAAATACGGATACCATTTCATTCTGAAATGGGAAACCGACTGTGTATATAGGGATACCATTTCATTTTGAGATGGAAAACCCGACTGTAAGACCCGTAATCCAGTCCTGTAAACCCTGTAATGTGTATCAGGGGCCTAAATAAGAACTGAAAATTATGAATTTGAATATTGAAATAAAGAAATGCTATTGAGATGTAAAAATCAGGAACTTTTGGAATATTTTATTTTATATAGTCTCAGTATTCAAAGTATATATATAATGTTAGTTTTATATGTAGTTGTAGCACCCCCCGACCCGATCCGGCCGGACCGACCCGGGGCGCGCTACACGGACTTTCTAAATTTTTCAAAACTTCATTTTACATTTTAAAATCATTGTGAGCCCATTCAATACAAACTTTTTACAAAAATTCGACAGAGTACCGTTTAATTTTCGGACTTTCCAAAAACCTGCTTTTACATAAAACAATTTAAATTCACATTTTCCACAAACACTTCTATATCTCGTATCAAACAGTTGCGCACTCTGCCGTTTAGTGCGACTTATCAAATAGTTTATAAAATAAAACAAAACAGACTTTACTATTTACATTTAAATAATAAAAGACAGAAATCATACAATAATTAATTACAAACGTTTTACAAATTTCCTGTATATGCATGCTTTCAGAATATATATACACCTAACAAAAATATAACTACCCAACTGTACAAATCCTGTGACTCGGTCTGCAATTCTTCCAGTTCTTCAGTCTTTAACTTCGTCCGAATTCCTGGTACCTACGCGTTAGAAACAAAACTAACGCGCTAAGCATATAGCTTAGTGGGTGTACTATAAACTCAATTAAATAAATCACAATATAAATATCTATTAAGAATAAATAAACCACAATATATATTCCATTCCATTTCAAAACGATTAAATTTCAAAATTCAATTCATTAAACAATTTCAATCACTTTAATTTCAATACTGCAATCAATATACAAATGCTATCAATAGAATCGTTCGGTTCACTTTTCAATTCCAATCAATTCTGGCCCGCTAGAATACTAAACATATACGGACTGGAATATGGGTCAAGCTCCCAACCCCCAGAACGAATTCTGAGGAGGTACGTGTCTCCCAACTCTAGGACCGTGGGTACGGAACCTAGAGAGGTACATAGCTCCCTATCCCAGGAACGAATCCTTGGGAAGGTACATTAACTCCCAACCCCCAGGACGAATCCTGAGGAGGTACGTATCTCCCAGCCTCTGGAAGAATCCAAGAGGAGGTACATCAATATCATCAATATCAATCAATCAATATCGGCGCAATACTGCTCAATAAAACCCAGCTGGTATACCAACCTCCTATATCCATTTCTATGTCTACGTATCCTAGGGCCGTTATAATAAACTATTTTTCACAATAAACGTCGAAATAGGTACTCAATAACAATAAATTTTCAATAAACATACAAATCACATAATATTCCTCAAGAATCATACTCCATTATTTTTAACGAAATCGAAATATTCGAAAACGAAATCGAAGTACAATCTATCACAAAATCAGTCCAAAATAAAGATATCAACATCAATCTTTCATAAACAATAAACAATTTCCATACAGAAATCAAATGCGAAAAATCTCTACGAAATCGAAAACGAAAACAAAAACTGAACCGAAAACGAAAGCGAAAACGAAGACGAAAAACGAAATCGAAAACTAAAACGATAAGTAAACGAAATACTTCTCGAAACGATTTCGAAAACGAGAGTACACCTACCTCGGTACCGTCTTTTCGTTCGAGAATCACGGTTCTACGATTTCGTCTTTCCTTTTCCTTTCTCCTACACTTACTTTCTCTCTTTTCTCTTTCTTTCCTCTTCTTCTTCTTCTTCTTCTTCTTCTTCTTCTTTTTCTTTCTTTTTCTCGCTCTTTTCTCTCTCTCTCTGTTCTGTGATGATTTCTGGCTTCCTCGAGAAGCCACTTCTTTTTTTTATATTTTTTTCGCTACCGCGACCGCCGTCGCGACCTGTGGTCACGGCACCAGGTCGCGACACTCACTGGAGTGCGCGCACCGCCTTCGTCGCGAGTGCGCCCTGGTCGCGCGAATGGTCGCGTTGCTCTCTGCCTGTTTTTGAAAATTTCATCGCGAGCAGTCCATCGCGACCTGTGGTCGCGGTGGCTGGTCGCGTTGCTCACTGCCAGGTTTTGCCATTTTCATCGCGAGCAAGTAGTTCTGAATTTATGAATTTTAGATCAAATGTTTTTTATTCAATTGTAATTATTTTAGTGTATACCCACTAAGCATTATTGTTTAGCGCATTGATTTTATCACGCGTAGGTAACAAGGATACAGAGAGAGATAAAGACTAAAGAGGTGATAGCTGCAGATTGAGAATCCAGAGTCACCATACTTATTGGGTAGCTATATATACATCTATTTTGGTTATATATCATTTAGTTACGCATGCATATACAGAAGTTTGTAAATTTTAAAAGTGTGATATACTGGTTTGTAAATAATTGTTTTATGATTTATTTTTTCATTTTCAAGGATTTGTAAATATTGAATTATGAATTGTTTTATTTAAAAACTGTTTGGAAAGTCGCACTATACGGCAGGGTGCGCAATTGAGTGAAAGTTTGATTTTGAAGTGTTGAAATTATATTGTTTTGAACTTTTGTTGAAAACAGGCATTTGGGAAATTAGAAAAACAGAGGGAACTCTGTCGAAATTTTTAAAATGGATTTGATGGGCTTACTTGAAAGAATTTTAAATTATACATTATTTGGTTTTCAAATTATAAACAGAATGAAAAAAAGTTTTGAAAACCCGATAGCGCTCCTTGGGTCGATTCAGACGGGTCGGGTCAGGGGGTGTTACAATGTGGCAGTCGACGAGAACTCACCAGAGAAAGTTGTCAAAGTGGGGGCAAAACTGAATACTAAGATCAATGAGGACTTGACAAATTTGCTCCGAGAATTCAATGACATATTCGCATGGAGCCACACGGACATGCCCGACATTAACCCATCAATTATATCTCACGGACTAGCAGTTTGCCAAGATGTAAGACCAGTCATCTAGAAAAGACAATACTTCAACACCGAAAGGAATTCAACTATCAAGGAGGATGTCGAGAAATTTCTCGTAGCAAGGTCTATCCGAGAATCACATTACCCTTCCTGTATCGCCAACGTGGTTCTGATGAAAAAGAAAAATGTGCGTGGATTTCATAGACCTCAACAAAGCCAGCCCCAAGGATAGTTTTCCCCTTCCAAAGATCGACCAACTGGTAGCGCCACGACTGGCCACAAACTCTTCAGTTTCATAGATGCGTATTCAGGATACAACAAAATCAAAATGCATGCACCGGACGAGGAAAAAACAACTTTCACCACTGACCAAAGACTACACTGCTACAAAGTGATGCCCTTTGGTCTAAAGAATGCTGGAGCCATTTAGCAGAGGTTAGTCAATCGGATGTTCGCCAAATAAATAGGGAGAACCATGGAGGTGTACATCGACGACATGTTAACAAAACGTTTGACGGCAGAACAAGGTTGCAGAAAGCTCTAGGCGCTAGTCGGGCAGCGACCCACTGCTTAGCGCCTAGAAAATTAAGTGAGGATTAAGTAGGGATTAAGCGGTCTGCCGGAAGTCGGCTGATTTTCCGGCTAGGGGTAGATCAAAGTAATTTCCAAGTTAAAAATAAAATCTAAATCAATAAATTTTAAGCAAAATCCAATCAAATCAATAAATTTCGAACTAAAATATCAAAGTCAATGAAATTCTAAGTTCAAACTAAATTCAGTTACATCCAATAGTTCATAAAGTAGTAAACAAAATAATAAAATAACAAACATAATATGTGATTATGTTCATAAAGTAGTAAATTAAAACACAAACATAAAGTAGGGAAATAAATTTGTAACTCTAACTAGTAAGTTCATAAGCTCATAAAACAATAAAATATAAAGTAGTAAACACTAAATAAACATAAGATTTAAGTGTCATAATCATCATGTTCTTTTCCATATCTTTCCATCATTTGTTCTCCATCGACTTCGAACTCAAAATTATCTTCCTCCACCTGTTCATCTTCGGATTCAAACTCTTCTCCAAGATCTCTAGTAACTCTAGCACTTCTTCGATGTTGTGTCATTTCGTCCGCACCAGTTGCTTCATCAACCAATTGCCAAGTAAGCCCCGTACCTGGCTCAACCTCTTCATCACCATCATCAACCATCCACCCTTATGCATTACTAGCATCTCCATTACTTGCTAATAACACATTTATGTTGGCCTCCTTTTCCATTAACCTTTTCTGCTTATTCATCAATTTGGAATTGAATTGGACGAATACTAAATTGTTAAATCGATCAACATCTAGTCTATTTCTTTTCTTCGTGTGTATCTACATAAATGTGAAAATGTGAAATTAATTATTAATTAAAAAACTAATGCCTAGAAATAATAACATAATAAATAATTTACCCCCTCAAAAGTGCTCCAGTTCCTTTCACACTCGGATGAACTTGTGGTTAATGCCAGGATCCTTTCCGCCATCCTTTTCAAGTCAGGTGTTTGAGCTCCAAACACATTCCACCATTGAACTACATAATAAAAGAATTAGATATTAATAGTTTAAATGTTGAACACATACCAACTAAAAATTCTTGTTTGTTAACAGTTGTGATTACTTGGATCATATGTGCTTTTGGTATGCTATATCTTTTTAGCCCATGGTTTTCCAAAGAGATCCTCGTTGTTGGTATACTTCACTAAGTCGGTCATTAAGATCTGCGTTTGCTTGTCCATATCATTGAGATACATTATCTCCACACAAGCATATAACGCATTCATTAGATCACAGTCTTTTCCAACATCAGGATCTTTATGGCAATAGAAGGGATTTAAGAGATAGGCCGTCTTATGTAACGGTGTATCGAGCCGATCCTTGACTTTACTATCACTGATGTCAAGGATTGGTCGATAAGCACTCTCACTATTTCTCAAAACCACTTTAATCTCTTCTTTTGCATTCTTAAGCTCCCCATATAAAAACCCATGGATGACTTTACATCCCCATCGACTAGTCGAAATACTTTCACCAAAGGAGGCAAACCTAGTGACTCCCGGCCTAATTATTTCCCTTTTTTTTGTGTAGGTCCTCATTAACCACAAGGTTTTGTGATGTGCATAAATAAAGATCGTAAAAGCTTTTGCACTATCAAGAGTTTTTCTAAACTTTGGTATTTTTCCAATACCTTCAAGCATTAGGTTGAATGTGTGACTAGCACATGAAGACCGAAATATGTGTGGCATTCGATCCTTCAACAACTTTGCCACGGCCATATTGTTGGAGGCATTGTCGGTCACCACTTGAACAACATTATGTGGCCCAACTTCTTCAATACATTTGAACACATAATTAAAAATGTGTTCCTCGGTGTGTGCCTCCTCAAAGCTTTCCTTGGAAGAAACAAAAGTAGTACCGAGCCTGCAATTTACACACAAATTCATAATATTTCTTCTTTTTCTATCAATCCAAGCATCGGTCATAATCGAACATCTACCCAATTTCTACTCTTGTTGTTGTTGTTGTAGGGTCTCTTTGGTACTATCAAACTCTTTCTTCAACAGTGGTCCATTCAATTGGTATCGAGTTGATTGTTTATATCCTGGACCAAATTGACCAATTACCTCAACCATTGCAGTGAAACTATTGTTCTGAATAGTATTGAAAGGAATGTCTGCTTCATACACCCATCTAGCCACATATCGGTGCACGAAATGTGTTCTCTCCTTAAAGAATACATTCGTAATATGTTGTTGACGAAGAGATGCACGGGCACTCATCGAAGTTTCAGGGTTGATCCTCGATGCAAACTTATCCATAGGGCCATGAAAGTGTGGTTTTTTTCTTGACCTTAACCCTTCAACTTCTTCTTCCTCCTCCCTAATCCCGGTGAGATCAATTCCCATTCTAATTTCATGGTCTTTATTACTTTTATTTTTCTTTTTACTTTTCGCCTCTTCGATGGCTTGTTTATATTTGACTTGATCCTCCTTAGTTGACCTGGGACACCTAGAAACATTTATGGCTATGTGGCCAATATATTGCTTCAATCGATGGACTCCCCCAGAAAATATCTTTCCACAAAAATTACACCTAACTCTATCATAATTGGAGGGATTAACTAACTTCCCATAATCTCACCCAATATCATATGATTTCCGTTTTAGAAAGGATTCATTTGAGTTAGAGGCACACCCTCCGAACGAATATTCGTGTTAGCTTGGGAACTAATTTCTTATGTCCTAACAACAATGCACAACCACAAACACAATTCAATTCAAATTCAATCAATATTCTAATAATATAAATAAATATATTCATTATTCAAAGCTTATATTAAAAAATAAATAAATTATAAAATTATGAAATAATCATGATTCATTCCAATATTCCATCCATATATCATAAAATAAACTAATTAAATAAAGAAATTGTATTTCAAATTTTAAAATTAAAAATTCCTAAAAATAAATTCCAAGACCCTAAAATAGTAGATAAAAATAAAATACCAAGAAAAGTGCTACTCCCAAGAGAAGAGCTGGAGTTCACGGTGGCGGAAATGAAATCGAAGGCTGCAATGGCGGAGGAAAACGGTGATGGCAGACGGAGAAGAAATGAAGAAGATTAAGTGAAGAACTCGGTGCTGGTTTTGGGTGGAAAAAACAAACAGAGGAAGAAAAGGCCACTGCAATCAGGGGAAGAAAGGAGGAAAAAATGAAAATAAAAATCACCCCCAAAATGACGTCGTTTGAGGGTGAGATTTTTTTTTTAAAAAAAATATACACCAAACGGTGCCGTTTGGGGTGGGATTTTTTTTTTAAAACAAATTAAACCCCAAACGACACCGTTTGGGGTTAGGGTTAAAATTTTTTTTTCCCCTTCTTTTTCTTCTTTTCTTCTTCTTCCTTCGCGGCGGCAGCGTCTGTTTTTTTTTCTTCTTTCTTCTTCTTTTCTTTCTTCGCCACGACAACTGTTTTTCTTCATCTTTTTCCTCCGCCGACGATGGCCGGCCGCTTAATGGTTTACTTTGGACCATATCGCGGCGGCGAGGCTCTGCCTGGCTCCTTACCGCAACTTAATGGCCGCTTAAAACCGATTTCTTCATCACTGTGGTAGAACAACACGCACATAATTTGTGAGAAACCTTTGAAGTACTGCAACAATACGAGATGAAACTAAATCCAGATAAGTGTGTGTTCAGCGTCGCCTTGGGCAAATTTCTGGATTTTTTGGTCTGTCAAAGAGGAATCGAAGCAAATTCCGAAATGATAGATGCCCTTGTTCAAATGAAGCCTCCCCGAACACTTAAAGAATTCCAGCGCCTCATAGGGTGTCTCACAGCGCTAAGTAGGTTCATAGCAAGAACCACCGATAAGTGCCTCTCATTCTTCAAGGCAATCAAGAAAAGCATGGGGTTAGAGTGGGACGAAGAATGCAACAATGCCTTCTATCAATTGAAGGCTTATCTTGGATCAACACCGGTGCTCTTGAAACCTCTCTCCAATGAAACTTTATACCAGTACCTTTCTGTGACTACAGCAGCGAACAACTCTATCTTAGTTTGCGAGGAAGAGGGGATATAAAAACCCATATATTATGTCAGCAAAACACTGATCACTGCAGAAACAAGGTACTCGAACGCGGAAAAGGTCGCTCTATCTTTAATTATAACTGCCAGGAAATTGCGACTATACTTCCAAGCGCACAACATAGAAGTACTCACCAACTGCCTTCTGAAACAGATTTTGCAGAAACCAAAAGTTTCAGGGAGACTAACCAAGTGGGCGATTGAGCTAACCGAATTAGACATAAATTTCAAGCCCAGAACCACAATCAAGGCACAAGCAGTTGCCGATTTTATCGCAGAGTTTACAGAACCTCTGGTCGACACAGATACCCTCACAGCCGCCAAGCTAGAAGACAGGGCATATCTGTGGAAACTCCACGTAGACAGATGTTACGCCTTTTTGTAACCGCAAGTATACGGTATCAGCACAAGTAATAAAAAATGAGTAAATTATCGTCTTTACATGGATATTTATGCATTGAGTACTAAATTAGCTAAGAGTATATCTATTTGGAAAATCGAAATATTTATATGAAGAAAATAACAGAAATATAAATTCACACAAATATGGGATAAGACGGACCAATATGAGAGATTAGCTAGGATAATTGAATTCACCTAATCCATTCAAATGAATTTCATGAAAGCACATTATTGCTATTTAATTATCAATGTTGATGATCGTATTTGTCTAAATTATCCAAAATTCTCTCTCGAAATAAATCAGACCTATTACCACATACACTAATATCATATCCCTCGATAAATATCCAAGTGCATGAAAATGCATTAATCACAATAAACATATTATATGATCACACAAGTAAATTAGCATATCTCTATATAATTCTACATATGGTGGATATTAAATCGAGCACGTTATAGGCATTACCTCTCGGTTCATAGCATACAACTATAAAATCAACTAAATGCAGGCCATTACATTTAGAAGTATTAATAACAATAATATCACTCAACCAAATAATAATCAATCACAATAAATTAAACCATCAATTTATTCAACTATCAAGAAAAATGATCCATCAAAATCCTAACTTACAAGTTTAAGTCATAATTAAGAAATTAAAACTAAACATGTTTAACAATAATAAAAAAAAATACAAGAAAGAAAATTAAAGAAGGAAAGGGATAGAAAAACTCCTGGACGTATGAACTCTTGTACTCTTCCAATTGTGACTTCTTTTAGCTTTCACTTTCTACTAAATCCAAGTTTGGTGTTGAGAAGATGATTAAAGGATTGAATCCAAACCCTCTTGTCTCAAAGATGATCTTTTTCTCTCCCTTGGCCTCTCATTTTTCTTTCTTGTTCTCCTCTTAGTCGAGCTATCTGAGTCCCAGCCGAATCCCCCTTCTGTTTTTCACGCTTTTCCTTTTGTACTCGAGCTGATTAAGGTGCTTTTAAGTCTGCCGTAACTTAGCAAGTCGCGATGCAAGTCGCGGAAGCTACTGCCAAGTTCTAGGATTTTCGTACTAGACTGTGCACTGATGCAAAAATGAGCATATATTCCTCTAGAAAACTCGAAATCATGAACCGTAAAATTTTTCAAAAAGTAGACATCTAGTTCTTTCCAGAAATATAAGGCTCATAACCCAGTTCATCTTGTGGAATTTAGGACGGTCTCTGAAACATGACAGGTCTGCACTAATAAATCTTCAGATCTTCAATTTAATCCACCAAAGCTCTTTAATTAAGCTCAAAACCTTATTACCTGCACACTAGATAAAAAATATTAAAAACAACCGATAATTACTCGGAAATGGAACAAAAGTAGGTAAGGATAGGTAAAGATGGAGGCCCATTTTTTATCAAGAAATAGAGCCAACAACGGATCTTCTAATTCCCACGGAAGTAGAGCAGGAGTAGTCCTAACAACACCAGAACATGACGAGGTGGAATGCACATTGAGATTCAATTTTAAAGCTACCAACAATGTCGCGGAATATGAAGCCCTTCTCACAGGGCTTAGGGTAGCCACGGCTCTAGGCGCTAACAAAATTGTTATCTTTAGTGATTTGCAACTAGTATTCAATCAAATATACAACGAACATCAGGCCAAAAAGTAAGGTATGATAGCTTACCTCGAAAGGACCTATCGGGCGCTCAGTAGATTCACGAAGTTCAGAATCACATAAATCCCGAAAGCAAAAAATTTGAAAGCCGATGTCCTGTCAAAGCTAGCATCTGCCACCAATGTCCTCTTATAAAAAACTATCCCGATGGCTCACCAAGCAAAACCAAGCATAAGTGATGAAGATACCACAGAGGTCGGAGAACTCGATCTTGCAAAAGTCACATGGATGACACCACTACGAGCATATTTAGAACAGAGAATCCTCCTTGAAAATAAGAGCGAAATGAAATGCTTGAGATATCGATCGACACGTTATACCATGATCGACGACAAGATGTATCGCAGGGGTTCTCTAGGACCCTATAAAGATATGTAAACCTACAGGAGGTGGCGAGTATTTTAAGAGATATCCACGAGTGTGTGGAAAGCATGCAGGGGGAAACTGTTTGGCACACAAGGTGCTGAGATAAGGATTCTATTGGCCCGGGATGTTCGACGATGCCAAAGAAACAACGTCTAGTTGTGACAAATGCCAAAGAATTGCCGACAACATCAAGCAGCCGCCAGAGAAACTCAAAAGTCTCACATCCCCTTGGCCCTTCGCCCAATGGGGAATTGACCTCATAGGACCTATGCCAGCAACAACGGGACAATCTAAGTATGCCATCGTAGCTGTCGACTATTTCACCCAGTGGGCAGAAGCGGAGCTGCTAGTCAGAATCACTAAACAAAACACAACGAACTTCGTAAAAAAATCCATCATTTTCAAATTCGGAGTACCAGATACTATCATCTCCGACAACGGTATGCAATTTGACAACTTGAATTTTCCAGAATTCTGCTGAAAATGGAAAATCAAGAACTATTATGCATCACCAGCCCACCCTTAGATAAACCAACAAATCGAAGCTGCGAATAAGGTCATTAAACACACCATCAAAGCAAAACAAGACTCTAAGAAAGGAAAGTGGACTGAAAAACTTCTCAAAGTTCTCTGGGCATACATAACTACGACGAGAATGTCCACGGGAGAAACTCCATTCGCTATAGCCTTCGGAGTGGAAGTAGTTATCCCCATTGAAGTGAAAATTCAATCACTAAGAGTATATCTATACCACCAGATACAAAACATCCCAGCCTCGGAATCAAATCTAAACGAACTGGAAAGTTGCCGAGACAGAGCTCAGATAAGAAATATAATGTACTAATAAAGAGTCACTAGATATTGTAACTCCACAGTGAGAGAAAGAAGATTCTAACTTAATGACCTGGTATTGAGGAGAGTCTTACTTAACACCAAAGAAAAATCAGCAGGATCCTTAGCTGACAAATGGAAAGGACCATACAAGGTTGTCGGCCAAGCAGGACATGGATGCTACATGATTGCTCGACCATAAGGAGACACTGTTAGCCACCCGTGGAACGCGCAATACCTAAAGTTGTATTATCCTTAGAGGGGAATATGGAATGTACAATGGCTGTCCGCAAGAAAATAAAAAAAAAACCATTTGGCAAAAGTGTTCAATTATTTTCCCTAATAATAATGGCGAGAACGCCCAATATGTAAAAATCACATTCGAGAAAAGTTGTTCAAACTATCTCTAAAAATTTGGTAATGGTAAGAACGCCCATTATACAAAAAATAAAGTTCGAGAAAAGTTATTAAAACTCTCTTTAAAACTTGGTAATGGCAAGAACGCCTATTATATGAAAAATCATATTCAAGAAAAGTTGTTAAAACTCTCTATAAAACCTTGGTAGTGGCGAGAACGCCCATTATACAAAAAATAAAGTTCGAGAAAAGTTGTTAAAACTCTCTCTAAAAACTTGGTAGTGGCGAGAACGCTCATTATACAAAAAATAAAGTTAGAGAAAAGTTGTTAAAACTCTTTCTAAAAACTTAGTAATGGCGAGAACGCCCATTGTGTAAAAAATAAAGTTCGAGAAAGATTGTTAAAACTCACTCTCTCTAAAAACTTGATAGCAGCAAGAATGCCCACTACGTAATAACCAAGTCAAAAAGGAGTTGCAAAACTCTCTCTTTATGCAAGACTTGATGACAAGAAAAGTTCCTTAATCAAAGCCATACGCTAAGTCCTTTCAAATGGCCTCCACAACTAGGAGGTATAAAGTTTGAATAAATAATTAAAACCCTATTTGAAAGTTCTCTTCCAAGGGTTGGGTAATAGCGATAACATCACCCCCTTTTAATTTATTTGAGTCCATAGATAAGTCCTGAAGTTCCCTGTTAGGCCAACATTCATGACTCGGAGGTAAAAGGCAACATGAATCTAAAGGAAGTTTAAGTTCATTCGTTATTTTGTTGAAACCTATTATCATAAATATGAATTGATTTTTAAATTAATTCATTGTCAGATTAATAGTACTCTGATAAGCCATGGATTTTAAATCATTGAGTTGAATTCGAATGGATTTTTAAATAAATTTGTTGTCAGATTAATAGTGGTATGATAAGCCATGAATTATAAATCATTGAGTGGAATTCCAATGGATTTTTAAATCAATTCATTGTTAGATTAATAGTGGTCTGATAAGCCATGGATTTTAAATCATTGAGTAGAATTTGAATGAATTTTTAAATCAATTCATTGTCAGATTAATAGTGGTCTGATAAGCCATGGATTTAAGTCATTTAATGAATTTTCAGTCAGATTCATTGAATGAATTTTAAGTTAGATTCATTGAATAGAGTTTGAATAGATTTCAAATGAATTGAAGTCAGATTAGTTATCAGTAAAACAATGAAGTAAAGAAAAAATGGATTATTCTATATTCATAAAATAAAACTATGTTTACATATAACATTGATTTACTCTACAAAACCTAAAAGCTAACAGGCTGAGGGACCAGGACCCTGCAAGGCATCCCCTTTACCAGAACCTTGACCACCCTTCGAGAGCTTCGAAAAAGGGATTTGATCTTCATCAGATTCAATCTCCGACTCCTCCTTCCTCTCGCTAAAATATATATCTTTTTCGTCATCCGAGAGGGTGTAGTTAAAGTCAGGATCAGGGCCAGCATCCATCTTTGACCCGAGAATGTTGGATTCGGCTTTATCATTGACGTAAACCTTTGGGTGTCCTTTTTGACCAGGAATTTCCATGAGCATATCTAGTACTGGTAGCTTCCATATCCAACAATGGGCTTCTCATACCTTCCTGGCTTTCTAAAGCTCTGCCTTGGATAGACACACGTTGTTAGCCATAGCGCGGTCTATTTTCTCCAAAACCTCGGGACCGACTTAAGTGTAGCACCCCCCGACCCGACCCGGCCGGACCGATCCGGAGCGCGCTACTCGGACTTTCAAATTCTTTCAAAACTTCATTTTACATTTTAAAATCGTTGTGAGCCCATAAAACATTTTAACCTTTTTACGAAAATCCGGCAGAGTACTGTTTGTTTTTCGGACTTTCCAAAAACCTGTTTTCTACAAATCAATTCAATTCCAATTTCAATAACACTTCAATATCAATTTCGAACAATTGCGCACTCTGCCGTTTAGTGCGACTTATCAATCACAATTTATAAAATAAAACAAACAGACCTTGATATTTACAAACAGTTTTAATAATAAGAGACATAAATCACAAACTAATTAATTACAAAACATTTTACAAAACGTATTTACAAATTTCCTGTATATGCATGCTTTCAAAATATATATACACATAACATAAATATAGCTACCCAACTGTACAATCTCTGTGACTCGGTCTGCAACTTGCTCTTCCTTCAATCTTTCGCCTTCTCTGGATTCCTGGTACCTACGCGTTAGAAACAAACTAACGCGCTAAGCATAAAGCTTAGTGGGTGTACTAAAAAATTCAATTAAATAAATTACAATATAATTATTCTTTAAAGAAACAATAAACCACATTATGAGTTTTATTTCTAAATCACTTTCAAAACAATTAAATTTCAGAATCAAAGCATTAAACACTTTCAATCACTTTAATTTCAATAAGGAGATCAATATACAAATGCTATCAATAAAATCATTCCGCACACTTTTCAATTTCAATCAATTTTGGCCCACTAGAATACTAAACATTCTAGGACTGGAATATGGGTCCACGTGATTGTCCGAGATTGCCCCGCAACAACAATCACTAATATCATCGCGATTGTCCGAGATTGCCCCGCAACAACAATCGCTAGAATCATTGTGATCGTCCGAGATTGCCCCGCAACAACGATCACTAAATCGGTGTGATTGTCCGAGATTGCCCCGCAACAACAATCACACAATAATAACGGCGCAGTACTGCTAGGTAAAACCCAGCTGGTATACCAACCTCCTATATCCGTTTCTATGTCTAAGTATCCTAAGGCCGTTTCGGTAAATAATTTTCATAAGCAATACTTAATAAATATACATTTCGCACAATATTTCTCAAGAATATCAATAATATTCATACAAAATATAAATCATGTATTGTTAACAAAATCGACACAATCGGAATACGATCAAAACGCGATCTAGCATAAAATCAGTTCAAAATCAATAATAAGTGCATCAATCATCAATTTTTCATATAAAGCAAACACTTTTCATACCAAAAATCGAAATCGAAAACTATGAACGAATTCGAAAACGAAAATAAAAACGAGGAACGAAATCGAAAACTAAAATGAAAAAGTAAACGAAAGACAGCTCGAAACGATTTCGAAAACGAGAGTACACCTACTTGGAATCCGTGTTTTCGTTCGACAAACCGCGGTTCCACGATTTCTTTCCCTTCTCTTTTTCCTTTCTCTTTCTTCCTCTTTTTCTTTTCTTTTCTTTCTTCTTCTTCTCTCTTCTTCTTCTTCTTTTTCTTCTCTCTTTTCTCTCTTTTTCTCTCTTTTTTCTCGGTTATTTCTCTCTCTGTTCTGGCTTCTCGCTTCTGCGAGAAGCTTCTATTTTTTTTTATATTTTTTTCGCCATCGCGACCGCCGTCGCGACCTGTGGTCGCGGCACCAGGTCGCGATGCTCACTGGAGTGCGCGCACCGCCTTCGTCGCGAGCGCGCCCTGGTCGCGCGAATGGTCGCGTTGCTCTCTGCCTGTTTTTGACACTTTCATCGCGAGCAGTCCATCGCGACCTGTGGTCGCGGTGGCTGGTCGCGTTGCTCACTGCCAGGTTTTGCCATATTCATCGCGAGCAAGCCATCGCGACCTGTGGTCGCGGTGACTGGTCGCGGTACTCACTGTCAGATTTTGCGTTTTTCACCGCGAGCGAGCCATCGCGACCTGTGGTCGCGGTGACCAGGTCGCGATGCTCTCTGGTCCAGTTTTCCAATTTTTCATTTTTCACTATTCAATCCGGTCCGCTGGAAATCATAAAATAACCATACATTTAATTACATTTACACCCCCTCAAATAGTAAAATTTTATTTTCACATATTTCATATATATCAAAAATTCATCACCCGAAATCCGGGATGTTACACCACTGGTTCAAGGAGGGCTCGACATTCCTTAGTGTCGTTCTTGAACTCTCTATGCATAAAAGCATTGAAAGCAGATGAAGCCTTGTAGCGGTCCACGACCTTGATCTCTATTTTAGCCTTGGCCCCCTCCATAGTAAACTTATAAAAGTCCATCATGTTGCTCAGCTCTTTATTCTCTGACTCCACTCGAGCAACCTTTTCTTCCATCTCACCGTAATGGCAGAGTCGAGCAATTTATTAGCTGAAGCGACCGCTTCATCCTTCTCAGCTGCCAACGCAACATTTTCAGCCTCAAAGCCTCCACCTGCTCAACTTCAAACAAGGCTCTCTGTAACACCTCTTGACCCGACCCTTCTAAATCGACCCAGGGAGCGCTACCGGGTTTTCAAAACTTTTCTTAATTCTGTTTATAATCTGAAAACCAAATAATTTATAATTTAAAATCATTTCTAGTGAGCCCATCAAAATCAGTTTTAAAAATTTCGGCAGAGTTCCCTCTGTTTTTCTGATTTTCCAAAACCAGTTTCAAATAAAAACTCAAACAGTATAATAATCAACACTTCAAAATCAAATTCTCAAAGTAATGCACACTCTGCCGTTTAGTGCGACTTTCCAAACAGTTTTAAATAGAACATATATAATTAATACTTACAAACATTTGAAAAGAAATATAACTCATAAAATAATTATTTACAAAACATAAATATATAACACAATTACAAATTTCTGTATATGCATGCGTATCTAACCATATTATACAACAGTATATATATCTACCCAAAAGTATGGTGACTCTGCTCCTCTATCTGCAGCTAACACCTCTTCAGTCTTTTCCTTCCTCGGTATCTCTATTACCTACGCGTAATAAAAACCAACACGCTAAGCATATAGCTTAGTGGGCGTACACTAAACTCAATTATCAAAATCATAAAATAATTTCATAATAAAAATATTACAATGTCAACGTATGAAAACATTATAAAATTTAACTCAATCACTGGAATATATCATATGAAATTAGTTTAATAAAAACATCTAAATTCAATCAATAACTCATATTAAATTCAATTTTCAATTCTTTTCTAATCATTTTATTCAATTCATTCTCAATTATGGTCATTTGGTATACTTAACATAATTCAGGACTGGAATATGGGTCGTTCGACCTCAGTGGCTGTCTGTCGAACATAACGGTGCAGTACTGCTAAATGAACTCAGCTGGTATACCAACCTCCTATATCCATATATATGTCCAAGTATCCTAGAACTATTTCAATATAGGTTCACAAATCTCAAACTTTATAGTAAAGCATTTCATTTCCAAAACATATATTCAAAATAATATTCGTAATTCAGTAATAATATTTTCAAAACAGTATTCATAGTTCAAACAATATTCTCAAATAATTTATTCGAATATAATCGTTATTAATAGAAAAACGAACTAACTCAAATCAAGAAATTCAGTTTCGAATCAAAACACAAACATAAAATTACAGAGTTATTCGAAAAGGTGTGTACACCAACCTGGATACCATTTTTTCGACTATTTCTTTTCTGGATTTTCCTTTTTCTTTTCTCCCCCTCTTTTCCTTTTCTTTCTTTCTTTCTTCTTCTTCCTTTTCTCTTCTTCTTCTTCTTCTTCTTCTTCTCATTCTTCTTCTTTCTCTTTCTCTCTCTTCCTTTCTCTCTCTCTTTTCTTTCTTTTCTCTTTCCTTTTCTTTCTTTCTCTTTTTCTTTTCTCCTCTCCCATTTTCTCTTTCTATTTTCTAGTTGCTTCTTTGTGAAGCTTCACTGCCTCTTATTTTTTTTTTTATAAAATTTGGTCATCGCGACCGTTCATCGCGACCTGTGGTCGCGCCACCTGGTCGCGTTGCTCACTGGAATGATTTCACCGCTTTCGTCGCGATCAACCATCGCGGTGCCTGGTTGCGATGTTGGTCGCATTGCCCACTGTCCAAATTTGATATTTTCGCCACGAGCTTCTCAGCGCGATTAATGGTCGCGGTGACTAGTCGCGGTGCTCACTACCTAAAATCATCATTTTCACCGCGAGCAGCTCATCGCGATCCCTAGTCGCGGTACTCACTGCCCAGTTTTTCACCCTTCTCTTCGCACGTTGTTTTTCGACCGTTCAAATTGGTCCATTTGAAAACCTAAAAATATACATATATTTAATTACATTTTACCCCCTCAAATCATAAATATCATATGCATATACTCAAAATTAATTATTTGAAATTAGGGATGTTACACTCTCTCTGCCTCAAGACTGTTACTTGCTCTTTCAAAATTTCTCTCTCACCGCAGCATCAAACTTGGACAAAAACTATAAACAAAAAACAGCGACTAAAGAGCATAACGAACACAATAATGAATTAAGAAAAGGGAAAACAAAAATTACCGAGACAGTGAAACATAAAAACGACTAGAGTTGCCTTTTAACGGTATTTTCGAGGAAGTCGTTCATCCTCTACTGGTCCACAGAGCAGATCTCACCCGCCAGCACTCGCCTAATGACTTCCTCCGAAAAGAGACTCAGTAGTGCGGAACCCTCATTCACTCGAGAGCATCCAACCGCATCAGTTGAAGGAATAAGAAGATTGGATCAAACTGCACTCCTAGAGTCAAGAGGAACCCCAGGCTCCTTGAAAGATGGATCATTTTCTTTTCCCGCCTTGCTCTTCACGAGCCTCTCTTCGTCAGACTCTTTTTCACCAATCCCCGTAGCAAATCATGCCCACACCTCATGGACATCTCCTGAAGTGGCCTCTAAAACGTCTTCGGGTGGAGGGGGGACGTAGCTGATTGAAGGAACTATCTCTACAGAGTCCTCCAGAATGCGACACATCCTTGTTTGGCTAGGAACACGATCGACAGGAACATATTTACGCTTGACCCCAGAGACCAACCTAAGATCGTTTGGTATACCGACCAATCTAGTCCACTTCGGGGGCGACTCGAGGATAGGAGCGAGAACCTCCTCGAAGATCGGAGATGAAGGCTTCGGCAAAACAGTCATTTTACTCCTAAAGGAAACGGGCGATTTACCCTTCGAAGAAGCGGCTGCTTTGACCGGAAAGGCATCCTTCCTTTCGTTTCCTCTGTTGCCCTCTTCTCGAGAAACGACAGAGACATTCTTCAGGTCCCGTACATCTCGACCACAGATAGGGTCATTATCTTGAACTGTAAAAGCAGAAGAAGAAATGGTGAGCGTTGCCAAGTATATAAGGAGGAGGTAAAAAATCAAAGGATACTTATTGCAAGGACGATCTAGAGGGAATTGCTCCAGTACCGAAATATATCGAAGGCACGACGCTCTAGTATCTTATCGCAACAGAGCAAGGAAGCCGCCCTATCATCTGAACGAGAAGTGACCACTCGGTGAATGTGCTTGACTCCTTACTTGTCAAGACAGGTCCTTCACCCCATGAATCTGTAAAGAAAAACATGTCACCCATGTCAATAAAAAACACATTAAAAACTGAGTACGCAAAAGGTATGCAAAATACTTGGTTTTATGAAGTGGCAGGGGACATATGCCTCGCGGAGGAAGTTCTCCTTATCGGCAAGAACAAGACAAACCCAGTCCCCTTGTACCAAAAACCAGCCCTCCTTCCAAAAGTTATTAGAAGTGGAAAACCCCAGATGACCCCCTTCATTTTCTTTTATGAGACGTCCAGCTTACCAGCTAACTTTTCGCCGTTCTCGCTGGTGAGGAGCCACTTGGCGGAGGGGAAAGAGTTAAGGTATTGCGAACCAGGCTCTTGAGGTGATGGCCACAACTGGTAGCAATACCGAATCTCGTTCGATGAGGGGTCGAAGAAACCAGCGAGCACCACAGTGCGCGTAACGCCATCAATGTCCTATACCCATCGACGGCTAACTACGTTAGTGCCAAATTAAATAGCACGATGAAGGGCTGGAGGGGTAAGGTCACCCCACAGTTTAGCATTAGCCTATAGATGGCAACCATCCCACCCGGAGGATTCCACGCGGTCCTTCCGTCGTGTAATATAAGCTTTACCGACTTAAGAAGCTCATAGTACTCCTTATACTCAAGCAAGCGAGAGCTAGTGACCACGTTCGGCTTGCAGTCCAAGAAGCTAGGATGAGCCCTCGAAAATCGTAGTTGTATCGACTTGTGTGCGCTAACGTCGGAGGGCTTGGGCGCTTGGTCGTTGTTAAGGGTGGGAACTATTCAATATATTCGGTTATACCCATAACCTAACCTAATCAAATTTTTGTTCGGTTATTAATTGTGCTAACCAAACTTAGTGAGTTTTATATGAATAACCTAAAATAACCAAACCTTAAAAAGTCGGTTAAATTCGGTTCGATTAAGTTCGGTTATTCCGGTTTGGGCTTTATTGGGCCTAAATTGTACGTATAGGCTTAATTAGGCCTTTTGAGCCAAAAATCAATTTTGTTTTATATTTTATCCAATTGTTTGTATATTTTTAAAATATTAGGTCCATATGTATTAAGTTTAGGTCAATATCAAACTTGGGCCTCTTATAAGTTATATTATAATTTGATATATATATTTTTTCTTCCATAAAAACCTATTGCCATCTCATTGTATTAGAAAATATAAATCTTCTTTCAATAAATTTCGATAACACTTGTATTATACTTGTCAACAACCTATAATAAAATATACAATCAGAGTTTTAAACTATAAAAAATTTAAATCGTCCAGTCATCCACCATAATAATTAATAAAAACGTCTATAACAAAATCGTCCATAAAACACTCCATGTCATACAGTCTATAATTAAATTGTACCATAATAAAAATAATTCGAATTACATAAAAAAAAAAAGACAAATATAAAAGTGCAAAAAAGTTAAAACATCTTCATTGCATGTCTTGTATTTCTTCAAAACAAAAAACGATACTAACCTCATTAGAATATAAACAATGTTATACTTTTAACAATTTAATTATAGAAAATAAACTGGAAATTTCTAAAGTGAAGAACTGAAAAATGTAAAGTGAAAGTGGAAACTGAAAACTGGAACCCTATTTTTTTTTAATTTATATAAGTTCGGTTATTTACGGTTTTGTCACTCATAACCTAACCATAACCAATTTTTATTCGGTTATCAAAGTGACTAACCAAACATCCAGGAGTCACGATCCTTCACCGAAAATAACCTTATTTTTTCGGTTATTTTATGTTTGGTTAATGTGCCCACCCCTAATCGTTGTAGAGAGAAAAGCCTTTTGTCATTGCTTCATCCACGGTTGAAGTTTTCGCCAGCAAAGAGTCAGAGGAAGGATCAGCAACCACGCTTGTAACCTGTATATCTGAATAGTCAACGTTTAGAGACACATGTTCTCGACGAGCCACGAAAAGTAAGAAATCATCTTTTTCAACTTCGTCAAAAATTTGCCCGCAGCGGAGCAATAAAGGAATATCCATTAATGAAAATGAAAGAAATGAAGGAACTCACCCACAAAGATGGATGAGCGGGAGCTCGGAAGAAGAGCGGTGTTAGCAGACTTCGAAGTTGCTAAGCTCTAAAAAAACTCAAGAAAATATTTGTCTTTAAGAGAAACACTTCCAGAAATAAAAAACTTGCACAATTCACTGGGGGTGGATATATAGAGACCCCGCTGAAAGGTTCCCATCCGTTGATCCTGAAAAGATTGCACAACCCAAAGATGCGCATCAATTAACCAAAATAATGATGGATACCTCGGGCGCTGAAGGCTCGCCAACCAAGACCAACGGGGTAGAGCCACATGTAAGCCGAGGCTAACCAGCCAACTTTGCAATAAACCCAAAGCGTTTGAAATTAAAAAAAATAAATGATTGCAGGTGATGTCACATTTGTGAAATGGGATGGCGAGCCCAGAATCAAAAGAAGTCGATCTTTCGCTTAAAAAAGGACCCTTCCTCTACAAAACGCGTCGTTTCACTTAAGAAACGCCCTATGCCTTCAAAACGTGCCGTTTCACTTAAGGTACACCCTTTGTCTTCAAAATGTGCCGTTTCGCTTAAGAAACACCCTTTATCTTCAAACCGCACCATTTCACTTAAAGGGCAACACTTTCTTTTTTTGGAGTGCACCATTTCAATCCTCGGAAACAGAGCAAAGTCTTCAAGAAATTTTCTGAAAAGGTAAATTTCCTCTAAAAGATAAACATTTTTCAAAAATTTATGGGGTATAATTTCCGACCAGACACAACCATGTCATCCCTATCACAATACGCAATCGTTTAACCATCGAATAGCCATTTAGACTAAAGTTAGTTTCGACATCATTTGGAAATAAACCACCTAGAAGGTGTTCGGCTAAAGAGATAATCATCCGAGCATATTCAATATTCTCACAGAACATTAATTGATTGTCAACATGGTGTCAGCGACAAATAGTACGACCCTAGTTAGCTCAGAGCCTAACAACTTGTGATGAATCTGACAATATTTATGATAAACCTAACCACGTTTAGAGCTTTGTCATCATAGAAGTCAAGCGCATTAAGGTCACCGTTCAACCACACATCTTGTCTCATCCCTAGACAAGCTCTCCGAGAAGGCATGTATTCTACGTTTAAATTAACATGTAGCTGACCAAGTTTGCAAACAACCTGGACATTTCTAAATTGAAGAAGGCAAGATGAATGTCTGGTTGACTACAAATAAGGTCATTGAAGAAGGAGGAAAAGACGCTATTTAATATAACTCACCAACACTAAAAACTCTTTGAATTAGATCATTAATTCTTCCATAATATATGAACTGACTTGATCGTCGGAGTTTAATCACCGGCTAAAGTCTGGCACTCTTCACCGGTCTTTCTCTTCTTTTTCAGATATCTATTCAACAGCTTGTGTCGCAAGATTTTTATCACAGCCGAGAACCTTCTCGCAGACCTCAAAGAGTGAGACATTAAATTGTCAGCTCAACTAATCACTAAATTCTCTTACATGGCTCAGTTGACCATTGTTAACTACTTGATCCATTTTTTACCATCAACAAAGTTTAAATTACTATCACTACAAGTGGTATGTAAAAAATTAAAATAAAATAAATAAATAAAGCTGTAGTTTAGAAATTTGGTTATAAAAGTTGCTATAAATTTCATGTTCTTCTCAACAATTTTCACTTTCCAAATATAAATTAATTTGATTACGACTTTTGTATTATAATTTACATGTTTTGCGCACATTCCACGTGTTTTGCATTCAAGTTTAAAAGTTTTGCAAATTGAAAAACAAAACCTCTCTTTCAATAAATTTATTTTCATATAAACATTAATTTAATTAATGTTTTATTTTACTCAAATAATTTTAAATACTTTTATTTAAAAAAAATTAATTAATTACATTCGATTCAATTTAGGGATTTAGGAGGTATATTTAATCTAGAGTTTATTAGATTTTGATGAATTTTTTTAAGTGATAAATTTCGATGGAGTACTACAGAGTCCATAGATTCCATAGATTTTGTTAAAATTTTGTATATAGTTTGTTGGACATTTTTACATGAGCTAATAACATCCACCTCCCTTGAGGTTTTGCCAACTACAAGTGGAGTTAATTTTACCGTTTATTGATAAAGACTTCCCTTACCGTTAGTTGATTATAGTCAAACTTAACATGCATAAGCGTATTTTCGTCTTTTCATACTTTTTAAATTTTATTTTATTAAATAAAAATTAATAAATTAAAGAAAAAATAGCATCCCTCCATATTTACAATGATGGATAGTTATGATTGATTTAAAAAATATTTTTTTTAAAAAATAAAATTATTATAAAAGGAATCTTTAGATTTGATCTCCACCAAGTCGTCGAAGAACCCAGTTTTCTATCATTCTCTTCTTTACTATTCTCTTCCAAAAGCAACCAACCCTTCCAAAAGGAATAAATATAAATAAAAAAAAACCCTAAAACCCTTTATCTTCAAAACGCACCGTTTCACTTAAAGGACATCACTTTCCTTTTTTTTGGAGCGCACCGTTTCAATCCTCAGAAACTGAGCAAAGTCTTTAAGAAATTTTCTGGAAAGATAAATTTCCTCTAAAAGATAAACATTTTTCAGAAATTTAGGGGGTATTGTTATGGGTAATTTTCGACCACACACCCCACGTCATCCCTATCACAATATGCATTCGTTTAACCATCGAATAGCCATTTGGACTAAAGTGAGTTTCAATGTCATTTGGAAATAAACCGCCTAGAAGGTGGTCGGCTAAAGAGATAATCATCCGAGCATATTCAATATTCATACAAAACATTAGTTGTTTGTCAGTATGATGTCAGCGACAAATAGTACGGCCCTAGTTAGCTTAGAGCCTAACAACCTATGATGAATCTGACAATATTTATGATAATCCTGACCACGAGCAGAGCCTTGTCATCATAAAAGTCAAGCACATTAAATACCTGAGTTCTGTAGGTTACCGTTCAACCACACATCTTGTCCCATCCGTGGACAGGCTCTCCGAAAAGGCATGTATTTTACATTTAAGGTAATATGTAGCTGACCAAGTTTCCAAACAACCTGGACATTCCTAAATCGGAGAAGGCATGAGGAATGTCTGGTTGACTATAAATAAGGTCATTGAAGAAGGAGGAAGAGACGCTATTTAATATAACTCACTAACCCTAAAAACTCTTTGAATTAGCTCATTAATTCTTCCATAATATATAAACTGACTTGATTGTCAGAGTTTAATCGCCAGCTAAAGTCCGCCACTCCTCACCGGTCTTTCTCTTCTTTTTCAGATATCTATTCAACAGCTTGTGTCGCAAGATTTGTATCACAGCCGAGAACCTTTTCGCAGACCTCAAAGAGTGAGACATTAAATTGTCAGCTCAACTAATCAATCACTAAATTATTTTATGTGGCTCAGTTAACCATTGTTGACTACTTGATCCATCTTTTACAATCAACAAAGTTCAAATCACTATCAGCGCAAGTGGTATATAAAAAAATAAATAAATAAATAAAGCTGTAGTTTAGAAATTTGGTTATAAAAGTTGCTATAAATTTCATGTTCTTCTCAACAATTTTGACTTTCCAATTATAAATTAATTTGATTACCACTTTTGTATTATAATTTACATGTTTTGTGCGCATTCCACGTGTTTTGCATTCAAGTTTAAAAGTTTTGTAAATTGAAAAACAAACTTCTCTTTCAATAAATTTATATTGATATAAACATAAATTTAATTAATGTTTTATTTTACTCAAATAATTTTATTTTAAAAAATAATTTAATTAATTACATTCGATTCAATTTATGGGATATATTCAATTTAGAGTTTATTAGATTTTGATGGATTTTTTTTAAGTGATAAATTTCGATGGAGTACTATGGATTCCATAGATTCAACATAGATTTTGTTAAAATTTGTATAGAGTTTGTTGGACATTATTACATGAGCTAATAACATCCACCTTCCTTGAGGTTTTGCCAACTACAAGTGGAGTCAAGTTTACCATTTATTGACAAAGACTTCCCCTGCTGTTAGTTGATTGTAGTCAAACTTAACATGCATAAGAGTATTTTCATCTTTTCATACTTTTTAAATTTTATTTTATTAAATAAAAATTAAAAAATTAAAGAAAAAATCTCATTCTTCCATCTTTATGATGATGGACAGTTAGGATTGATTGAAAAAAATATTTTTTTAAAAAATAAAATTATTATAAAAAAAAATCTTTAGATTTGATCTCCACCAAGTTGTCGAAGAATCCAGAAAACTAGGTTCTTCGACGAACCCAGTTTTTTACCATTCTCTTCTTTACTATTCTCTTTCAAAAGCAACCAACCCTTCCAAAAGCAATAAATAAATAAAATAAAAAACCCTAAAACTTTACTATACTATTCTTCCCCCCCCCCCCCCCCCCCCCCCCCCCCCAAAAAAAATACCAAAACCCACGTCTTGTCTCTGATCTCTCTCTCATTCTTGTTTCGGGTCTCTCTCTTTTACTCCTCTCTTTCATCTCTCCTTTTTATTTTGGTGGAATGGGTTGTGTTTGTGTGGTTGGCGGAGAAAAAATTGAAAAAACAAAATAAAAATTGCATAAAGATTCGGTGTTAGATCTCGATTTGGTGTTAGGGTGGTGTGTTATGGGTTGGAGATGTGATAGTGATGATGAAGATGGATTATGATGATCTATTGGAGATAAGTGTATTGACGTTTTGATGTGCGGTATTGAGATAGAGATAGATGGTGATGATGAAGTGTAGGAGATGTGAAGATCCAACCATCGTATTTTTTTGCTTTTAAATTTTTGGGAGATGGTTTGTCTTCGAAGACGAACCCAAAAATCTGGGTTCCTCAAGACGAACCCCAGAAATCCGGGTTCGTCTTCGCTTTATTGACGAAACCTGAGGGTTCGTTACGCTAGAGATCCAATTTTTTTTTTTTTGAATCTTGGTGGAGATTGGATCTCCACATTACAATTTAAAAAAAATTAAAATAATAATTTTTTTAATTTCTTATTATAATTTTTTTTAAAAAGAAAATAAAAAGTCTCCAGCGTCCATCTCAGGTGAGATGAACGGTGGAGATCTAACTTTATTTTTCTTTTTTATTTAAGAATTTTAAATATTATTTTAGGGTTATTTTGGTCTTTTTAACCTGTAAATCTGGTCAACCGTTAAATCCAACGGAATTTGACTAATGTTAGGGGAGGTCTTTGTTAATAAACTATAAAATTGACTACGCTTGTAGTTGATAAAACTTTAGGAGAAGTCGGTGTAATTAGCTCTTTTTACATATTTATATGAAATTGAATGAATTTTTTAATGATTTGTCTTGAAAAATATAATATTTGATTGATAATAGTTTGAAATCTATCAAATTCCACGGGGATAGGACAAGATTTGTTATGAACCTTTTTATTTATATTTTTCATTTTAAAATCCATCAAAATCTATCCAGATCCATTACTTAAGTAATTTCTACAAAGTTTATAACTTGTTTAACTCACTACATTTTGATGGAATCTTTAAAAATCTTTAAAATAAGTCTAAATTGAATACACTCAGATTTCGATGAACTTTTTAAAAATTTGGATTGAATACACTTAAAATTTTAAAATATTTTAAAATTTCAATCATAGATGGAATATAACCCCCTAAGACTGTAATAAACAAGTGATAACCCTCTTGTGTAGAATAAGTACGAAAAGAATAATAATGATCTAGGAGTTAAACTATAATATTATTTTATTATCACTGTAACAATTATCATTAAACATTCCACTAATTAAAAAAGATATGCAACAATTTTTAAAAGAGCAAAAACTATTCAAAATTTTTGGCCCCAAAAAAAAAAAAACAATTCAAAACTAAAGAAGTCGTCAACATGGGAAATATCTCAAGTAGTAAAAAAAGACAAAACCAAAAGTTCAATTGAAACACAAATTAATAATTACTATGCCAAATTGCAATGATGTATCCTTATGTTTAGTTATATTATAACGAAATCGTAAATTTATAATTACACGTTAATATCATTAACTAGCTAGACGTTAGAATTAGGAGTCAACCAATAGGTAAAAGGATAATATAATCATTTTACCTTATTTTATTTAGAAAAGTAATAAAATAAAATAGATTTTCATCGTCCATCAATCTCAATGGACGGTAGAGATTATATTGAAAAAAATAAAAAAGATCAATTAAAAAAATTAAAATAAAATAAAAATTGTGTTCTTGGTGGTAAAGATCCAAATTAGATCCCTCTCGTCTGTCATGGATGGTGGAGATCTAATCTGGATCTCTATCACCAAAAACACAAGAACATAAAATAAATAAAAAAAGGCTCATATGGACTCTATCTGGCTTCATATCAAATGGAGAACTCCATCTGCAAAGAAGCCGTGGCAGATGGACATGGGAGCATATTTGCTCTGCATTTTTTTTGTTCTGAATCTCAATCATCAAGAACACACAAAAACTTAACATGAAAATAATTTTTTTTCTTTTTTTAATTGTTCGGTTTTTAAAAAAAAAAATTCTTTTTAAATTTTTTTTTTGTAAAATAGATCTTCACTGTCCATCAATCTTGATGGACGATAAAGATCCATTTTTAAAAATTTTTAATTTTTTAAATTTTTATTTAATTTAATTTTTCTAATAGTTATGTTATTTCACACATAATCATGGTCAAATAGTTATTTTTGACCATATCAACTAACGGTAGGGTATTAATATGCAATTAAGATTAAATTTACGATTTCGTTATAATATAGCCAAACGTCAGAGAATTTTATTATAATTCGCGCTTATGATTAATTGATAACTTGATTAATTTTCTCTAAATGGCCAAAAAATTGGAAATTAATGAAAAGTTCAAAAATAGTCACTCTAGAAATTTGTTTTTAGCCAAAAAAAAAATTTGGACAAAATTTCCTCAAGCCTAAGTAACCCACGCCATCATAAAACAAAAATGTAAGGAGAGAAATACGAAACCTAGAGAGAGAAACCAAAAACTAAGTAGTCATTTGTTTTTTTTTTTTTGTCTGAAGAGTGAACAATCGTGAATTTTATAGAAGACTGAATGGTGATTAAAATCTAAAATCTGAATAACATATATTTTTTTTTTCAAACCACTCAATATGGTGTTAACTTATTTGTTTTTTAAAAATAAAAATGTCTGGCAACATATAATTTGACATTTATACCCTTATTACTATTAATTGTTAAATATTTTTATTTGCTATGATACAACAACTAAAATTAAATAATTTAATAAATTCTAAAGCAATTTTATGTATATATTAATAAGATTTTATTCACGATAAAAATATAATAAATAATTATAGGACAAATTGCAATGGAATACCCTGATGTTTGATCATATTGCAATGAAATCACACTTTTTTTAAACTACAATCAAGTAATTCAGACAATTATCAATTTGATCCCTATTGTATTTAAATATATCACTTTTTGATCTATTTTTACTTTTTTAACTCACATAGTCTTTATCTGTTGTGTATAAAATTACATCAAGCCCAAACAAGCGCGAAACACTAAAAACCCAAAGGAATGCCTAACATGCGCAAAAGGCTAAGGGAGCGCCACAGGACCTGACGGGCCCCAAAGCCCAATAAACTACCAAAGAAGGACAGTAGAAGATTTGAAGTACCATACCCCGCAAATACCGCGTTCCACCAAGGAGGCAGCTCGTAACCTACAGACCATGCAGCTCGCAGAAGTAAGCAGCTCGAAGCCTCAAATTAAGGAAGAATCTCCAGAATAGAGGAATCAGCGCAAGTCAACTAATCAGATCTCCAATCAACCTCAAATTCCTCACAATCAGCCATTACACTTATATTAAACCACGTTCATTAAGGGATAGATTTTCTCCCTTAAATCATGTAATTAGATTCCAACTAGAGAGTAAAGACTCATGCCCCTTCACATTATAAAAGGAGTGGGACACCCCTGTTACAAAGATTACGAAATTTCTCAGAAACACATACGCATAAGCGAGCTTCATCTTCAAATACAAACGAGCTCGACTTGAATAAAAGAACAGTGGATGTAGGCATTCTTCCAAGCCGAACCACTTTAAAAATCTCTCTTTCATTGTCAATTTACAGTATCAATCCCTATAATACAGAGCATTCATCGTTTTACCACGTTGACCAGATTTACATGTCAACACTACCTTTTCTAAAATATATCAATTTAGTCCGTATGACTAAAATTTTGACGGTCAAACCTGACACAAAGTATAGATTAATCATTTTATCATTTTTTATTAAATTATTAAATTAGAATGACGATTTTATCTTTTAATTTTTTTAACAACTTTACCTATTTGGATAGTCCAATAAGAAATTGATATATGTTATAAAAATTTATTTTTTAAAAAATAATTAAAAATGATTAAATAATAAAATAAAGATGATAAAAATTATTAAAAATAGAAAATAATTATAAAAATATTATGAACAATTTTAAAAGTAATATCATTTATTAAAAATAAAATAAAATTTAAGATTGAATATTCAAAATTTAGTAATTTAATATATATATATATATATATACACACTATATAATATACTCTAAAATATGTATATATATATATATATAATATTTTAACATTTTAATTTTGTTAACTAAATTTTGTATTTTATAAGTATTCAATCTTAAATTTTATTTTTATTTTTAATAAATGATGTTATTTTTAAAATTTTAAAATTTTTATAATATTTATTTTTGATTTAATCATTTTTCAGTTTTTTTTTTAATTTAAGTTTTTATAACACATATCAATTTTTTATTGGACTATTTAAATAGATAAAATTGTTAAAATGTAAAAAGATGGAGGATAAAATCGTCTTGCTAATTTAATAAAAAAGGGTAAGATGGTCAATTTATACTTTATATCAGGTTTGAAAGTCAAAATTGTGGTCATAACGATTAAATTGATATATCTTGGAAAAGGTAGGGACATGTGAGTTAAAAAGGTAAAAATAGATCAAAAAGTGATATTTTTAAATACATTAAGGACCATAATTATCCGAGATACTTGGTTGTATTTTGAAGAAAAGTGCGATTTCATTGTAATATGATCAAATGTCAAGGTATTTCATTGCAATTTACCCATAATTATATTAAAAAATAATTTTTATCTTAGGAGTCGATATCGAGATAATTATAAAATTTTAAATTGTAGCATAATTATTTCATTCAATCATAATTATAAACAACAATATATATGTATTTAGCTTGCTACTACTGTTATATTAGAATTAATGTATACATCACAAATAAAGTTATAATTTTTTATTACAAACGATAAACTTATATAAAACACAAGTAGTTCGATAAAAAAAATAAATAAATAATTTTTACCGGAATTTTGCTTGGAGATGATTCAATCTTTCGATTCCAAGAAACTATGAACATGATAAGTGATTAGAGCTTTTTTTTTTTATGAAGTCGTATGTGAAAATAAATAGGATAAAATAAATAAAATTGTATGATATAAAATTAAATAACACTAGAAATATGTTATATTTAAGAGGATACTTTTGGAAGAAAATATTTTAGATATATTTAAGTGATTTGCAATTAAGTAAAAAGTCAGGATTTGTTACTTTTTTTAAAATTATTTTTTAGTATTTTTAAGTTGTTTGACTACTTAAAAAAAAAAAAACAAAACAACTTAGTGGATCCAATTCAGACTCATTAAATTATAAGTGAAAAAAAAAATCCTAACTTAATTCATACTTGTTTACTTTTTTTGGCTTAAAATCATACTTTTGTGTAGTAATATGTGTTTAACATGCTAGATCCGCAGGTTTCGCCGATTAATTTGCTTGATTTTATCTATTTCATGTTTTGAACAACATTACACTAACTTTCAATATATGTAAGCTCTTTTTTGATTTTTAGCATGTAATTTTTAGTTTGTTCTCATAGTGTAATTTTTCTTTAATGTTAGCATGTAATCATTCTTTATTTTTAGCTTGTAATCCTTAGTTTGTTATAATGGTGTCATTTTTCTTTAATGTTAGCATGTAATCCTTCTTTATTTGTAGCGTGTAATCCTTAGTTTTTTCTAATAGTGTTTTTCTTTAATGTTAGCTCGTAATCCTTCTTTATTTTTACTGTGTAATCCTCAGTTTGTTCTAATGGTGTAATTTTTTTTTAATATGTAATTCTTCTTTATTTTTAGCACATAATTTTTAATTGAATAAATAACGCTGAACCTACTTGAGATTTGTTGAATTACACTTAAAATTAAAGTTTGTAGAAACTCACACTGAACTCTTATGGCGTTAAGTTCGACAATTAAAAAATAGGCTCGAGCTTCCCATGGTTTACGATCTATAGTGGATCCATCATTGATCTCTCGTTTCTTCTTCTACTTTTCTTTTTTTTTCTTTTTAATGGTTAATCTATTTTTCAACAGTCAAACTTAATGCTAGAAGAGTTCAATGTAAGTTTCTACAAATTTTAATTTCGAGTGTAATTCAAAAAACTTCAAGTAGGTTCAGTGTTATTTGTTCTCTTTAATTTCTTCTTTGTGTGTAATCTTTTTTTATTCTTAATCGTGCAATCCTTCTTTATTTTTATCGTGTAATCATTAGTTTGTTATTAGCGTAATGTATAACAATTTTGGAGGATTTTTAAATGACGAATTGCAATGAAGTACCCTGACGTTTGGTCATATTGTAACGAAATTGTAAATTTAACTTTATTACACATTAGTATCCTTGACTAACTGCTTATCCGTTAGAACCGGCGGCCAACCAATAGATAGAAGGGTAATATGGTTATTTTTTTATTTTAAAAAAGTAATAAAAATAAAAAATAAAAATGGATCTCTACCGTCCATCACGGTAGAAATCATATTGAAACAATTTTTTAAAAAAATTATAAAAAAGATCAATTTAAAAAAACAAAATTTTTAAAAAATTGTGCTTTTGGTGTTTGGATCTCCACCACCAAAAATATAAAAATAAAAATTTAGAGCACATCTACTCTCATGTCCTGCGATGAAGCATCGCAGACGGTCAAATATCATCCTCACCATCATCAAAACAAAATTTATAGATACAAGTCAAGAGATTCTTCCACCTTGATGATAGAACACAAGTTCTAACAACATCTTTCGTTTCGAGAAGCGAAAGGATGTTAATAAGAACATCAGCACGTAATTTGCTGATGATGTATTCTCCTCTGCTCTTCTTTATAAGCTTTCTAGAAGCCATGATTCTCCCACAGTTATATTTAATAAAGGACTAACTTTAATTTAGTCCCTAAAATTTGATTAATTTTACTTTTTTTTTTTTAGTTTACGTAGTCCCTAACGTTTCCTTAATTGATCAAACTGGTCATTCTGACCAACTATTTGATGGTCAACCATCACAAATTTTTTAAAAAACAGTTTTTCCCTTGAATAATTTAATTAATAGAATTACAATTTTACCTTCCAATTAAAATATAATAAAAATAAATAAATAGAAAAAATAAATAAATAATATTAAATTAAATTATAAAAACTTAAAAATATAAAACCCGATAAAATAATATTCAAATTAATTTATTTTATTAGAAAAATTAACATTTAAAAAGTAAATGATAAAAAAGTTTAAAAAAATGTTAAAGAAATAAAATAAAATAAATAGAGAATTAGAAAAACTATAGCAATTTTTTTTTGTTTTTTCAAGACATTTTTTGTAATTTTTTTAATTCTCAATTTATTTTATTTTACTTTATTTTATAGCAGTTTTTAACTTTTTTTATTTTTCTAATAAAATAATTTAATTTGAATTTTTTTTACAAGTTTTATAATTTAGTTTAATATAATTTTATTTATTTTTTCTATTAATTTATTTTATTATATTTTACTTGAAAGATAAAATGGTAATTTTTATTAATTATTTAAGGGCAAAACTATCTTTAAAAAAATTGTGATGGTTGACTGTCAAATACTTAGACAGAAGGACCAATTTGATATATTTAGAAAACGTTAGGGACCATGCAAACAAAAAAATAAAAATAAATAAAAAAGTAATATTTAATAAAACTTTAGGGACTAAATTAAAATTACCCCTTTAATAAACATTGTAACCATTTTTCACATGGTCATTCTATCAAAGATCTTGCATGCATACAAAAAAAAAAAATGATCTTTTTCTCTCTGTTTTTTTTTTTTTTAAAACAACTCTTATTTATAGGAAATAATATTGGCACACAAAATTTCACCAAAATAAAAACAGAAGAAAATTGAGCATACGCAGATGAGAATATTTGATCATACCTACGAAAATGCAAACCTTGAGTGTTGATTGACAAATAAAAAGGGGGGTCAAAATTCACCTAATCATCATCGGATGTTAAACTTCTATCTTTTCATTTTTCAAAGTCTGTGAGTGTTCGTTGAGCAAATAATCTGCCATGCTTCATTGCAGATGGAGACTCTATCTGCGATGAAGCCATCACAAACGGATATGTACGCAGATTTGTTCTGAATTTTTATTTTATTTTATTTTATATTTTTGATTTCTTGGATCCAGATTAGATCTCCACCACCAAGAACAATTTTTTTTTTCAATTGTTTGATTTAAAGAAAAAAGTATTTTACTTTTTTTTAAAATCTTGATGGATGATGGAGATCCACTTTAAAAACTATTAATTTTTTTATTTGTTCTTTTTTTATTTAATTTAATTTTTTAAATAGGGATAGTTATATTATTTTACACATAAGTCATGGTCAAATCATTAATTTTTACTGGGTCAACTAACGGTAGGATACTAAAGTGTAATTAAGACTAAACTCACGATTTCATTTTAATATAATCAAACTTCAGAATACTTTATTGCAATTGATCCATTTTTAAATGGGCCAATAATATCATATTTTTATTAATAATTCGTTAGAATCTTATTGACGAGGAAAATAAAATTTATCAATACTTATTAATGATTAGAGAGAGAAAAAGAAAAGAGAGACAGGAAAAAAAAAAAAAAACTTAGTGGAGGGAGGTAAGAAAATTAAAACATAGGTTAGGGGTATTTTGGTAAAGTTAGTGGCTAAAGTTGACCAACAAAAAAGAAGAAAAATAATTGGGAAAATCTACACTAATTGAAGGATTTAGTAGGAAATTTGACTAAATTGAATTAATGGTATTAGTATTAGATTAATCAATAACTAGGCTAAGAATAAGAAGGGACCCAAATAGTTGTTGGATTGAAAATAAAGCAACCCCAAATGAAAAGACAAAAAATGTGTTAATTTAAAGATGTTGCATTATGCTTACTATTTCAAAAGTAAACTTGTTAAGGTTGCTTGCCTCGAACGAAGTTAAGGATCAAAAGTAAACGTGTTAATAGCGTTGCATGAGATTGAACAAGACATCTGCGTTTAATTATTTGATTATAGATACTTCCCTTGTCCCTTGACACTTCACAGTATAACTTTTTACCATTTCTCGCAATCCAAACCAGGTTGCTCATGAGATATATATGATGATTACTGACTATCAGTTGTCATTTCCAATCAAACCAAACTCCCAAATATCATCTCCCTTTCTCAGGCAAAATAGTCCTAATTTCCATAGTCATTTCCACCACCGCCTCAATAGTCAATAGTCAACATAGGTAAATTACAGAAAATGTTGAAAAAACTCGAACGAAGAGCCAAAGTAATAATCACCAAGCCCTTTAAAAAACCAAAGAAACCCTATAATAAACCACCCTCTCCAATTCCATCACTACCCAGCTCTCCCCAACCTCAACACTCCCCAACAACAATGGAGGAACCACAGCATTCCAAAAAGCTTCCAACTGGGCCTTTTTTGTTCCCCAAAACACACTCCACAGTTCTCCCTGACCCTTCTCTTTTTTTCCCACCAACTCTTCTCTCATCTCCTCTGCCTACAAATTCTTTCTTCCAGAACTTCACCCTCAAATCTGGTGATCAGCCTGAGTACATCCATCCCTATCTCATCAAATCGTCCCTCTCTTCTCTTTCTCTCTCCTACCCATCTCACTTTCACAACTCTGCTTTCATTTACCAGGTTTTCGTTGCTGATCTCACCATCTCTGCATCGGACCCGGGTTTGCAAAAGAGTCACATCATCTCTGCTTACAGTGATCTCAGTGTCACTCTTGATCTTCCCTCTTCAAATCTTCGTTTCTTTCTTCTCAGAGGGAGCCCTTTCTTGACCGGTTCTGTCACGGGTAATACACCGATTACGATATCAACAATCCATGCGATTCTGTCATTTGATACGAATAATTCCAACACCAAGTACACTGTTAAACTTAACAACGGCCAAACATGGCTTTTGTATTCGTCTTCGCCAATAAATTTCACCCAAAACGGCCTTTCTGCGATTAATTCTGGTGGGTTTTCGGGTATAATTCGGATTGCAGTGTTGCCGGATTCTGATCCACGATACGAGTCAATTCTTGATCGGTTCAGTGCTTGTTATCCAGTTTCAGGTGATGCTGTTTTCAATAAACCATTTTGTTTAGAGTACAATTTTCAAAAGAAAGGATGGGGTGATTTACTTATGCTAGCACACCCGTTACATATTAAGCTTTTGTCTAGTGATGATTGTGATATAACTGTTTTAGAGGATTTTAAGTATAAAAGCATAGATGGGGATCTTGTTGGTGTTGTTGGACATTGTTGGGTATTAAAACCACCCACGGTTTCAATTACTTGGCATTCAATCAGAGGAATCAAAGAAGAATCATATGATGAAATAGTTTCCGCACTTATAAAGGATGTTGAGGTCTTGGATTCGAGTGCTATAACGACACAATCGTCCTATTTTTATGGGAAATTGATTGCTAGAGCAGCAAGGTTGGCTTTAATTGCTGAAGAGGTGTCTTTTCTTGATGTGCTACCGACAATAAGGAAGTTCTTGAAGGATACCATTGAGCCATGGTTGGATGGGACTTTTAATGGAAATGGTTTTCTGTATGATGGAAAATGGGGTGGCATTGTGACAAAACAAGGTTCAGTAGATTCTGGGGCAGATTTTGGATTTGGGTTGTACAATGACCATCATTATCATTTGGGGTACTTTCTTTATGGAATTGCAGTGCTTGTGAAGATAGATCCAACTTGGGGAAGGAAGTATAGGCCTCAAGCTTATTCACTTATGGCTGACTTTATGACTTTAGGCAGGAGAAAGAACTCAAATTATCCACGTTTGAGATGCTTTGACTTGTATAAATTGCATTCTTGGGCTGGAGGGTTAACTGAATTTGCTGATGGGAGGAATCAGGAGAGCACTAGTGAGGCCGTAAATGCATACTATTCTGCGGCTTTGATGGGGCTAGCCTATGGGGACACACACCTTGTGGCCACTGGATCAATGCTTGCAGCACTGGAAATTCAAGCAGCACAAACATGGTGGCAGATAAGAGAGGAAGATACTTTGTATGAAAATGATTTCACTAGAGAGAACAGATTGATGGGTGTTTTGTGGGCTAACAAAAGAGATAGCGCACTTTGGTTTGCTCCACCTGAGTGGAGGGAGTGCAGGCTTGGCATTCAGCTGCTACCCATACTGCCGATCAGTGAGGTTTTGTTCTCTGACATTGGATTTGTGAGACAGCTTGTGAATTGGACTTTACCAGCTTTAACAAGAGAGGGCGTTGGAGAAGGTTGGAAAGGGTTCGTTTACGCCTTGGAAGGGATTTATGACAAAGAGAATGCTTTGGAGAAGATTAGAAACTTGAATGGATATGATGACGGGAATTCACTCACTAATCTCTTATGGTGGATCCACAGTAGAGGTGATGAAGAGGAAGCGGAATGGGGTGGAGGGGGGAAGTTCTGCTGGTTCGGTCACTATTGTCACTAAATTTGTTTCCCTAGTATTTATGTCAAGTTGAATAGCAGATGAATTTGAATCAGAAGTGGTAGCAGCTGATGTGATAAATTTTACTTTTAGGGAACAATCTGGTTACTATAAGGATGATTGAATTGCTTTCTATACATTGTAATTTGGCTTTTATTTGTAAATTATATAAATAGTACAATAAAAATAAATTTGCCTTATTTTCCATTGACCTTCCTATACAGAGATTCCACTGGACTTCACATTTTTTATTCTTGGTGGTTTTCTTTTTCTCTTCCAAGTCTTTTGGCTGAAAAGTTACCTTAGTATTATTATGCTTTTAATGAATAATGATGTGCTTAAAGGTCAAAATTTGGGGTTTGAGCAAGAAACTTAAATTCAAAGAGGAGAATAAGTACTGATTAAATACTGTACAATAAGTATTCCCTGATTAGTGTAACTTTTGCTTGCATTGCATAGAAGTTGCTTTAACTTTTCTGATTCAAAAGGAAGTTTGATTCCAAAGCTTGTGAGCTCTATCTGATATAATTTAGGATCCTGTTAACGATATTAATGCACACTATAAATAATTTTAATATTTACTTTTTCTATTCTTATTATATATTGTTAACACTGCTTAAGATGAATGACCTTGGTTATAGTCCCTGGGAGGCATTGGATGAACGGTGAGGATTGCTGCGTCGAAAACTTTACTGCTACGATCAACTCTCAGACCTTCAGATCTGGCTTTGTGGGGAAAATTGGTGTGGAAAAAACATTTATGTATCAAAAAGAGCCTATGGATAAAGCATATAAACAGAATTCTATGATTAAGCATCATGACTCCATGACCATGATCCTTTATCGAAGGGCTCAAATACTTAATCGACGAAACACAAAATATTTGAGCCCTTCTAAGATACACAAGACAAATAAGAATGCACATAAGAAATAGTTTATCCTTTTCAAACGTTTATTAATCTCTTTAATGCTATCTATCATTTCCCTCATCTCATTCATGCATTCTTCCAGTTGCAGGAGAAAATCAGTAGCCTCATTTCTGTGCTCTTCGTGGTTTTGCTCATAAACTTCACCATCGGGTATGTCATCTTCCCAGGCTCGATATCTGCACATGTTGGAACTGTGGTGATTCCTGCATGGTATAAACAAAACATAAAGAGAGAAGACTTTCAAGCATGTTAGCAGAATCATAAGTTCTACTTTCTGAGTTAATATAACGATCATGAATAAAAGGAAATACAGACTGAATCAACATCCCAAAACTCAATACATTACTCATCGCTATCCTAATAGGCATCAAGAGGCATGGCAAATTACCAGTTTATAAATGTGTAATTACATTTAAAGATGAATGATTTTCAACTAGTGGCTGTAATATACATCACCAGCCCCACTGCCATCTTTAGAATAATTCATACTGAAAAGTAATAGCGGCTCAATTGTTTCAACAGTGAATGCATCGCCAAAAACTTGGAATTATATTACAAGTACTTTTAAAGCCTTTACGTGTAATTATGTATAAAATGTAACTGGTTTCAGAAAAGTTATTTTCTCTTTTCATAACAAGAGATGATTTGTTTCTGTCCAAGATCTGAAGTAGCTAGCTAGAGAAGTAAGCAAACAGCCCTATATTCAAAGAAGCTACCATGTCTACTTCCTTCCAATATTTTCTTCTACACACAAAAGCAATTACTGAGGGAATAGACTATGCAGTTTGAAGCAGAAGTTTTCCACGAAAACCAATATACTAACAACTTTTCTATACATCAAATGATTGATCCTACAAGAAATTTTCTTTAAAAGAAAATCATAAATCTTTGATGACCCGCTTGATATGCTTCCTGCAACTGCAAATTCATCTGCTAGAATGCGACCATTGCTAAGTTTGGAACTATTACAACTCAAGAAACCAAAGGATTATAGCTTTCTACTCACAAATTAAACAACTTATTCTGTTAACATGTATCTTAATATATTCCAAATCCATTAATTGCCCGAAGACACCCGATAACAAAATTTCTTACTTTCTCTTAAATCTCAGCCTCCACATTTCTAGATTATCATCTAAAAATTTCAGCCAAATACTAAGGTTTAAGAGTTTTATTATCCTTCCCCTTGTTATCATTATTATTTACAGAAGCGAAAATTAAAAAAAGAAAAAAAAAAAAAACAATATAACAGAATAATCAAACAAAACCTACATTGTTGTTACATATCGTTTGGATTCAACAAATCCCCTGTTTGGTTCACAAGAAAATGAAAAAATGTATCTTTCCTACAGAAAATGAAACCCTACTCAGCAAATTCTGCTAGTTTTCAGTTAATTACTTCTTCAGAGACCTAAACGATAGAAATTTAGCTCATTTAATGTCGGCTTCTACAATTTCCTCAGAAATCAAACTGGGGCTAGTAAAAATCTAACAAAATGTAAAACCCTAATGTCCATGAAAACAACGTGCAGACAACAGATTCATTGAAAATGACTATAAAATAAGGTTCCTTGACTTAGGTTTCTGTTGTAGTGGCGCGTACCTGCACGCAAGAAGAGAAGTCGCGTGAATTTGAGATGTAAAGCTCTCAGACTCCGAGAGAGCGAGAGAGTGAAGAAGTTGTGGCGATTGACTGAAAATTATAAACTTGGGGTTCAATGGTGATTCTTCACAAAATAGGGTCATGATTTGTAAATATGACTTCTTCCTTTTTTTTTAGAGTTAATTTTAAACGCTCTTTTTACCTAAAAAATACTCACTTATTTTACAAATTTTAATTTAAAAAAAAAAGTATTTGACAAATTTATTAAAATTTATTTATAATTTGCTTCTTTCACAATAATCTTTTAAAAAATTAATCCAAAATTGCTTAAAAAAAATTAATGATTGAAAAAATTATTTTAAAACTTATAAAATGTCTATAATACTCTCGTTATTTATGTTAAAAGATAATAATAACTTCATATATATTAAAAGTGTTTAAAAATCTAAAATACTAAAAAAATAAAAATAAAAATATTTTAGTTAAACAATTTTTTTTTTATATAAATTAATATAAAATCTAAAAAAATTAGTTGGTGGCCACCATACCATTGACGGACTACATCGTTGGAACTTCTTCCAACGAATGCGAAGTCGTCGGTGGAGGCCAACTCTCATCTGGCAATGGAGGAGACAAATCATTGGATGAGCTGATCTCGGATCCTCTGACAAATGGAGAAGTAGAACGACTCCTCCTTCGGCAACACCATTCTTGTTAGCATCAGCCTCGTCGAAAGAGCTCAGGTGCTGCCTCCTCAATTCAACTACTTTTTTCAAGTTTAAATTTATTACTTTTATTTTCTTAGTTACTTTTATTTAAATTTACTATAAAAAAATTGAAAATATAGAAAAAGGAAAAAAAAACTAGAAATAAGAAAAAGAAGCTGGAAATTGAACAAATGGAGAAAAAAAAAAGGTGGAAAATGAAAAAAAAGAAAAAAAGAAAAAAAAAAGAAAATGAAGAAATCATAGCTGGTAAAAAAAATGAAAAAAATAAACTAGAAAAAATAACCCACGATTGTAGACCGAGTCTTGGCTGAGTGTTTGATGGGAATCTCGGCCAAACTCGGCTATATAATCCTTGACACGCTCACAACATGTGGGATAAATCTCAAGAACAGGATGTGTCGAAGTAATAAATTCCCGTGAGTACGGGGTCGAATCCACAAGAAAGTGGTGATACTAATCCTAAAAACTAGAGATGTAAACTATGACAAGAAAATAAATCAATTGTTGTTTGAGTTCTTGATTAAACTAAATTATCAACTAAAATAATAAAAGAATGCGAGACGAATTCAAATGGAGGAAATGGTCCCAATCCTGGATCAGGGTAAAATTATTGACTACTATGAGACACTTTATTAACAAGATCATAATTAAATAGTTTAGGCACACCATACGTACTGGGTCACGTAATGGTATTGTAATTCTAATTTAACACACCTACTGGTCCTAGAATGCATTCAATTGGAAATCCTACACTAATCTAACCCCTAAGTCAATTTAGTATTTTCATATTACAATTAACCTTATTATGAATTTAGAGTAAATTAAGCCCTGTTGCAACCTAATGATTTCTCATGTTAGATTACAATATTATCAGTATCACGATTAATCAAGAATCCTACAAACCACTTTCGTGATGCACTGCCAAAATCCATTCATGTATAACCGCAATCAATATTACAAATATTCAAGAAACTTGCAAAATACTTTCGTCATGCATAGAACAAGAATAAATTGTAATATATAAAATAAAACTCTAAATTCAATATCTCACCAATAAATTCAAATTATATTCATAGTCAATAAATCCCAAAATCCATTCATGGTTCCGTAACCACCTAACAACAAACTAGCCACTCATGTTTTCAAATAAATAAAAAGACAAGATAAGGGATGCGATACAACCCATTCGATGATGTTGAGAATCAAAATCCGCTCGTTTCCAGCTTAGACTTCTCCTTTGTTGATCTTCGTCTTCTCATGATGAATACTTGAAGCAATCCGTGAACTAATGTTGTGTTGATGATTGATGATGATAGTTGGTGTTTTTTTATGATGAAAAGTGGTGGAAATTGCAACTTGGCCGCAGCTAGGGGCTGCCAAAAAATAGTCCTCAAAAGCTGCTGTCTGTTTTGGTTTTATAGTGCGCGACTAAGGCATCAAGTTTTTACGGCCGCCGCGACCAGCAGGCGCCACCAGGTCGCCATCAGGTTTTCCTCTTTGCCACACGAGCATGGCCATGAGTATCTCCTGGTCGTGAGTCTGATTGCGATGCTCCCTGGTTTGCTTCACTCTTTTGCACGTGAGCGGCAACCGGGAGTTGTGATCTCGCTCGGAGGTCACATGACCTACTGGAGCTGGCTTTCTTCTTCGCCACCGCGAACAAGCCTTTATCGCCATCTTCCTCGCGGTACACACTGTTGTGGTGCCCTTCTTTCATGCACAAGCTGGTCACATATTCCCTTGCATGCAAAATTTCACGGTTTTGCCTCATTTTGTCATATATTCATATTAATTCACGGGAATCACCTAGAAGCTGTACAATCTCATAAAACATCAAACGTACTGAAAATACTCGAAAATACAAACAAAAGACACGGCTTTGAGAGGCGTAAACATGTAACATTTATCAACCGATCAAATACCCCCAAACCTATTTTTTGCTTGTCCTCAAGCAAATCGGCATACACCACCGCAAAAAGTAAAAACAAAAACAACTAAAATTAACAGACAAAACAAACTAAGCTATATCCATTTTTGTAGGATGAAATGATGGTGCTTAGCACGTGCCACAAACTTTTAAACCCTAGGTGGCCCTAGTGGACGAGTTAGTCTCGTGAGGGTTTACCAGCTACGATACCCACAAACGTCCTAAGCTAACCACATACAAAGCTAAACATCAAATTAAGTATATACACAAATGCAAAGATATAAGAATAGCACAAAATCAGAAATCCAAAATACTGCCAATAAGTCTAATACACTCTATATCATACAGGACACTGACATGCAATGCATTTATAACAGTCAATCCTTCCATATTAATAAGCCACTAATGTAATTCGCCTCGACTCTAGTCTCACCAGTTTTCACTCGTCGACACTCAGAATCTAGGTTTTCACACTTTCAACTACATACGACTGGAATTTAAGAGCAAAGAATTACAAAATATGTCGTATGCTTACAAAAATAGAAAGACGCAAAGGTTTAACAAAAGATCTCATGAAAAATATCAAATGCTAAGAACAGAAAAATCAATATATATACATGTCAAATATTACAATTAAGCTTTTTAAGGAGATCAACATGTCTTTTCATGGTTGTAATGAGACCTTGGGGTGATTGGTTAAAGAAGAACGAAGATAGGGTTCAACTCACTTGGAAACCTATTGAGAGACTTCATAAATTTTCAATTGTGCATTTTCTCTTACGACTACCAACTTCATTCAACTTGTATTCCTAATCTTTTTCTCGCTTTTCTCCTTTCACATCTTTTCAATCCTTTTTCAATTTTTTTCCTTTGTGCATGATACTCCTTTTCTCATTTAGCCAACTTTTTTCTTTATTCATCAATTTTTTTTATAACTTTTTATTTTTAATTTTTTGTTGGCTATCATTTTTTCTGCACACTTCCTATCCATTATATCTTTTTTTACTCCGTTCCTCTTTCTCACTCACACTTACACATTTTTCTTTCAATTGTCTCTAGTTTCCAAACGTCAAAGATAACGTCTTACAATTATAGAAAAAACGGCGAGTACGGCGTAGCGGAAGGCGCAAAAAATAAATATTTTTGCATTGGTACGTTTTAAATTTTTTTTTCCAAAAAGAGATCTTAACCCATAGTTAATTAAATAAATAACAAAAAGGTAACATACCTTTTGAATTACGTGAGGCTTGATATTGTGTCAATTATGAACCGCAAGATCTTCCAATCCTTCACGAATGTGGATCACCTTAGAGTGTGGGCTCTCTTTTTTTGAATTGTGTACATGAGGATGAGAAACAAAAAACTTTTTTTTTTCGTTAGTCACTCAAAACCCTCTTAAGAAAACAAAGAACACGTTGTTCTTTCTCTCTTTTCTCTCGGGCGAATTCTCACACTTTTTTCTAGAGATGGTGAGATTTTCCTTGACTTCTCAAAACTTACAAAAAACTCAAAACTTGCATCCAAGCATTTCTTAGCATGGCCGAACTCCCCTTTGGTGGATTTATATAGGGTGGTCGAATTCTCCTTCAAGGAGGATTTATGTTTTACCTAAAAATATATCAATCCAAGAGTTCAATCCTATTCCATCCCTTGAATCTATTTTCTAATAATTTCTTAAAGGATAATTGAGAATTTAGTGACTTATCAAAACTTCCTAAAAGTGACTAATAGTCAACTTTAGAGTTTTGATAAATATCAAAAACTTCCTAATTTGATTTGGTAAATAACTCATTTTATTTATCTCCTTATCAAATAAGGTTTTTGATACTTATCATATTATTACCAATAGCATGAAACTAGAAATCTAATTCCTAGTAGAAAAGTGTTTTGACTTTTAATTAAATAAATAAATAATTAATTACCATTTAATTAAATAATAAAATAAAACAAAGTATTTTAGCTAAATACACTAGCTAATGCCGCCCACCCTTATTTGGCATGGGCTAAACTTTGTTTTTCTATTTTATTAATCTCATTGGACCTCCACAAAAAGTCCACATGTGAACTAGACCCATTCTTAAAAAAAAAAAAAAAAGTCCACTTGCCTTTAAATAAATATATTTAATATAATTCAACACCCCCATTTTTATTAAATGTGCTAATTATATTATCAATATATTTACGGGATGTTAAAAACATTCCTTAAGGCTGCCCAAGGGGTCACACGCCCTTGGCTGCCCATCCCAAGTATTTTGACGAGTTATCGCGTGTCTTGATCGAACAAGAACGCACCTCTAAAAAACGTTTGGAATAAATTCCAAAATCAATTCTTTAAGATAGATCAAATAAATGATCCGGTAGTATATAACTAGTGATCCATTCAAGTTCGTGTGGATTGGGAATCTTAGTGGGCTATCTAAATTTAAGCTCCAATAGACACATCCTAATCATAATCAACAAATGATTCACTTAGGTCCGTCCATTAATTTTAGTTCATTCCACTAAAGAACTAAAATTGAACTCTTAAATAAAGATAGAATGAGTAAGCGTACTAATTCGTACCCTAGACAACCTAAGTGGAGAAAGTGTATTCTCTTGAAAAATACCAGTAATCGCCAAGAGCTCATAAACCGTCTATTACTCTCCAAGTTACCATATTTACTCATATGACCATGTTTTTGAACTTGGATATTTTGACTTGTCCAGAAGCCATGTTTCAATAGTCACTATTGAAAACTCAACGTTAAGATTTAATATCCAATACCTCAAAACATCTATATGATGGTATTCTACTGACATTTACTAGATGTAGTCACGATGTCCATTTCTATCAATGATGTCCTCTATCGATATACATGTGAATACTACCAAACCATTGAGGATAGACTATGCGATATAATCGTACTCATTGACAGTTCAAATGATAACGCATGCAACCATAAGTCCATCATTTATCTCAGGATTGAGATAGACTCTCCGATTGTCTCAGTAGAATACTTTTATCCTCTGACGGTTGAGAATAAAGTTTTCTACAGTGATCCTATTCAATGCACCCAGTGCACTAAATTCTTTTGTCCAAAGACACTTCGATGATTTTAGACTCATCATATCACATTTGATCCCGCTCAAATGTTAACAAAAGAATCTACAACTTTAACAAGATAAAGGTGCCCAACCTTGTATCTTAAGTTGTAAATGTTATTTGAGACTAACTAAAGAATTGTGCCTACCTCATACATATCCAGATGTATGAACAATTCTTTTATTTCTTATAGTCTCTTCACCTTATGATTATTTACTTTTGACAATTGATATAATTGTTATAAGATTTGTTAAAATAAAAATCACTTTTATTTATATGAGATCGATTGTCAAATACACTATTACACTCTTGCTATTGAGCATAATACTAACAACAATTTCGGTTAGGATTTTTGGACATGTAGGTCATATAATAAAAAATACCCCCAAACCTAAGATAAACATTGTCTTCAATGTTTGAAATCCTAGATTTAAGGGAAAAACAAAAACAAACAAAACATGAACACAGAAAAACAATCATAATATCCATAACTAACAATTCTAATATCCACAACTATCAATTCATCCAACGTCACTCCCCCGTACTTCGTTTTCTCAACACAAGGCATAACACTTCTATAGAAAAGCGAATTTGAACGAAACTAACAAATACAACAAGAAAAACAAAAAGAAATAAAAATAAAGGGTTACCTCTCTCCTAGTGCTTTATTTAACGTCTAGGCAAGACGTCGGACTCAAGCTATCTCTTAATGCACACCCAAAACTCCGTCTCCTGTATGGCCTACAATCTGCTCATGCATGCTTGACAGTCTATGCTTACCATGCATCCAGAACAACAACTGTTTCTTCAACTTCAGGCAGCCTCCATACTCCTCAAAATCAAGCTCGTCGTCAGACGGCTTATTCGAACTAGGTTTGGGTTTTTTTTTTTTTTTTTCCTGTTTGGCTTTCTTTTTAACCCCCAAACTTGTTTGAATGTCTACCGCTCCTATGTCACTGAGGCACAGTTCCTTCGCTCTCTCTGGCTGGATACCTGAAACATCCACAGAAAAACAATTACAAGAATTAACAGAAGGTTTCATAGCATCAAATACGTGAAACTCGACTGTCTCGCCCAGGACTGTCATGGATAGCTTCCTATTTTGCACATCAATGATCGTCTGTGCTATCGTCATGAATGGTCTCCCCAACAAGATGAGAAGGTCTGTCTCGGTCGTCCTCGCGTCGTCCATGTCCAAGACTACGAAATCCGTAGGTATGATCAGCTTGTCTACTGGATGAGGATGTCCTCTATAATACCCTTCGGATACCGAGTCGACCGATCGGTTAACAATAAGGACATGGAAGTGGGCTTCAGCTCGATTAGGCCTAGCTGCATGTAGACCGAATAGGGCATCAGATTGATGCTAGCCCCAAGGTCTAACATGGCTCTTTTTTTCTTCACATTCCCAACGGTGATATCTATATTGAAGCTCTCTGGATCTTTCAGTTTGGGTGGAAGCTTCTGCTGTAAGACTGCGCTCACCGTCTCAGATATCATCACTCTCTCATTCTGCCTATATTGCCTTTTTCACTTATTAAATTCCCTAAAGAACTTCCCATAGGACGACATCTTCTTGATCATATCCAAAAGTAGCAGGTTGACATTCACCTTTGACCACACATCATAAATCTCCTTGAATGTGTTGTCAACCTTGCTCCTCTGAATACGACCAGGAAATAGAACCTGTGGCACATATGGGGCCGCAACCAGATGAAGAAGGGGTGTTTGATCAGAGTTCACCACTTTTTTCACTTTCTGCATTTGAGGAGCTGCACCTATACTTAGATCATTAACAAAAGGATCAGAAAGTTCACCCCCAACCCTATTATGTACAGTCTTTCCACTCCGAAGAGCGGTAATCGCCTTTGTTACTCTGGTTGACTAGGGAACTTTCTGGGCACCTTATTCTGCAGGGCTTCAGCTAATTGGCTGACTTGTGCCTCAAGCTTCTGTGACGTGGCTGATGAGTGATTTTATGCAACTCGCAAGTGTACGAGATCAACACAAGTAATAAAGAGTGAGTAGAGTATCGTTCCCACGAGGACAATGAATATCAATTACCAAAATTAACTCAACTTAATTCTATTTGGAATAACAATGTTTTAGAAATTGCAAATTAATTAAAAACAATAAAAAAACAACGATTCGAATTCAAGGCAATTGAGGCGTTAGGATATCCGATTTCACTTGGTTATTATTATCAAACACTTATGAGTTACTATTTAGATTTTATTATTGATGGTTGAATGCGTGCCTAAACTAAATTAACTAATAATCTCTCTCGAGTATTACCAGAATTATTCCATCGCACACCAATACCCTATCTCTCGATGACTACTGAGTGCGTGAGAACACATTAAGAATAAATAAACACAAAACAAGCAACACAAACCAATTACTATATCTCTATATAATTTAGTATGTGATAGACATTAATACGAGCACGTGGTGGGCGTCTCCTCTCGGTTCATAACCCAACCACCTATAATGATTCTAAGTGATGATCAGGCACAATAGAAAGCAATAAACATAATAATATCTATTCAACACATCAATAACAAATCTAAATAGAAAAACTCAATTGTATTTAATAATTAATAAACCAAGATCCATCATCAATCCTAACTATGAAAATTAGTTCATGCTTGAGCAAAAGAATAAAGCAATAATATTCTTAAATCCTAGCATAACTAATTACAACGGAAAAGTAAAGGAGAAGAAATCTTAGAAAACTTCGTTGATTCCCAATCGATTGCCTCCCGAGGTGATGCAAAATTGATGACGAATGCGATGCGGAACGAAGATGTTGCTTCCAAACCCTAGAATTTTCCCACCTTTTTTCTTATTGATTGAGTCTCTATTTATAGGTTTCCCAATGAAGAATTTGAGAAGGATATAGCTTTCCCTATAAGAGTTTGAGAAGGAAAAGATGTCCTGAATTCGTGCATCAAAAAGTGCTACCTAAAAAGTGCTACCTGAGGTAGCGCTTCTTGATGGAAAAAGCTACGAGTAGAAAAGTGCTAGCTGAGGGCGCTACTAGCGCCACCTGGTGGGCTAATTTTCCACCAAAACGTGCTACCTAAGAGCGCTACCTGAGGTAGCGCCTCTTGATAGCGGCTCCTAGACTTGCTCTTCAACTTGATTTTATGGTCTATTGATCCGAACTCATCCAAAACATTATTAATCATCGAATATCACCTGCACATTAAATAAACACATCAAAACGTCTAATTTTCCTTAAGAATCGAGCAAAAATGATAAATAATGGGGTCGCAAAATCATGCAAAATATGACATTATTAATACCCCCAAACCTACCTTTTGCTCGTCCTCGAGCAAAATCGGAACGAAATAGGAACAAAAATAAAAATTAACAAATAAAGGAAACTATCCTAATCCACTTTCGTACGTAAACACGATGGTACTTAGCATATGCTACAAGCCTTTAAACCCCTAGTAGGAGGAGTTGTGTCTCCTGAGGGTTTACAGATACGACACCCACAAACGTAATCCCTGTGCATTGAATTCATTGAAACACTTACTTAAAACATACTATCAAAGACTTATTCATGCATGACATACCAATAATCAATAACTAAAGCTCGGTCTATGGAATTAAACATCAAACAATATCTAACTAACCAATGTTCGAGTTATCATAATCTCAAAACAAACACATTCGAATGCCATTGATATAATTCGCCTCGACTCTACATCTCGCATGGAATCTCTCATTATAGCTCTTAGAACCTAGGCTTATACACTCATTCAAATATATGCGAATTGGAGTTTATGCACAATAAAAATCAAATTTTTCTTCACATATGAGTATGTAAATAGAAAGACGCTAAGATTATGCAAAAGATCTCATGAATAGATTCAGACACTAAGAACGAAATAAATGACAATGCACGCACATACTATTAAATTGGAATCATCAAAAGATCAGTAGGTCTTTTTCTAGGATATAATGGGGCCAAGGGTGGAGGTTAAGAAATAAAACGGAAACCGGATTTCAAAAAGAACTTAGGATCACAAAAATAGAGATTTATTCGAACTTCGACAAACCTCTACATTTCATTTCAAGCACAAAAGTTTTTTTTTTTGTTTTTTTTTATAGAATCCGGCTTGAATGGACTTGAATAATTTCGATTTCCTTAATTTCTTTTCTCACCTTCACAACTTTTCTTGAAAATTCTCTTCTCTTTTTTATGATTCATCTCTAAATGATCCCAAGCTCAAAGGGTAAGGCTAAAAGTACAAGGGCTTGGATACAGATTTTGTGGGAGATGCAAGAAAATGGTTCATGTGTTTGGCTTCAAAGGGGGTAATAGAGCACACACAAAGGTTGGGAATTATGGCCTTTAACTCGGTTTAAAAACATACATAGCCTACATCACTTCTCAAGATTCAACCAACTCAAAAGCATAGCACACATGTGAATTTATTTAAAATAGAGTTCATTAGCATCCAAAGCAAAACCTATAGAGATCAATCTATAAAAATTATCACGGAGAGTGTATAGGAGTAGAAACAATAAAACCCTCTCAAAATAAAACGATAACAACTCAAAAACTCACAAATGTAGTCTCCACTATTAATCATGACCATTCAAACATGTTGTTTCTCCACTATAATATCAAGAACATGGGTAATTAAATACCGAACAATGAAAAATTCTCCAAGACCTTACTTTAATAAAAGATTATTGACACTGCCTGCATAATGGTCGTACAATCATATGTCTAAGCATCATATTTCAACAAATTCAACTAACAGCAAATTCAACTAACAACAAATTCAACTAACAACGCACCAAAGTTCGAATTCCTACCCCCAGATTTAAATCTAACATTGTCCTTAATGTTAGTCAACAAAAGAACACATCAAATCAAGTTCACCAAATTCCCACACTACTTGCCTCTAGATGTAAGACCACACTCCAAAATTCAAAAACTCTTAAATATAAATAGGAAGATGGGAAGTTACCTTGTTGGAGTTTCCATTAGCATGAGCATGAGCAAAATTTGATGAGAAATGGTGCTAAAGGGGAGCTCGCGTGTGAAGGTCGCGATTGGTGTTGGAGTGGGTGCGACCGAGTGTGAGCGGTTGGTGTTGGTGTGGGGAGCTCGCGCTACCTGTTTCATTATTTTAACACACCAGAGGTAGGTGCGAGCAAGACACGCGACCTGGAGTCGGACTTTTCTGCTCGCGCTACTTGTTGGCGTGTTTTTTTTTTTTCGAGCACGAGCAAGGGGCGCGACCTGCGGTCACGTGGTCCTGCTCGCACCACCTGCTGGTCCTTCTTGCTCACTTGGGCGTGTTTTTTCGGCTGTTGGACGCGAGCAAGAAGCGCGACCTGGTGTCGCGTGGTCCTGCTCGCGCCACCTGATGGCCCTTTCTTACGCACTTTACGTCAAACTCCATGCTAGCTCAAAGCGCGATCTAGGGTCGCACATACTTTGCTCGCGCCACCTGATGCATGAAAATAGAAACAAAAAATAAATCAAAAACACTATCACAATCTAAGTTAAGCAAAAATTAATCACAATTTAAATAAAATCATAAAAACAAATAAAACAAAAACAAAAACATCAACGAATTAGATCATGGGTTGCCTCCCAACAAGCGCCTTGGTTATAGTCGTGGCTCGACTATGTAGTTCATCATGGGGGATTTAGCTTGCGATAGTCTTTGCGAACTCTCCAAAAGCTGATAGCTCTCTTGGAATTGCACTCGATGTTGGTTTCTTTGACTACTGTTGTCTCCCATTCTTTTAATTTTTCTTGAACCACGTGAACTCGAGACCTCTTCCTCCTTTTCTTAGGCTTTCGGTGAGATGAATCTGACTGTGGTGCACCTATTTTAACTTTAATGTCACCATCTTTTTCAATTGGCTCATTAACTATGCACTTGTCAAGTAACTCATCTTGATTTCTCCTTTTGAACTCTTTAACCTCCGTTGGGTTGCTTAAATCAACCATGAAGCATATGTTGGCCGGTGTATGTATTTTTCTGGCTTTGAATACATTGAAGATTGCCTCTTCATCTCTAACTCTTATAGTTAGTTTCCCTTCATGCACATCTATCAGTGCTCTACTAGTTGCCAAAAAGGGTCTTCCAAGAATCAATGGAATCTCCACATCTTCCTCCATTTCTAACACCACAAAATCCACTGGAAAATACAGCTTGTCGACTTTCATTAAGACATCTTCAACGATCCCATGCGGATATTTCACTGATCGATCTGCCAATTGAAGAGTTACATTGGTCGATTTGACTTCCCCCAAACCTAGTTTCTTGAAAACTGAGAAAGGCATAAGGTTAATGCTGGCTCCCAAATCGCACAAGGCTTTACCAAATTTTGTATTTCCAATTGTGCAAGGAATGGTGAAACTGCCCGGATCTTTCAATTTAGGAGAAAGCTTGTTTAGAATAATAGCGCTGCATTCTTCAGTAAGTGTGACCGTCTCAAAATCCTCCAACCTACATTTATTTGAAATAATCTCCTTCAAAAATTTTACGTAAATTGGCATTTGTGCTAAAGCTTCCGCGAAAGGAATGTTGATATGTAATTTCTTGAAAACTTCAAGAAACTTTTTAAAACTCTTCTCATCCTTATACTTCTTGAGACGCTGAGGATATGGAATAGGAGGAACATAAGCCATAACGTCTAGTGGAGGAGGTAAGTCAAAAGAGGTCTCGGGAAGATTATCCTCTTTATTAATCTATTTCTCTTTCACTTCCTCTTTATCTTTAGTTGAAAACGAATTATCTCCATGTGGCCTGACATTACTCATTTCCTTCTCTTTTTCCTGGACTCCCACAGGTTGATCTACTTGCTTTCCATTTTTCAGTGTTAATGCCATACAGTGCTCCTTCGAATTTGTTTCAGTGTTGCTTGGAAGAGCTCTTTGTGCCCTTGATTGGCTACTCCTTGCCAATTGGCCAACTTGAACCTCTAGGTTCTGGATTGCTACTTGAGATTGTTGTACTGCTTGGCCAAGTTGATTTAAAGTACTTTCTTGCACATCCATCCTTGTGTCCATCTTCGACATTAGTGCATCTTGCTTCGACATGAATGCAGAGATCAAGTATTCGACCGAGGACTTCTTTTCTTGTTGGCCTGAGAATTGAGTTCTCGTGGCACTTTGATAGCCTGGCTGCCTATTCTAAAATTCTGGTGGTGATGGTCGCACATTACCTTGCTGCTGATTGCTCCATGAAAAATTCGGATGATTTTTCCACCCTGAATTATATGTGGCGGAATATGGGTTGTTTTGTTGCCTATTGAAGTTATGTACATAATTTACTTGATCGGAAGGTCCCGAGGCAAAAGGATTCCCCACTTGGCAGTCCGTGCTGGCATGTGGTCCCAGACATAAATCGCAGCTCATTACTGGTTGCACAGAATTTTGATTTGACTCGCCATGGCTGCCACTTGAGCTTTCAGTGAAGCGACTTCATCAATTTCATATACTCTGGCCCCTCTTTGAGTAGTGGCTCTCTCATTTGTCCATTGATAATTGTTGGATGCTATAGATTCAATGAGATCATACGCGGCATTGGTATCCTTGCCCATTAACGCCCCTCCTGCGGCGGCATCAATAGTACTCCGGATTGAGGGACCCAACCTGTTGTAGAAAGTTTGCACTATTAACCACTTTGGCAATCCGCTATGTGGACACTTCCTTTGTAACTCCTTAAACCTCTCCCAAGCTTTATAGAGTGACTCACCATCAAACTGTGTGAATTGGGTGATTTCGTTCCTTAACTTAGCAGTTCTGCGTGGTGGAAAATATTTGGCAAGAAAAGCTTGAACCATCTCATCCCATGTATTGATCGATCCCGGTTGTAGGGATGTTAACCAGCGTCTCGCTTTATCCCGTAATTACAAAGGAAATAAACGCAATCGGACAGCATCATCTGATATCCCATTATGTCTGAAGGTGTCGCAAATTTGGAGGAAAATTTCAAGATGGGTATTAGGATCATCATGTGGCATACCTCCAATTTGGACTGTTGTTGTGATCATCTTGATGATGGCAGGCTTAATCTATAAATTATTTGCTGCCATTGCTGGTTTCCTTATGCTAGAAAGAGTTCCATCTACCGTAGGGACATCATAGTCTTTGAGAAGACGCGGAACATTAGGTGCTCCAAGATTAGCTTCAGGATTATCCGGGTTGTCCATAGCAGATGGTGCTTTGACTTCCCTTAAACGTTGATGGAGAGTTTCTCTCGATTTCAGGATCAAAAGGTTCGAGCTCAAAAGGTCTTACGCTTCTCGTATGTCTCATGCAACGTGAAACTTACCTGCAAAAGTCAAAAGAAAAGCAAAAATAAAATAAAATAAAAATAAAAATAAAAATAAAATTTCCAAAGTAGTAAAAGGCTAAATCGGTATTGATATTGACATCCAATTGTCCCCGGCAACGGCGCCAAAAACTTGATGCGTGATTTTATGCAACTCGCAAGTGTACGAGATCAACACAAGTAATAAAGAGTGAGTAGAGTATCGTTCCCACGAGGACAATGAATATCAATTACCAAAATTAACTCAACTTAATTCTATTTGGAATAACAATGTTTTAAAAATTGCAAATTAATTAAAAACAATAAAAAAAACAACGATTCGAATTCAAGGGAATTGAGGCGTTAGGATATCGATTTCACTTGGTTATTATTATCAAACACTCATGAGTTACTATTTAGATTTTATTACTGATGGTTGAATGCGTGCCTAAACTAAATTAACTAATAATCTCTCTCGAGTATTACCAGAATTATTCCATCGCACACCAATACCTTATCTCTCGATGACTACTGAGTACGCGAGAACACATTAAGAATAAATAAACACAAAACAAGCAACACAAACCAATTACTATATCTCTATATAATTTAGTATGTGATAGACATTAATACGAGCACGTGGTGGGCGTCTCCTCTCGGTTTATAACCCAACCACCTATAATGATTCTAAGTGATGATCAGGCACAATAGAAAGCAATAAACATAATAATATCTATTCAACACATCAATAACAAATCTAAATAGAAAAACTTAATTGTATTTAATAATTAATAAATCAAGATCCATCATCAATCCTAACTATGGAAAATTAGTTCATGCTTGAGCAAAAGAATAAAGCAATAATATTCTTAAATCCTAGCATAACTAATTACAACGAAAAAGTAAAGGAGAAGAAATCTTAGAAAACTTCGTTGATTCCCAATCGATTGCCTCCCGAGGTGATGCAAAATTGATGACGAATACGATGCGGAACGAAGATGTTGCTTCCAAACCCTAGAATTTTCCCACCTCTTTTCTTATTGATTGAGTCTCTATTTATAGCTTTCCCAATGAAGAATTTGAGAAGGATATAGCTTTTCCCTATAAGAGTTTGAGAAGGAAAAGATGTCCTGAATTCGTGCATCAAAAAGTGCTACCTAAAAAGTGCTACCTGAGGTAGCGCTTCTTGGTAGTGCTTTTTAATGGAAAAAGCTACGAGTAGAAAAGTGCTAGCTGAGGTAGCGCCTCTTGGTAGCGCCACCTGGTGGGCTAATTTTCCACCAAAAGGTGTTACCTAAGAGCGCTACCTGAGGTAGCGCCTCTTGATAGCGCCTCCTAGACTTGCTCTTCAACTTGATTTTACGGTCTATTGATCCGAACTCATCCAAAACATCATCAATCATCAAATATCACCTGCACACTAAATAAACACATCAAAACGTCCAATTTTCCTTAAGAATCGAACAAAGACGATAAATAATGGGGTCGCAAAATCATGCAAAATATGACATTATCAGTGGCCTCCTGCTGCTGGAACATTTGCATCAATCTGTCAAATTTGTCTTCCAGAGATGTTCTTGTTTGCTGAAGAGGTGCATTATGTGAACCTTGTGTAATTTGCGGAAGCTGAGGCTGTTGTAGAGGCTCAAACTTGTTGTAATGTTGCTGCGCAGAATACGGCCCAGGTTGCTGTGAACTATCTCTCCAGGTGAAGTTTAGATGACTTCTTCATCCTGGATTATAATGATTGGAGTAGGGATCATTCCTTTGTCGCGACTGATAAGGAACAATGACTTGTGCTTACTCCTACATGTATTCTGGAAAGGTCTACCCTGGATGGGCACAAAGAAAAATCGTGCCCTTCGACTCCACATATGAAGCAAATACTGCCGGTTTGCCCACTTGATGCTACTAAACTCTGCACTTGTTTTACCAACCCTGCATTGGTGTGCACTTCATTGAAGCCCTGGGTCTTCTATCTGACACTCTTTTATTGCGAGTTGGCTCCCAGCATGTCGAAGAGCTAATATGCCTCATCTATAGTCTTCTCTTGCATTGCCCCTCCTGCAGCATTATCCACCATAGCTTGACAGTTCATACTTAGCCCATCATAGAAAAACTGATTCTGCAGCTCTAGTGGAAACCTATGGTGCGGGCACTGGATGATTAGCAGCGTGAACCTATCCCAGGCTTCATGGAATGGGTCTTCATCTCCCTGAGCAAAGTTGGTTATCTTCCTTCGCATCTCTGCAGTCTTCTGATGAGAGTAGAATTTCCCTATGAACATTCTATTCACCTTTGACCACGTGCGAAGAGATAACGTTGGAAGTGTTATCAGCCACTGTTTAGCCTTATCTTTGAGCATGTAAGGGAAACACCGCATCCTGAGCTGCTCCTCAGACAACTTCTGAAGTATGAATGAATGAATGGTACTGTAAAATTAGCGCATGAAGGTCAAAGGATCCTTAGCAGTGATACCGTGGAAACATGGTGGCATGTTGAAGTGTATATACTTCAACTCATAGTTTCTAGACAGGTTCTCCAGCAGGATGCAATATGGTGACGTCTCTATGACTGGGAGTGCAAAGTCTCGCATGACTCTCTGTACTATCCCCTTTGTATTCTCCATTTCAACCTCAAACTGCTCTCCTGAAGTAGAAGGTGGAGGTTCAACTGTAGGGTCCGTAACTCTCCTAATGCGGTTGATTCGGTCGTTCCTGAGAACGACGACCCTGCATGTAGCTCAAGTGCCTAACACAAAAACCAAACAAAAAGAAAATTCAAAGAAAAATAGAAACAAAAAAAACTAATAAAATAGAAATTAAAAAGAAAACTAAAAAGAAAAATAAAAACCTAGAAAAGAAAAATAAATCCTAAAATCTCTAATATAAGAATTTGCAACCGAAACACTTCCCCGGCAACGATACCAAAAACTTGACACGCTCACAACGCGTGGGATAAATCCCAAGTGCAATATGCGTTAAAGTAATAAATTTCCGTGAGTACGGGGTCGAATCCACAAGGAAGTGGTGGTACTAATCCTAAAAACTAGAGATGTAAACTATGACAATAAAATAAATCAATTGTTGTTTGAGTTCTTGATTAAACTAAATTATCAACTAAAACAATAAAAGAATGCGAGACGAATTCAAATGAAGGAAACACTAAGTGGTCACACGGTCCCAATCCTGGATCAGGGTAAACTTATTGACTACTATAAGGCACTTTATTAACAAGATCATAATTAAATGGTTTAGGCACACCATACGTACTGGTCACGTAATGGTAATGTAATTCCAATTTAACACACCTATTGGTCCTAGAATGCAATTAATTGGAAATCCTAAACTAATCTAATCTCTAATTCAATTTAGTATTTTCATATCACAATTAACCTTATTATGAATTTAGAGTAAATTAAGCCCTGTTGCAACCTAATGATTTCTCATGCTAGATTACAATATTATCAGTATCATGATTAATCACGAATCCTACATATCACTTTCGTGATGCACTGACCACGAGTTAATCGCAATTAATATTTCAAATATTCAAGAAACTTGCAAAATACTTTCGTCATGCATAGAACAAGAATAAATTGTAATATATAAAATAAAACTCTAAATTCAACATCTCACCAATAAATTCAAATTATATTCATAGTCAATAAATCCCAAAATTCATTCATGGTTTCGTAACCACCTAACAACAAACTAGCCACTCATGTTTTCAAATAAATAAAAAGACAAGATAAGGGATGCGATACAACCCATTCGATGATGTCGAGAATCGAAATCCGCTCGCTTCCAGCTTAGACTTCTCCTCTATGGATATTCGTCTGCTCTTGATGAATACTTGAAGCAATCCGTGAACTAATGTTGTGTTGATGAGTGATGATGATAGTTGGTGTTTTTTTTTATGATGAAAAGTGGTGGAAAAGGGGCTGCCAAAAAATCGTCCTTAAAAGCTGCTGTCCGTTTTGGTTTTCCTCTTCACTCTTCTGCACGTGAGCAGTAGCCGCGAGCGGTGATTGCCCTCGGAGGTCGTGTGACCTACTGGAGCTGGCTTTCTTCTTCGCCATCACGAGTAGCACCACGACCAAGCCTTAGTCGCCATCTTCCTTACGGTACACACTGTTGTGGTGCCCTTCTTTCATGCACAAGCTGGTCACATATTCCCTTGCATGCAAAATTACACGGTTTTGCTTCATTTTGTCATATATTCGCGTTAATTCACAGGAATCACCTAAAAGCTGCACAATCTCACAAAACACATTAAATGCACTGAAAATACTCGAAAATACAAACAAAAGACACGGTTTTGAGAGGTATAAACATGTAACATTTATCGACCGATCAATCCCCAAACTCGAAACTCTATACATTTCAGTGTTACATCATCGATTTTGAGTTTTTGGAGTTCTGGAAGAACCAAAATCAGAAGGAAAACAATGAGATTGTAGTGAGATAGCATCAATTGCATTTTTCGATCCTTATAAAGTTTAATTCCGTATATAGGATTGTGTTTATGCTTACAATGTCGTGTTGGTTTGTTGTCATATTCAAATTTTGGTAAAAGGTTCATAAATATTACCTTCTATGGTTACCTAAGTGTTATAGTGTAATTAAATTTGATGACTGAATCGCAAAGTTTGTCTATCTTTTCTTCATTTCTCAGGATAAATATAGAAATATTGTTTATAAATTTGGTCAGTATATACATGTTTTTACAATTTTTTTGAAAGGGAACAAATTTCATTAAAGAGAAAAAAGTCTGGAATCATCCAGAATTACATTAGTAATAGAGGGAGGAACTTCCTCCACTCAAATAAAAAAAATCACAAATAGTGAAACCTCCTAATTTCTTAGAGTTACTTGATGGATTTTAATATTTTGATAAAATTCTGTGGTTACATTACATTTCTCTATTTTTTTTTTTGGTTGATATATTAACATCATAGTTCAATTACGCCTCTTAGGAGTGCATAGAAATGAAAAATAGTTAAATCTTTGTTATTATAGTAGTGGTGTTAGTTTAGAGTTACGTTCATATTACTGAATTAAGTTAATTGTTGAGACATAATAACTATTTTATTTTTAATCAAATATTGTAATTAAAAAAATATAATGATAACATAATATGAAATATTAATGTAGTGGCTAAAAATTGTCAATGAGTCAGACCAAGAAATAAATCAATAATCAGGCCCAAAAGAAAAAGTCCAAAGTGAGAAATATTTAAAATCCAAAGGAAGTCCATCAAATCTAAAAGAACCAGAGCCCAGTGAGGTAATTGAAACAAAGTAAAACGTAGGCCACGTGGTAGAACACTCACATGGTAGAACGCTCCCATGATTCGTGGGATACTAACTTAAAAGCCATAAATGCATCATTTAACTCTATACGTGTAGACCCCTCCAACGGGTGCATTAATGAGGGTTAAAAAGAGTATCATAACGGTAGATCGTTCTATGCACAGTTATGAAGAGTATCATAACGTTGGATCGCTCGATGCACAGTTATGAAAAGTATCATAACGGTAGATCGCTCCATGCACTAATAAGACGTATTGTAACGTCTAAAGACCCTCCAACGGACACCTAAAAACCTTATCTATAAATACATAGACCCCTCACAGGGCAAGGGGTTGGCATTTTGATACAGAAAAACTCTCTAGATTCTTTCAAGGCTCACTTGATCAGAATCTCTCAATCATTCTTCCAGCGACCTTTCAAAGGTTCACCGTTACATATTCCGGCCATACACTCATGATCTCCGATCACACTTCCCCATGAAATCCTTATATGGAGAAATTACTATTCATCGAATATTAAGTTACTTTATTTTACATTCTTATTGCTTAATATTCTTTACACCATTCTAATTTGAGTGTCGGAATATCCTTGGCCGACACCATCCCGGTGTCAAGTACATTTTGACTCTCTTGATTGTTGGTTGTGCAGGTTGTAGTGCCCTTTTCGCTACCCTATGCGAATTAGAATCTACAATTTGGCACCAGTGGGCACGACAATCTTCGAACGAGCATAGCTAACAATCTATCTTTCACGAACGTCATGACAGACGATTCAAATTATGGTGCTATGGAAGCCTAACTCCAAGCACTAATAACCTAGATGAACAAAAACTCTCAAAGGCTTTTGGCCTTGGAAGTGGAGAACCAAACCATTTGAGTGGAGAAACAAGAACTTTAGAGTAGGATGCAAGCACTCACTACACCCAACAACGTCCTACCACGGTTCATTCGAGTGTTCAACCAAGTAGTTAACATAGAGCGCCCATTACTAGCCGCTCTACCTAACAGTGGAGGTCAACCCCAAGTGGACATGGAGCATGCTAACATGGGTGATGATGGAGCGTTTGACAGTAGAACGCCACAAGCAGCAGCCCCAGTGTCGAACGCAACTGGCAGTTTACATAGAGGCATGATCGTTCCACGTTTATAGATCCCGTCATTGGTAATGAGTGGAATAACTCACCATGACCCATTAGTACACGAGACACTCGTGACATCTTCAATGTCGACCTCACATGATGTATAATTGGTTTTTTAACCCTTTTGACTCTAATTCAGATATAGCACGCAGGTTTGCAAAATTAGAGGCGTTGATACAACGCATCCTCGAAATGTCGGTGCCTATCAAGAATAGCGCAATAAATAGCTTTATAGATTCCCTACTTGTGGATGCCGCGTTGGTGGAAATGCCTGAGAAAATTTAATTTTCCCAACATGAAGCCGTATGATGGAATGACAGACCCGAACGATCAAATCGCCTAGTACAGACAGAGGATGTTCACAGCTACCATTCCACGCAATCTCAGAGAAGCCTGCATGTGCAAAGGCTTTGGGTCAAACCTCATAGGATCAGTGCTTCAATGGTACACGAATCTGCCCAACAATTTGATTAACTCATTCCACAGCTGACGGCATACATTCGTTGAACAATTCGCCAGTAGTAGAAAGCTAGAGAAGCAACCTGATCACATATACACAATTGGACAAAGAAGAGGAGAGCGACTTCGATACTACGTCAATCGGTTCAACAAGGAGAAAGTATCCAATCCCACACTACAACCACGCTGACAGCTATATCAGCATTTAGGAAGGGTCTACTTCACTATTTAGACTTGTACAAAGAGTTAACCAAATATCCGTGCAAAACAATTGAGGACGTTCTTGCCAAAGCGTGGGCACAAATCAAGTGGAAAGAAGATGAGATAAATTACCATTCTTTTCGACATACAGAGCAGCTGGAATGCGATCCACCTTGAATTGTATCACTTCCAAAACTCTTCTTATTTATTCATCTATTTTGTTCATACATGAAACTGACTTCAGCGTCGGAGGGTCGTTGGTCGAACCAACAACTATCCCTAACGCTTGCTCTTTGTCGAATACAAACAGGATCCTACAATTAGGGATCAACAACGCTTAGTTGAGATCTACTGTCACCAACCAAGCAGCCTATCAAACAACATTCTACATACTGAATCTATACCCGTCTTCTACAGTCTACAGTCCTCATTGACCATAAAGACAGTTGAGCTGGGAGTAACTACATATTATGGCTTGACCTCCTGTACGTTATACTTTGTTACAAGTCGGGTATTTCTTGTGAACTCCCATTAAGAAATAAAAATATCAGTTAGCTTTCTTAAAAAATAGTTTTTAATCAACTTCGCGCTCAAACATACATAGCACTCGACAAGTAAGGCTTCTCCTGAATGATGCTCAAGCTCATGTAAAGTGCTCGACAAAACATCATTTGGTCTAGACTCATAAAGAGCATTCGACAAAACAAACATGTGGTCAAGACCCATGTAGAGCGCCCAACACCATTTGTTCCCATGTCAAGTGCTCGACTAAACAATATTTGGTCCCATATGGAACACTAAACTTACATTATAAGTGTCGCTACAACTAAGTATCGTTAAAAAGTTATCAGTCGACATGTGTAGAGCACACGTTATTACATGTAGAGTGCTCGACCATTACCGGGTCTAGGCCTATTGAGAGCGTTCACCACATAACCTTTGATCCTGCCCACTAAGAGCACTTGACTGATGTGGAGCGCTCAACCAGGTCCTTATTAACAAGATGCGTGCCTAAAGGTTGTAATGATTTTTGTCGAGCACATAAAGAACACTCGACAAAGACAACATCTAAACACCTATAGAGCGCTCAACAACCGTTATTATTTCTTAAAACACACTAATCATTCGACTAGGAACACAAGACCATTAAGCAAAAAAAAAAAAGCAATGTGCATTCGACATGAGTGCAGTGGAGCGCTAGACCAATAAAGGGGTAATATATCGCTCGACTAAAAAAAAAAGCAACTAAAGAGTTACTTAACTTGACTATGGTAGTGCGCTTTTGTTTAAGCATCATCAAATATCTTTGATAAAGCAATCGACTAGTCAAAATACCTTTAAGCAAAAAAACAAAAAATACATTATGTTCTATCACATAAAGCATAAGCTCACTATGTAGAACGCTCCATGAGTGTTTAAAAAGAGCTTATGGTAGATCGCTCCAAGAGAGCTTACCATGTAGAATGCTTCATAAGTGTTCAAAAAAGAGCTCACCTAGTAAAACGCTTCAAGAGAGCTCACGGTAGAGCGCTTTAAGAGAGCTCACCGTGTCGAACGCTTCATGAGTATTCAAAAATAGCTCACTATGTAGAACGCTCCATGAGTGTGTTCACAGTACCACATAGAGCAATCGACATCCACGAGATACTAATAAGCATTTGACCATACATTTAGAAAAGCGCTCAACATATCATTTTCACTCTACAAAAATGAGAAAGAAATTCTCACATTTATAGAGTGGGGGCAAACGGTAGTGGCCAAAAATCGTCAATGGGTTAGACCAAGAAACAAATAAATAATCAAGCCCAAAAGGAAAAGCTCAAAGTGAGAAATATTTAAAATCCAAAAAAAGTCCATGAAACCCAAAAGATCCAGAGCCCGGTGAGGTAATTGAAACAAAGTATAGCGTAGGCCACGTGGTAGAACACTCCCGTGGTAGAATGCTCCCATGGTAGAATGCTCCTGGGATTCGCGGGAGACTAACTCAAAAGCCATAAATGCATCATTTAACTCTCATAACGTGTAGACTCCTCCAGCGGGTGCATTAATGAGAGTTATGAAGAGTATTATAACGGTAGATGGTTCGATGTACAGTTATGAAGAATATCATAACGGTAGATCGCTTCATGCACAATTATGAAAAGTATCATAACAGTAGATCACTCCATGCACTAATAAGAAGTATCGTAACGCTTAAAGATCCTCCAATGGACACCCAAAAATCTTATCTATAAATACATATATCCTTTACAAGCCAAGGGGTTGGCATTTTGATACATAAAAACTCTCTAGACTCTTTCAATCTCACTCTCAAGGCTCACTTGGTCATAATCTCTCAATCATTCTTCCAACGACCTTCCAAAGGTCCACCGTCACATATTCTGGCCATACACTTACGATCTCCGATCACACTTCCTCATGAAATCCTTATAGGGAGAAATTAATATTCATTCAATATTAAGTTATTTTATTTTACATTCTTATCGCTTAATATTCTTTACATCGTCCTAATTTGAGCTGTCAGAGTGTCCTTGGCCGGCACCACCCCGAAGTCAAGTACATTTTGACTCTCTTGATTGTTGATTGTGCAGGTTGTAGTGCTTTTTTCCGCTGCCCTATGCGATTTAGGATCTACAATTAATAAAGAATGGAGCACTTGCTTTAAAGAAAAAAAATGAAATTAATTTGGTGCAATATTTTTCTTATTTTATAAATCTTAAATAGTTTTTAATTTAGTACTTAATAGGTCTTAATTTTAAGACTTTCTAATTTGTTTATTTGTTTTTTTTTCCTTAAATCCCTTTACTTAAATATTAAGTGATTTGGCTTATACTAAAGGCCGGCAAAATGGGTCATGACCTGTGAACCCGACACAAATTCGAAGTAAATAAATGGGTTCAGATTGGTTTAAATGGGTTCAGGTCAACCCGTGTAACCCATTTGTATAATCAGATCATGTCAGATCATGTAACCTAATTGGGTTGCGGGTTGACCAGAATAATCCATTTATTAGGGGTTTAGATTGTAATTTTATAAAAAAAATTAGGATTAAATTTGTAATTTTATTAAGTATATAAAGTAATTTTTGTCAATCCTAAATCTAAATCACCTTTATAAGTACTGCTCTCACCTCTCAGCAGTCAAACAAGCACTGCTGAGACTCTGATCTGTTCACATGTTGACTTGACCCAAATAATAATTATAATAATTGGGTTAAATGAGTCAACCCATGTGTAGATCCTAATTCACGGAGGGTAGTGGAAATGGCACTATAACCTGTACAACCAACAATACAAGAGAGTCAAAATGTACTTGACGCCGGGGTGGTGCCGGCCAAGGACACTCTGACGCTCAAATTAGAATAATATAAAGAATATTAAACAATAACAATAGAAAACACTAATGAATTAATAATAAAATAGCAATTTCTCCATATAAGGACTTTCCGGGGAAGTGTGATCGGAGATCGTGGACGTATGGTCGGAGTAATGTATGGCCGGAGCACACGACAATGGACCTACGGAGGTCGTCAGAGAAGAACTTATGTTGAGAATGAGATTGAGAGAGTATAAATGATTTTCTGTATCAAATTGTCAACCCCTTGGCCTGTAAGGGGTCTACCTATTTATAGACAAAGTTTAGTTATCCGTTAGAAGATCTCCTGGGCGTTACGATACCATCATTACTGTGATCTATCGTTATGATATTCTTGATAATAATTGTGCATGAAGCGATCTACCGTTGTGATATTCTTCATAATTCGATCTACCGTTATGATACTCTTCATAATTATGCTTGAAACGATCTACTGCCGTTATGATATTCTTCATAATTCCCATTAATGTACCCTGTTGGAGGGGTCTACACGTTATGAGAAATAAATGATGTATTTATGGCATTTAAGTTAATATCCTGTGAATCACGGGAGCGTTCTACCACAGGAGTGTTCTACTACGTGGCCTACTTCTACTTTGTTTCGATTACCTCACTGGGCTCTGTTTCTTTTGGATTTCATGGACTTCCTTTGGATTTAAATATTTCTTGCATTAAGCTTTTCCTTTTTGGGCTTGATAATTTCCAGCCCACTAACGATTTTTGACCACTATAGTTTGCGGCTATACAAATATGATAATTTCTTTCTCATTTATATAGAGTGACAATGGTGTGTCAAGCATTCTTCTAGAGATACGGTCGAACGCGTTTTGCATTTCTTGGATGTCAACTGCTCTATGTGGTATTTTGAACACTTATGGAACGTTTTACATGGTGATATCTTTTTTAAACCCTCATGGAGCGTTCTACAAGGTGATGGAGCATACTACACTGTGAGCTCTCTTAGAGCATTATATCATAAGCTCTTGGAACGTTCTACCGTTAGCTCACTTTGAGTGATTGCAAGGTGGATTCTCTTGAAGCGTTGTTACGCCTTTTATGTACCCGCAAGTATACGGGGTCGGCACAAGTAATATAGAATAGTGAGTTCTGATTATCGTTCCCACGAGGACGATTGATAACTAAATAATGATAATAACCACGCCTAATGCTATCTAGAATACTAATTCAAGATATGTGATGATTAACTTGTGACCTAAACAACTTTAAAACTATAACTATGATGTAAATCTTATCAGAGGTGAGAGGAACTAGGGAATTCGATTTCACCAACTAATCCTTATGATGTAAGGTAATTATGCATGGATGTTCAAGTTAACTATTGATGATCATGTTATATATTTATCCGAAGTCCTCTCTCAAGGTAATTCGAACCTATTCAACATATACTAACACCCTATCTCTCGATGACTAGTTAACTATATGAGAATGCAATAAACACAGAAACATATTCAATCACATAACTCACACCAATATATCTCTATTTGGTTCCTAAGTTATGGTGTTGATTTATCGAACACGTTGTGAACGTTTCCTCTCGGTACTTAACCTACAACAACAAGATATTGGATATTGGTGATCAAGCAATACACAAGCAATAAAGCATTAAATCAACACTCAATTAAATATCTTAATCCACCTAAACATGTATTAATCTCAATCATAATTCATAGTCGGATCCATCATCATCCCTAGTATAGGGAATTAGTTCATAACGAAGAAATAAGAATACATATTAAGTGTTCTCAAGAGTAACATTAAGAACAAAAGACTAAGGAAAAGATTGTGATAGAAAAACTCTAAACGGCTGGACTCTTGTCTAAACCCGATTTGATTGAATTTCTCCGTGCACAATTTCGACTTCTGCGAGTGATCAAAGTCATCTGATGAGTCGATCCAATGGCTAGTCTCCTAGGCCTTCTTCTCTCTTCTTCTTCCTCTTTCTCTCTCTCTCCCTTCTATTTTTCTGTTAAGTCTCGATCCTCCACTCAAAATCCCCGTTTTTTCTTTTATAATGATAGCTAGGGCTTCCACTTATTCGTTACTCGTGACTTGGCAACTCGCGGGCCAAGTTGCGACTCAACTCACGTGTGCCTCGGCCTTGGCTAGGATTTTTGCCTTCGCGACTTGACCAACTCGCGAGTAAGTCGCGGGTCAAGTCGCGTGTGTCTCGATCCCTGGCTGCTTTGATGGTCATCGCGACTTGACCAACTCGCGAGGAAGTCACGGGTCAAGTCGTGTGTGCCTCGGTCCCTTTGCTAGGATTTTTGGCTTCGCGAGTTGGCAAGGTCGCGAGCAAGTCACGATCCTAACTCGCGAGTCTTCTCTAGAAGAGCTGAAATGCAGTCTTCGAACTATGGCGAGCATCAAATCGACATTCAAGACTCGTTTTTGGTTGAGATCAACTGAAATAGCCAACGGAACCTATCAACCTGCACACTCAATAAACCCATCAAATATCTCCCATAATCGCTCTAAACTGGACAAAAGCACGGGTGAATGAAGTTCCATTTTCGACACGAAATAGTGCTAACAAGCGTCCTACTGTAAACTCTATTGGAGCAATCTACAAGGTGATAGAGCGTCCTACACAACAAGCTCTCTTAGAGCGTTCCATCGTAAGCTCTCTTGGAACGTTCTACTGTGAGCTTACTTGAAGTGATTGCAATGTGGGTTCTCTTAAAGCGTGCTACTGTAAACTCTCTTGGAGCATTCTACTGTGAGCTTACTTGGATTATTTGCACTGTGGGTTCAATTAGAGCGGTCTACCATAAGCTCTCGTGGAGCGTTCTACCATGACCTCACTTGGAGTGTTTACATAGTGGGTTCAATTGGAGCGGTCTACCATAAGCTCACATGGAGCGTTCTACTGTGACCTCACTTGGAGTGTTGGATTCAATTGGAGCGGTCTACCATAAGCTCACATGCAGCGTTCTACCATGACCTCACTTGGAGGGTTGGATTCAATTGGAACGGTTTACCATAAGCTCACATGGAGCATTCTACCGTGACCTCACTTCGAGTATTTACACAGTGGGTTCAATTGGAGCGGTTTACCATAAGCTTTCATGGAGCGTTCTACCGTGTTCTCACTTAGAGTTACATAGTGGGTTCTATTGGAGCGGTCTACCATAAGCTCTCATGGAGCGTTCTATCGTCTGCTCACTTGGAGTTTTTACACAATGGGTTCAATTAGAACGATCTACCACAAGCTTTCATGGAGCGTTCTACTGTGATCATACTTGGTGGATTGCTCTATACTTATCATAGATATTTAATGATGTTTGAACAAAAGCGATCTACCATAGTTAAGTAAAAATATGGTGCAATGCTTTCTTCTTGCTTTTTGACCTTTTTTTTTTCCACTAGTGCTTCCTCTTTTTCCAAGGTCGAATACTTTTTTACTTTTTGATATATCGACTGCTGCACTTTCATTCTTATGTTTGCGTGCTTTTTTTTTTCGTGTGAGCTTGCCTCACACTAACATTTTCTCTTTTTCTCACGTGTGAGCTTGCCTCACACTAACTTTTCTATTTTTCTCACGTGTGAGCTTACCTCAATGTGATTAATTTATATTCATCTTTTCGATAGTTTTTTGTTTGTTGTTCTTCTTTTCCTAATCAAATAATCAGTGTGTTTTAAGAAACAATAACCACTGTCGAGCACTCTATAGGAGTTTAGATGTTGTCTTTGTCAAGTGCTAGACAAAAATCGTTGCAACCTTTAAGCATGCATCTTGTTAATAAGGACCCGGTCGAGCGCTCCACATGAGTCAAGTGCTCCTAGTAGGCATGACCAAATGTTATGTGGTCGAACGCTCTCAATGGGCCTAGACTAGTAATGGTCGAGCGCTCTACATGTAATAACGTGCGCTCTACACGTGTCAACTATTAACTTTGTAGCGATATTTAGTTGTAGCGACACTTAGCTGTAGGTTGAGTGCTCTATATGAGACCAAATAGTATTTGGTCGAGAACTTGACATGGTCCGAGTGGTGTTGGGCGCTCTATATAGGTCTTCACCACATGTTTGTTTTGTCGAGCGCTCTATATAAGTCTAAACGAAATGGTATTTGGTCGAGCTCTCTTTATGACTTTAGATCAAATGGTGTTTGGTCGAGTGCTCTACTTGAGTCTAGAGCATCCTTCGGGATGAGCCTTGCTTGTCAAGCACTTCGTATGTTTGAGCGCGAAGTTGATTCAAAACTATCCTTTAGGAAAGTTAATTAAAATTTTTATTTCTTAATGGAAGTTCACAAGATACAAAAGATCAAGCTGTAGTGTGTAGTTGCCCCCAGTCTCTGTATGTAGAAGACGGGTATAGATTCAGTATGTAGAATGTTGTTCAGTAGTCTGCTTGGTTGATGCTTGTTGATTGCAATTGAGCGTCGTTGATCCCTAATTGCAAGATCAATTTAATGTGGGTCGCGCTCTAACTACTTTGTATGTTAAGAAGAATGGTAATTTACCTCATCTTCCTCCCATTTGATCTGTGCCCACGCTTTGGCGAGACCGTCCTCCATTGTTTTGTACTGGTATTTGGTTAACTCTTTGTACAAGTCTGAATCGTAGAGTAAACCCTTCCTGAATGCTAATATTACTGTCGCCTGGTTGCAATGTGAGATTGATACTTTCTCCTTATTGAACTGGTGAACGTAGTCTTAGAGTCACTCGCATCTCCTTTGACCAATCGCGTATATGTGATCAGATTGCTTCTCTAGCTTCCTATTGCTGGCAAATTGTTCGACGAATGTATCCGTCAGCTGTGTAAAGGAGTTGATCGAGTTGTTGGACAAGTTCGTGTACCACTGGAGTGCTGGTCCTACTAGACTTAAACCGAAGCCTTTGCATACGTACGCTTCTCTAAAGTTGTGTAGAATGGAAGTAGTGAACATCCTCTGTCTATATTGGGCGATATGATTGTTCGGGTCCGTCGTTCTATCATACAGCTTCATGTTGGGAAAATTGAACTTTCTCGGCATTTCCACCAACACAATTGCATCCATAAATGGAGAATCTGCAAAGCTATTTATTGCACTCTTCTTGATGAGAGTCGGCATTCCGGGAATGCATTGTATTAGCGTATCCATCTCTGCAAACCTGCGTGCTACATCCGAGTTAGAGGCAAGAGGGTTAGGATTTACTAATTCTACATCACATGAAGTCGACGTTGAAGGTGTCACGAGTGTCTCGGGTAATAGTGGGCTACAGTGAGGTGTTTCACCTATCGCCAATGGAGGTATTTGCAAACGTGGAGCGGTCGTGCCTTCATGTAGACCGCTAGCTGCGTTCAACATTAATACTGCTGCCTTGTTGCGTTCTACTATCGAGCGCTCCTTCATTGCCTATGTTAGCATGCTCTATGCCCATTTGGGGACCTCCATTATTAGGTAGGGTAGTTGGTAGTTGGCGCTCTACATTCACTACTTGGTCGGATGCTCGAATGGATCCTGGTAGGATGTCGTTGGGTTTGGAGAACGCTTGCATCCTTGTCTAGAGTTCTTAGTTCTCCACTCTCATGGCTTGGTTCTCCGCTTCCAAGGCTAAGAGCCTTTGAGAGTTTTCGTTCATCTGGGTCACTAGTGCTTGGAGTTGGGCTTTCATAGCGCTGTGATTTAAGCCGTTTGCCATGTCGTTTGTGAAAGGTAGATTGTTAGCTATGCTTGTTCGAAGATTGTCGTGCCCTACGGTGAACGCCAAATTGTAGATCCTAATTCACGTAAGGTAGCGGAAAGGGTGCTGCAACCTGCACAACCAACAATATAAGAGAGTCAAAATGTACTTGATACCGGGGTGGTGCCGGCCAAGGACACTCCGACGCTCAAATTAGAATAATATAAAGAATATTAAACAATAACAATAGAAAACACAATGAATTAATAATAAATAGATAGCAATTTCTCTCTATAAGGACTTCCATAGGAAGTGTGATATGAGATCATGGATGCATGGTCAGAGTAATGTATGGCCGGAGCACACGACGGTGGACCTATAGAGGTCGTCGGAGAAGAACTTGTGTTATGAATGAGATTGAGAGAGTATAATGCTTTTCTGTATCAAATTGCCAACCCCTTGGCCTGTGAGGTGTCTGCCTATTTATAGACAAAGTTTAGATATCCGTTAGAGGATCTCCCAGGCGTTATGATACCATCATTAGTGTGATATACCGTCATGATATTTTTGATCATAGCTGTGCATGAAGCGATCTACCGTTGTGATATTCTTCATAATTTGATCTATCGTTATGATACTTTTCATAACTATGCTTGAAATAATCTACTGCCGTTATGATATTCTTCATAATTTCCATTAATGTACCTGTTGGAGGGGTTTACACGTTATCAGAAATAAATGATGCATTGATGGCATTTAAGTTAATATCCCGCGAATCACGGGAGTGTTCTACCACGGGAGTATTCTACTATGTGGCCTACTTCTATTTTGTTTCAATTACCTCACTGGACTCTGTTTCTTTTGAGTTTTATGGACTTCCTTTGGATTTAAATATTTCTTGCATTGGGCTTTTCTTTTTTTGGCCTGATTTATTGACTTGTTTCTTGGGTCAGTCCACTGACGATTTTTGACCACTACACCATGTAACTCAATTATCTAAACGTATCTTGCCAGATTAAAAGACATTGATTTGTTTAAATAAACAGGTCGTATCGGATTGAGTTCTAAACGGATTTATATATTGTGTCGTGTCGAGTTGAGTTCAACCCAACTCGCGAATCCGTTTTGTCAGCCCTATGTAACGCCTTCATCTTAAGTATTTATTTTCATTTGATAATAATTAATTATCTTAATTATTTTAAAATAAATAGAAATAATTATTTCATTTGAATACTCATGAAACACCTTCCTCAAGTTGACAAACGACAGAAACAAGAAAACTATGTTCCATCGTTAGCTCAACAAACCAAAAAACATTTACATTTTCTTCAATAAAGAAAAACCGAAGTGAAACAAATTGACATTATCAAACAATTAATACTAACTAACTAATAATTGTAACATCAATTATTTATTTTAGTTTTGACAGTGAAAACGCGCATGTTCAAACAACTTGGTTGAAGTCTCACTCATTATTTTATTTCATTAATCAAACTTATTATTTTATTTTGTAAATTCTGTCATATATATAATATTCAACGCTCACTATTGGAAAACCAATCCAAACGCGGTCTTCTTGCCTATTGCCATTTGCCAACCACTAGTGACTTACTATTACAATTATTTTATAGTCACGCGCACGAGACTCAATTATTACCTCACTACACACACACCCACACCCACGTTTTTGCTAGCTTTTCTTTTTGTTGGATAAATTCCATTCCACTATCGTATGTTTCTCTATTTACAAGTATAGATACTAAGATATACGCTCGAATTGATGGTAGGACCAACAACCTGCAAAAAAATAATAGATGAATATAGAGCACTTGAGTCATTGAGGTGATGTCAGCCAAATATACTCCAACGCCCAAGTGAGTAAATATGTCTAAATTGATAAAAGAAACGTAGAAGAGTCAAATCTGTATAGGGTAGACGTTGAGCGTAACTACCTATGGTAGGTATCGAGCGTAGATTAGTTGGATGAAGGAAGATAAAATGGATGGATCATTATTGGTGTCGAGTTGGGCAGCTTAAGGCCTGGGTTCAACACCTAAAGGCTGGTCTTATCTTTACTAGATTGCAAGCGCTATGTCGAGCTGAGAGTGTTAGTGATTTCTTACTTAGAGTAAATAGTATTGAATCATGTGAGAGCTTTTTCTAAGGCTTAGACCTTAATTTATAGGCGAGAGGTTCTAATCCCGTTGGGATATCCCCTGAGATCGTGCCCCGAGATCTTAAGTATCCCTGTGATCTCGGGATAAGGTCATGTCATTAACTAGGTGATTGACATTGTTTGACCGGTTCTAAGTGTTAACTTGGTCCAGGTCGGTTTTCACTCACACATGGATTGGGCTTCTGATGAGGTTTTGGGCCGTACTAGTGCGTTGGGCTTGGTAGTCTTGCAAAATATAGTTGGGCTTATTTTTGACCACTACAATATGCAGAATTAATTTTTAGGAAAATTGACAGTTGGCCACCAACCGTGAGTGTTGACCGTAAAAAATAATTGTTAACCGTAAAAATGTATAAAATTAATACTTCTAGATCTCTACCATTTATTTGGATGGTGGAACCAGTGGAATTCATGGAAAAAAATATATTTTTAAAAAATTTAAATTTAAATCTAAGATCTCCACCGTCTATCTCTGAGATGGACGATGGAGATTTATTCTAAAAAAATTAGAAAAAAAAAAGAAATTTGAGGGACTTGGTGCAGATTATCTCCACCAGATCTATTTGGAGACCTTTAGATCTCCATGGCCATTGGAGCCTCCCACTTTTCGCGAACCAGAGGAGGCTTGCGATGGTTCGCAATCTTAGGTTCGTGAACCATGAGAACTAGGGAGGTGAGTCTCCCTTATTAGCGATCTATGGATCTTCACCCTTCTCTCTTCCTTATTTTTTTCGTTTAAAAAAAAAAAAAATACCCACTTCAGTTTCTGAAGACGGTGCAAATCTCAAGTTTTTTTTTTAAAAGCTTTTTTTTAAATAGATCTCTACCGTCCATCTTATATGAGATGAATGGTAGAGATCTTGATTCTTTTTCTTTCTTTTAGTTTTTTGAAATAGATCCTCACCGTCCATCTTAAATGTGGATATCTTAATTTTTTTTTTCTTTTTCAAATACTTTTTAAAAATGTGAAATGATTAAAATAACATTAATATTATTGACTTTGACTCACATTGACTAATGATAGGAGAATTAGTTGTAAATATTTTTAAGAGTTAACTCCGCTTCTAAATAGGATACCTCATGTAGGATGAAATTTGTCCTTTCATTATTCCTTTTTTAATCTCAACATTATTATTTTTTTTCTTTTTGAAGGGAGAAATCTCAACACTATTGAATTAGGGGTTCATCTAAACTTAAATATTTACACCGTGAGCAACTCAATAATACAGTAAAAGAGTTTTTCCACATTATATAATTTTGAAAGTAAAAAATTGAAACTTGAAGCTGTATCATAAATATAATCATAAATGTGAAAAGAGAAATGTCTAAATTTTTTTTTTTTTAAAGGAAGAAATGTCGAAATTCATACCTAATAATTATAGAAAATGGTATAAGTATCAACTAACCTTTTCGTGGTTACTTAAGTCTTACCCAACAGCATAAAAGCCCCCAAGCACAGTAATTCTTTTCACATTTGTTGATTAAAAAAACAGAAAGATAGAAAAGTAAGTAAAAATGGTGGGAGTGGTGTATTTTCTGATTCCCTGAACATGCTTGTGTTGTGTGCTTATTCTACATGTGATGTCAAGAGACTTACATCCAAGTTGCCCCCACGTTTCTTTGCACATTTTGCGGCTACCCTCTCTTTACCATTTTCCAAGAAAGCAAAAAAACTTTGCTTTCTTCAAAGTAAGAAAAACAAACAGTTCCACTGCAATTCAAAAAAATTTTCCTAACCTCTAAATACAATTACTCAAATCAGTACATAGGTAAGCACTTTTTATGTTTTGAGTTTGATCTGGGTAATGCTGCATTTGCCCATTAACCAACAGTTTTCTGCTTGTTGCCGAAGACCAGTTCAGGACTTGGACTGGAATCTATTTTTTCTATTTGTTGCTCTAAATTTTGTGTTTTCAATCTGGGTTCTGCTCACAGCAACAGGTGAGTGTTTTCAACTAGGTTTCTTTAGTTTTTGTAATTATATAGGTGTCTTTGAACCTTGCCAATACAATCTTGAAATTTCTTGTTGAGGACTTTCGGTAGATGAGGTCAGCGTGAATGTCTGGAATCAGATTTTTTTTTAGATTATGGAGAATTCGAAGATTAGCGGTGTCATATGAGATGACCCAGATGAGGTCTCGCTGAGACAAATACTTTTGTATAATTTTGGAAAAAGATGGGAAATTTGGATGTTATTGATTTTGCCACAAGACATTTGGAAACTTGGGACGTGTAGCTTCACATTGCAGTCAATTTGATTAATTTGTTTTCACAGAAACCATGACTTCAGTTTTACCTCCTTCAAATTCTTTGCCTTCTGTGATTCCACCAACTTCTACTGATATCTCACCTCCGTTGCCAGCATCACCACCACCTTCGAATTCATCAACCGCCACTTCACCACCACCTACATCACTACCCAACCAGACCACTGACTCCCCACCTCCTTCAACTCCTACAACTCCTGCAATTCCTTCTGACGCTTCATCCCCTCCGCCTCAATCTCCTCCTCCAGTTGTTCCTGCTGCCCGTCCCTCATCACCCCCGCCATCACCATTGCTATTGCCACCACCATCAACAACACCACCACCAATTGCACCTCCTCCATCAACACCAACTTCCCCACCACCATCACCTCCAACATCGCCCCCACCATTACCTCCAGTTGTGACTTCCCCTCCACCTCAAACCCTGCCCCCATCACCGCCATTGATTCTTTCTCCTCCTTCACCTGAAGCAGCTCCATCACATCCATCTCCAATGCCACCACCTCCCCAGGTTGTTACCCCGTCGCCACCTCCTCCAGTTGATGTCCCAACACCACCTTCCTCTAATTCTCCACCTCCACCGGTATCACACCCGCCTAAAAGTGCTCCTCCCCTTACACCTTTACCCCCTACTTCTCAATCTACTCCTCCACCAGTTAAAAGTTCTCCCCCACCATCCACATTGTCACCACCACCTCCGTCAGATCCAACATCCACTTCACCACCTGCAGTTTCCCCTCCTTCTCCTCCAAGTAATTCATCTGCAGTTGGAAGTCCTAATACTTCACCTTTACCATCCATTCCAACTGAGAAACCAACTGCAAGATCGACTAATGATTCTGATGTATCAGCGAATACTTCATCCATGAATTCAGGGGGTTTAAACACTGGAGGTGCGGTGGCAATAGGCATTGTGGTTGTGTTTATGGTGCTAAGTCTTCTTGTAATGGCTGTGTGGTTTGCACGGAAACGAAAGAAAAAGAGAGCTGAACCACATATTGGTTACACTATGCCTTCTCCCTTTGCTTCTTCACAAAATTCAGGTGATGTATTATTGCACATTGCCCCGTCATTTTTCTTATGGCTATGTGGTGGTTACTCTAAATTTTCAGTCTTGATGTATATTTATTCAGATACCAATTGTTTCTTTTACTAAAAGCTTTATGAACTTATAGATCTTCGCAAAATTGGATAGAGTTTGTAATTACTTGGTATAATTTTGGATCTTCAGTAATGAAATACCATGTCAACAAAAAAGACTAGATCTATGTTGGGTAGTGCAGCTTTACCTTTACTAGATTGGGCTAGGAAAAACTGAAATATATATATGTCAATTACTATTAAGAATTGATAAGTTGTCTTTAATGTGATCATTATCGTTTTACATATTGTATCACATTTCTACATGCTTTTTGAGGGATATCTGATTGGTTAATGAATGTATTATGCATGATCTATGCTGTTGGGTTCTTGTAATGCAACAAGTGAGCTCAACTCAATTGTTTGGCAATTCCTATTTATCTCAACATTTTTACATTTTTCATAACTGAACCAAGGCCTAGAGATATGAATTTTTCACTTTTTTTACCTTCTTGTTTATGGCCCTAAAACATAATGTTGTTCAGAATATGTTTTCCATATGTTCTCATAGTATGTCAGTCTAAATTGCTATGGTTATTTAAATCCATTCTTTTTGATTTAGCTATTTAGCTAGTTGCAACAGAAAGGTAGTGCAAATGGGGGCGCTGAAGTAAAATTAGTTACTTGTGTATGATTTTCAGATTCAGCATTTTTAAGGACACATTCTCCAGCTCATTTTGGAAGTGGTTCAAACAGTGGTTTAATATATTCCCCGTCAGAGTCAGGTGGAGTTAGTAACTCAAGGTCATGGTTTACATATGAAGAACTAGTCCATGCCACAAATGGGTTTTCAGCACAAAAACTTTTGGGTGAAGGTGGATTTGGTTGTGTATACAAAGGTGTCCTGACAGATGGAAGAGAAATAGCTGTGAAACAATTAAAGATTGGTGGTAGCCAGGGGGAGCGTGAGTTCAGAGCAGAAGTTGAGATTATTAGCCGAGTACACCATCGTCATTTGGTTTCACTAGTCGGTTACTGCATATCTCAGCATCAAAGGTTGCTTGTCTATGACTATGTCCCGAACAATACTCTTGATTACCATCTCCATGGTAAGACATACTTCTGAGTTTAGAAGTTTTAGTCTTTTCCCCTGTAAGCATTCATTTGTATAACCTGCAAATAGAATTCAAGATCAAAGAATATCCCACTTAAGATATCTTCATGGTCTGGAACCATCCATTTTTTTGACATTGTATAGAAAATGGCTCCTCCTCTGATAGTTCAGTTATTTTTGAATTCTTTCAAGAGCTGATGAGCTTTTTCATGCCCCTTTTATGATCCTGAGAATAGATGCTTCAGTTTGAATGCAAATAGATCCCTTTTGAAAATGATAATTTTATTTGTCGCTGTGAAATTTTGCAGCTGAAGGCAGACCAGTTATGGATTGGGCAATCAGAGTAAAGGTTGCTGCTGGTGCAGCTCGTGGGATAGCTTATTTACATGAAGACTGTAATTTTCTTCTTCCTCTTACTGGACTCATTTAAAAAATTATGAACAAGAAAAACCATTTTTGTGATATTTTGTTTCTGGAACAAAGTTATTATTATTCCTATGCCCTTCAAGTGCACACAAAAGACTAGACTAATGAGTTACAGAACCATCTTAAATTATTTAAACAAGATCAAGTTTAATATAGAAACAATTCATTACGAAGGGGTCAAAATTTGTACAGAACAAAACTCTTTATAGGTTTATTATGTGTTTTACTGTCTTAATCCCTTAAATTTATCTTACATACTCAAAAGAATGAAATTTCTATCTTTCTCGTGTTCTTCTAGCCTTACTTTTATCTGTTTTATGTCATCTACTGAGATGTTTCCTTTTTTGGTTTACTAGGCCATCCCCGCATTATTCACAGGGATATTAAGTCATCAAATATTCTTCTTGATAACAAATATGAAGCGCAGGTATGCCTTTTCTGCTACATTAATTTTCTTGAAGAAGAACAAGTTGGTTTTATCTGGGTTGGGTTGATTGCTCCTACTGCCCTGAACTTGTTCCTTGTCAGAGCAGATGAAGTGTTTGCCATGTTTTGTTATATAAAAGTTGAATTTGGCAGCATTAAATTTGTTTAATGCCGAACGTGTCCCACTAATGCACATGGCAGCTTGATTTTTTTCCTTCCCCCGTGTTACTTTATTGCACATGATTCATGTTTCTAAATATGGCCTTTCTATATCAGGTTTCAGATTTTGGTCTCGCAAAGATAGCATTGGAATTGGATTCTAATACACATGTATCTACACGTGTAATGGGAACCTTTGGGTAGGTGAACTCTATTTGATGAAGCTGATATTTCTTGAAGAACTAACAAACTTTCATGCATGTGTATACTTCTGTTATTGTTTTTGCCTGTCTTATAACGGTATAATTAATATTGTTATTTTTTTAAGGGCATAGACTTTTAATGGTCTGTGCTCTGTCTGTCAGCAGTGTGTAATTTTATTAAGCACTTAATTGATGTTTAAGGGCTTTTATATCCAATTGAGCTAATAGATGATACATCTTTTTATCTCTGATGTGTTCTCGCTCATAATTCTATTGTATATTTCTAACTAATGGAGTTGTAATTTCCAGATACATGGCCCCAGAATACGCAACAAGTGGCAAGTTGACTGAAAAATCTGATGTGTATTCATTTGGGGTTGTGCTTTTGGAGCTAATTACAGGTCGCAAGCCCGTGGATGCCTCTCAACCGTTGGGTGATGAAAGCCTGGTTGAATGGGTGAGTTGCCTGTTTGAAATGAACATTAAACTAGATGTGTATTTGGATTACTTATGCTCCATTAACCTGTTGGGTGATCAGCTAGTGCATTTCATTCCTTATCGCAATGCTGAATAGTACTGACTTACGAGATATAGAGCCTGTTTGGGGCAGCCTTTTTAAAGCGCTTTTAGCTTTTTCAGTAAGCTGGATCCAATAGTTGTTTGTTAAACCTCCCGAAGACTGCTTATTGGAGAATCTGACCAACTTCAGCTTCTAGCTTAAGCAGAAAGCTGGTCATAACTTTTAATGAATTTTTTTAGACCGAATTATCTCTCATCTTATATTAAAATTACAAAAAAAAAAAAAACACTAACCTTAAATATTAAAAATTAGACAATAATAATTAATAATTCATTAAAAATAATTAATATTTTTTTTATCTTAAATATTTTCATACCAAAAAATAAAAAATAAATAATTAAACCAGACTAATGGTTTTTATCTTCAATATTTAAAATGAATAATTAAAATCTTACTAGTATTTATTTAGTTATCTGAAAATTGATTTTTATAATTAATGTTAGAAGATAATTAATAAATTCAATGAAGTCTATTTTTATATTAGAATTAAAGTAAAAACATTTAAATATGCTTAATATATATAAACAAATTTCCATCAACAAATTAAATAAATTAATTATACTAAGATGTCAATTTTGGTCAGTTTATAATTCCACAACAGTTCAGCCATATAGTTTATCAAATACCTTAATACATCCTTTTCAACCCACATTACTTTTAAAAATACAGTTTACCAAAACACTCAATAAATTTTTTTTAAAGCTACAGCCACAGCTCTTTAAAAAAGCTAAAGCGCTACCAAACTAGCCCATAGCCTTGTCAGTAATTACCACGTTGCATGCGATGGTTTTGTTGGCAACAACCAGGACAATTTTAATGATGTTTGTCAATATTGGGTTATTAATGTTTACTGCTAGAATATCTGATATATATTAAGCCCTAATGGGCATATTATTATTTTGTATACCCTTAGCTTGTATGTCATTTTCATATAAAGTTGGAGGATGGGGAAGTTCTATCATCTATGCTAGCTCAAGAAAATTTGAACTACTGTAGATTAGGCTTCTTCATATTTAGTGTTAAAACAAAAGTATTAAATTAAATTTTGTATGTAAAAATATTTTGTTTTAAATTTATCCTTGCCTTTGGAGATGAAAAATTTTTAATTAAATTTTTGTATTTAAGTTTTCTAGCATATTTATTTGTATAATAGATAACATATTAATTTTTTTCTAAGCCAATGTTGAGGTCCCAAATTCAAATCTTTTTGCCCCAAAGTCAAATAAATAAATAAATAAAATAATTAATCCTCCTTGTGACAGAATTCATCAAGCTTTGCTAACCAAAAGTAGAGTCAACTGTTGTATCTTATTCTGTCTATATTTTCTTAGGACTGTTTTTAAGCTCCTTTCACTAAGCTTTGGGGACCGCCCTTTGTGGTTGGCTTGTTCACTCTTTTTGTGGAAAACTCTTTCTCTTATATTTCTTTCCTTTTGATAGGTTTTCTACTGAGGGATTCTCATATTAAGATATGAGAGGACTTTGATGAAATTCAATGAATTTTGATGAGATTTGTTTTATGGATGATAATGACAATAAAATAGACTTGGAAAAAAAATTGAAAATTTTTCAGGAATTGTAACTATTTTTTTTTTCAATTTTTCTCAAGTTCCTTAATTTTTTTTCCTTTTTTTTAATGGTTATAATAAAAAAAAAAAAAAGAAAAAAAAAGTAGTTATCTTGTTGGAAAAATTTTGAATTTTTTTTTTCATTTCATCGTTCTTATCAATCCCAGAATACATCTCATCACAATGTTTCAAAATTCATTGAATTTTGTTAAGATCTTCATGGATCTTAATATATTGGATCTCTTATATATCTTTTTATTGCAATTGTGCTTTGATTTGACCTCCAAAGGAAATATTTATCTTTGGTTGGATCTTAAATAAATAAATTGTACAGTTAAGTGAATAGAAAAAAAAAATGTCCAAGAAATAATCTTTTGTTGTATATGGTCATTATTTGTTTAATATACATAAATGAACATTGGAATAAAATTATGCTTTCTTTAATTGCTTAGACTACATGTAAAGTTATTTTTTATGGACCCTGAATACTTATACCTATTTTTCTCTGGCTTCCCCCTTTTCCCTGTTTTGCATCTAAGCAAAACATTGCTGTTTGTCTTCAACAACATTATATTAATGATAACTGCATGACGGGTTTATTCAATGAATAATGATAATTTATGCCAGTTGATACATAAGTGGTTGGAAGTTCACTTGGCTTGTGCATTTTGGATTCTTGTGCTGGGAGCTTAAATGGTCATTGTAGAATTTAATCAGTGATGAATTTATGTATGGAACTGTTTTTACATTTACATTTTAGATGGAATGCTTTATCCACCATTTGCCAACTGTTGTGTCCTTTGCTCCACTCTTCCTGTGGGTTTTCTTTTTTGGCAGAATGGCATGGAAGATGGTTTTTGAAGGAACGCGGTCGTAAGGCAATTTAAAGATCATGTAGTTTAACATAATTCATGTGTTGTTCAGGCTCGACCCTTGCTTAGTGAAGCGCTTGAACATGAAGATTTTGAAGCATTGGTAGATGCAAGGCTGGAAAAGAACTATGTGAACAGTGAAATGTTTCGGATGATTGAGGCAGCTGCTGCTTGTGTGCGTCATTCAGCTACAAAAAGACCAAGAATGAGTCAGGTAATCATGTTTTTAACCACGGAGACAATTTAGCTTTGCATTAATTACTATATCAGGCTTAATAACAGAGGTTATCTTTCTTTATCTCCTCAGGTAGTGAGAGCTTTAGACTCACTAGATGAGTTATCAGATCTCAATAATGGAATGAAACCCGGTGAAAGTGGAATTTTTAATTCAGCACAGCATTCTGCACAAATCAGAATGTTTCAAAGAATGGCATTTGGAAGTCAAGAATACAGTTCAGATTTTTTCAACCAAAGTCAGAGTAGCTGGGCAAGTCGAGAGCAAGGGGATCGGGATGGACGTACCTATATACCATAAATGCATCTAGGAGTATGAAGAAGAGTTTAATGATTACTTTTCCCATCCCAATTGCAAACTTACAACATATGATTCGGAATTAGAAACAGTTTGTTCGGAAACTGATTGAAATTTGAGTCCCTCAACTGAGATATACTGAAACCGGGTACTGCTGCTGACTTCTTGTAAAATCTTGTTTTCATTTATACATTTTTACTTGAATGTAATTCTTTTTGTTGGCTTAGCTAATATGATTATGCCTGATTTTGTATTCTTATTTTATGTAGATTCATCAATACAGCTTCAATTTACATTTGTTTTTGGTAATTCAATATGATTGGTGTTTATATTCTTAGCTGCAACAGCTTTCTTGAACATTTTATCAACAGCTTTTTTTTTCTCCGTGAGAAATGTTTATGAAGTATCATGTCATTATGTTATATGTCCATCACTATAAATTTTTCACTTTTTATGGGAATCACACAGGTTCCATATTTTTTTGTGATTTTACATTTTTAAATGTCTTTACCCGTATTAGCATTTTTAGTCCTTATGACCAAATATTTATCAGTTAACTTTGATATAATATTTTAAATTATAATTTTACTCTTTAATACTATTTAATTTAGCTAAAATAATAAAATTATCAATAATAAAATCTAAATAAATAATAAAAAAAAAACAACAAACCCAAGAACAACTTGAATAAAAACCCAGGAAAAAAAATATTTGCAAAATAAGTAAATATACAAATATGTAGTAGAAAATAAATAATTTAAAAAAAAAAAATTGAGGAGACCCACGAATGGAGTAGACCATGGACTCCTCCTGTATCTGGAGGAAGCAACGGCATCCTCCGGCAAAGGCCATTCCATTTAATTTTCTTGTTAAATCTAAATTTATAAATATTTTTTCTTTTGAAAGGATGTTATTATTTTATTTATTTTATTATTATTATTATTTTAATTAAGGTTTTTTTTTATTCAGTTTGACATGTGTACATATTTTTTATACATCACAATTTTAATTTTTTTTATTATACATGCGTCAGTATATTAGTGGATTAATGCATTAGTTTTGACTAAAATACATTTGTGTTCATCAGTTTTGATTAATGCTTGACTAATGAAAGAATCAAATTGGTGAACTTTTTTCTTTTTTTTTTTAAAAAGTGTGATTATCATTTGGTCTCTAAATTTTAAGAAATTATCAATTTTTTAAAATAGTTATAATTAATGGTATTCTTAGATCCTAACTTTTAAGAAATATATCTATTTGATTTCTCTGATCAAATTTATGCCAGTCAAACTTAACAGAATTGGTAAAGAGACTGTTTTGCCCTTGACTCTATTTAAATGAGTCAAAATTACATTTTAACCTCAAAATTTTAAAAAGATTATTAATAATTAAAAGGGTAATATGGTCATTTCATTTTAATATTTAAAAAATAATATTTAAAATATATTTTGTAATGGATCTCCATCGTCTATCAATCTTAATGGACGGTGAAGATTATATTGAAATTTTTTTAAAAATAAAAGTGAAAATGAAATATTTTTTTAAAAAAAAATTGAAAATTCGAAATGGTGGAGATCCAACAAAAAAAAAAAAAATTCAAAGTTTGAAGATGGACGAACCCAGAAAACTGGGTTCGTTGATCTTCAACGAACCTAGTTTCTAAGTTCTTCCATCTTCGAATTTTGAATTTTTTTTTTTTTTTGTTATTGGAGATCCATATTGGATCTCCACCGTCCTATCCATCTGGATGGATGGTGAAGCTCCACCATTTTAAATTTCAATTTTTTTAAAAGAAATTTAAATTTTCACCTATCCATCAAGATTGATGGACGGTGGAGATCTATTGAAATTTTTTTAATTTAATTTTTTTTAAATTTTGAACTAGGGGTAGATATGTCATTTCACTAATAATTTTACTTGTTGACTCATTGATAGGTTTAAAGATAAAAATACCCCTGAAATCGTTAAGTTTGACTAACTGTTGACTTACAGAAGAACCAAATTGATACATTTTCTAAAAGTTATGGTCCAATGATACATTAACCATAACTGCTTTAAAAAATTGATAATTTTTCAAAACTTAGGGACCAAAATGATAATCCCCCTAAAAAAAAACTAGGGACTAAAGATCCTAATATGTTAAAAACATTTCAAAAGGTGATAAATATCGAAAAATGTGGTACTTGTATGAATATTTCCATTTTTTATTTTGTCTCAAATATCATTCCCGGCCGTGGTTGAAATGAGTGAAAGACGAGACTCAGAAAATTATAGGCGGATCCAAGAATTTATATTACATCTGCAGTTCATCAAAATAATAAAAATAAATTAAAAAAGCTAAGGATTTAACTAGTATACAGAATATGTATAGTTACAGTGGTAATTATGAGAGAGTTTTATTTTCTTGTTTTATTTTTATTTATTTATTTTTCTAATTTTCACTTTTGATTTTTGTAAACTTATATTAGAATCCAATATTGTAACTACATAAAATATGTATAGTAGCATGACCCATCTCTTCAATTATCCAATTATAGCAAACATAGAGGGGGCAAATGGGTTTCTCCAACTTTTTCGCGTAATTAAAAACTCAAACATAAGATCAATATTCATCGCTCATAAAATTACAAAATCTAATAAAAATTTAAAACTCCTCCTAAATATGAACCTCAAACAATAATTTTTCAGTTAAAAGAAGATATATTTGCTTTATAAGAAACATATACTCAGTAAATCCTCTCTAAATTTTTAAAATTATAAATAAGAACTTATAGAAATCGTGTATCTATGAAAAGTCGCTCGAAAAATATAAAACAAATAATATATAATCTCTAAGCAATGTCGAACTTCAAAATAAAACTTCAATAAGTTTTCTAATAGAATTCAAACCAGTAATCATCCTAATTGTTATTAAAAAAAAAAAAATGAAAATTCCTACTTTTCGCCTAAAATTAGCGAGGTCTTATAAACTTATCACTTTCCAAAAACTTTTCTATTCTTATCAACATTTGTCATGAACTTACAAAAATACTTCTGTCAATTGACAAACTCAATCCAACATCTCTTCTATTATCACTTTATCTATTTTCAAAATTAGACATCGTTTCTCTCTCTTCTTCTTAACTCTTCACATTTCTCCCTTTTTTTCCCTAAACTCTTTCCCAGTTAACCTTACTTACTTACAACTTAGGTCTACAATAGACTACTTCAGATTCATAATTTAGTCGGTTCTACACGTTTTCGTCAATCCAAACTTTATCTCTATCAAACTCTCTTCTCCAGAGTACAATTTTACATGCTTCTTTTGTAGAAAATCAATTTTACACGCTCATTTGTAAAAAAAATAATTTTACATGCTAGTTTATACACAACAATTTTACACTATTAGTTTGTACTACAACAATTTTATACGCTAGTTTGTACACAGTCCATTTTACATGCTAGTTTGTAAACAATCAATTACATACACTAATTTGTATACAATCAATTATATATGCTACTTTGTGCACAATTAATTTTACCCGCTATTTGTACACAATCAATTTTATACACAAGATACGTACCAATTACACATGTTGATTATTCAACATATTCCAATTGGTTTTATAATTCACATATCAATTTTACACGCCAATTGCGCACATTGATTTTAAAAACTTGTGTGCGAGAGCATCCTACGAACACAAATGATGCACCGATTGGAACCGTGGGTTGGTTGTGGTTTTAATTTTTTTTTTTTTTTCCAATTCCTACACATCCTGCCTGCAAAATTAAAAAAACTATTATAAAGAATCTCTTACACATCCTCCATGCAAAAGATAAATTTTATTCTTATATGAGTTAATGCATTGATGAAAGATGGGTAAAACAACAAAGAGGGAGTAAATGGATTCAAGCATTATACAAAACTGGTGGGATAAAATGTTTTATCACCCATTACATGCTTGCATGTAAATTTTATTTTTAATTATTTTTTAATCATGATTAAAGTTTAGTATAATATTTATATTAAAATTATTCTTTTTTATTCTTATAGCTTACTATTTGATCCCAATGTACCAATATGGAGACACCATTGGGGATCATTCAAATCTTCTAGAAATCGTACATAATGTCTATATAAAATTAGACCTTAAAGTTGCATGAATTGCTAATTTTAAAAATTAGGTAAAAAATTATAACTTACAACCAATTTTATAATTCCAAGATGGACTTCCTGCATGGGAGTATGATGTCACATTAATATATATTATTTACATACTGATCTCATGAATGTAGCTCATATATTTTAAGGACGGAAAAAAACATTTTGGTGAACGAGTAGCCATTGCAGACTTGCAACTAGAAGCAAAATGCAACTGGGCATATAACTTTTATTACAAAAATCTTAATAAATAATGATATCATTGAAATAATATTCATATTTATAATACCTATTAATTTTTATTGCAGCTGATTGGTGGGTAATATATGGAAACAGTGCTCCATCATTAAGTGCAATAGCAGTTCGCATATAGTCACGAACAACATCATATTTTGTATACGAAAGAAATTGGTTCACATTTGCTTTAATCCATACAAAACAAAGGAACCGTCTTACCTATTCTAATCTTGAGAAACTTGTTTATTGTTATTATATTATATATGAAATTAAAACTAGGGATATGGTACATGAAAAAGATAAAGTAATTAAAACTGATTTTATAGATCTACTTCGAATAACTGCTGAAGTAGCAGACGATAATGAGAATCCTATTTTTAACTAGATTAGACCTCCCTACTTGGATGATGAGGGGAAAGCTCAATTCGTATATTGCTTCTCATGCTCAAAACATGAGAATAAATGTTGAACTAGTGATTAGAGAAAAAGTTGGTGTGGATCACGAAGTTACGGTTAATAGCTCTTTCGATGACCAACATGCCTCTAATGGAAATAATGGAGGAAAAAATGATGGAGATGATGAGGATGAGGGAGGCTCTTGGGATGTATAGACACGAAAAATAGTTATTTGGATAATCCGCAGACAGGGTCAAGTTTCCTAAGTACCATATTATGGTAGTTATGGAATTTATTATGGTTATTTGATTATCTTTCGCCACAAATACTATATGTAATACCTATGCATGCAGATTAATAATATCCACCAAGTTGGGTAAATCCAAACTACCCAATTTATGGATTCATTGGAAGAGATCAAACAACATACTTGTGGCATGTTAATAACTACCTTGAAAACTATGGAAGCACATTTTTTAGGAAAATTATTATTCGAATCAAGATGAAAATATACCTTATGTCTTTAAACAACTTAGAAATTCATTTTGGCATTAAATTTTAGACATGTAGGGTGCGTTTAGTGCACGGGATTGGATTTAACTATTTTTTTGGGGATATGATATGATTAGATTGGATATAATTATACTGGACTAAATTAGTATTGTAATGTATTTGGTACAGTATGGATTGGACTAAAAATAGTACTGTCTTTTACTTGGTGTAGTATAGGATAAGATAAAATCAAAATAGATTAAATTAATTTTCATATAAAATAAATTTATTTTAAAGTAAATTAAATTCATTTTAATTAAATAAAAAATAAAATTAATTCTAAATCAAATAAAAATATATTTAAATTAAATTTAATTAAAAAATATATTTTTGAATAAAAAATATTTAAATTACTTTTCAAATAAATAAAATATTGAAATTATTTTTAAATAAAATAAGATGATTTTAAATAAATAAAAATATTAAATTAAATAAAAATATTAAATTAAATTTGAGTAAATATTAAATTATTTTGAATTATTATATATATTATGAAAATATTTAATTTTTGATAAAAGAAAATACTTTTAGTATTTTAATAAATAAAACTATTTAAAATTAATTATATATAAAATAATATTATTTTCAGTTGATATTAAAAATATTAAAATATAAGAAATTGAAAAAAAGAGGGAGAGAGAGAAACAGCAAAGAGATGAAAAGAGAAGATAAAAAATAAAAAATAAAAAAATAATGAGAGAGCGGGGATAAAATTATCCCTGGAGGGGTTTATTTTATTCTTCATTGATTGGATAAAAATTAAGTTTGGACAAAAAATAGTCCACATAGTTTATATTACCAAACACAAGATTGAATTATTTTTTATCCAAACCCAATACCATTCTAGAATAATATAACTATTAATTTTTTAAGGGTAAATTGCAATAAAATTGTACTTTTATTTAAACAACAACCAAGTATCTCAAATAATTATCAATTTAGTCTCTAATGTATTAAAAATATCACGTTTTGACATATTTTTACTTTTTTAACTCACATGATCCCTATACTTTTCAAAATACATCAATTTAGTCTCTATTATTAAAATTTTGATGGCCAAAACTTAACATGAAGTACAAATTGACCATTTGATACTTTTTTATTAAGTTATTAAATTACAATGACTCTTTTACCTTTTAACTTTTTAACAACTTTACCTATTTGGATAGTTCAATAAGGAATTGCATAAAAGTAATATAATTTATTAAAAATAAAATAATATTCGAAATTAAATACTTATAAAACTCAAAATTTAATAATTTAATTCATATATATATAATAAATTTATATATATTGCAGTTTTGTTATTATATTTTTATAATATAATAATATATATATATTTTTTGTAATTTTATTATTATATTTTATTTTTATAATATACACACATATAATAATATATATATATATATTTTGTAATTTTATTATTATATTTTATTTTTATATAACACACACACACACACACACACACATATATATATATATATATATATATATATAAGATTTTAACATTTTAATTTTTTCAACTAAATTTTGAATTTTATAAGCATTCTATCTTAAATTTTATTTTTATTTTTAATAAATGATTTTTTAAATTTTTATAATTATGTATATTTTTTAATGAATTTATCATATTTATTTTTTATTTAATAATTTTTACGTGTTTTTAAAAAAAATTAATTTTTTATAATACATCAATTACTTGTTGGACTATCTAAATAGATAAAATTGTTAAAATGTAAATAATTAGAGGGTAAAATTGTCTTGCGAATTTAATAATTTAATAAAAAAAGGTAAAATGATCAATTTATAATTTATGTCAGATTTGACCATTAAATTTTGATCATAGGGACTAAATTAATGTATTTTACAAAATGTAGAGACCATGTGAGTTAAAAAGTAAAAACAGATCAAAAGTGATATTTTTAAATACATTAGGGACCAATTAATAATTATTTGAGGCACTTAATTGTAGTTTAATGAAAAGTACGATTTCATTATAATATGACCAAACGTTAGGGTACTTCATTACAATTTATTTATTTTTTTAATGATAGTTTTATATATTAAATATTTAATTTCTCTATATTGTATATAATATTGTAAAAGTGGAACACAATATTATTGTATTAAATACTTAATTTTAAAAATTATATAGAGAAATTCTTCAAATTCTATTTTTAAAAAGAAGGAGAATAGAATATAAAATCCTAACCATTAAATTGGTTATGAATCACTTGTCTTCAGATATATAAAAACTTAGGAAAACCTTAGGTCATGAAAGGATCCTAATCCTATATACAGACTCTCTATTTATGTTATAATTTATAACATAAGTTTATAATTATGCTGATTTATTGTTAAAATATGATTCATTTAATGTATAATTATTCATTTAAAATTGTCCTAAAACTTTACAAAATATTCCTAATTTTAGACGTAAATATCCATATTTTTTTAGACTTTTAACATAATATACGGCGATATTAGATATTATTTTCAATATATTTATAAATTTAGAAGCCAAATCTCCATATCGATGTGGATATTTCTTTCTTGCAGGTTACCGTACGACCCCTTACTTGCAGTGAAGAATAAACCGAGGCTTTTAACACTAGAGAAAAGTGAGAAATCTGACTTGGAAGTTGAAAATGAAACAGAAATTTTGGAAAACATCTTTTAGATATTTTTGTGTTTTCCATTTTAAACATACATTTTGTTTTCCGTGTTTTTTTTTATCCAATTTTGTTTTCGAACAATACACACTAAAAACAGGCCCTAACTTATTTGTCAAATGAAATGGTGAAAACTTTTAGTGAGGAGATGGTCATGTTGTTTGGACAAGTGGAACTTTGAAGAATGTTGGTGTGTGTTTGATAAGGAAACTTGTAGCAAGCAAACAAGTGCCTAACTTTTACCAGAGATAATACAAGTGAAGCCAACTGTGACATCTAGTGGCATGATTTGCTCGAGCAAACAACTATGCACAAAACAATCTAAGATTAAATTTACACATCTGTCATACAATGTAATGTAGTTGCCAAGACAAAAGAATAAAAGAATTAAGAGTTCGTAGTTTGACTGTTATCTTACCTTCTTCCTAAATAGTAAATAATCATTGTAGCTGTTTCAACTTCCTATTAAATTCTTCAGATTCAACCAACTTTCCATTCTTTTTGTCATACTCATGCTTCAGTTCGTCCAAATGCCTCGATACCTAATGATTGACCATTGTAACCAATATATGTTATTACAAATGATAAGAAAAAAAACATGAAATTCAACATAAACTACTAACAAATTACTATGATTTCACCACACAAAATTGATGAAATCTCAATGATAGTTGTATGATATTATCATCGTACCACTAATTTTTTCAAATTATTGATGCATTGTCCAAGTGTTCAAAAGCGATATAAATACATGTATAATAGCTGTTTTAGTTTGTCAATGAAGAGGATGGATGACATTGAATTAAAACTTCTAGTGAATCAGAAAACGTTATGCATTCTGTAAGCTAAACCATGGCAACCCTTATACGTGCTCATATATATATATATATATATATATATTTACACACAAACCCTCAACCAAATGCACAGACAGAGTTCTCTCTATTAGGCAGAAATTATAGACTTATCAGTATGGATAAGTTATATGAAAAAAGAGCATTGACGGATGGCTTGGTTTCTATGGGGCAGAGGTTGTCTATAGGTAGTGTAACAGATTGGCAGATGGCTTGGCTCCTGTGGGGCAGAGGTTGAGGATGGAGATGGTGCTGTTTGAGGAGCCTCCTGATGAAGTTTTGAACATCTTTTTAGATGAAGATATTAGTCTAGCTATAGCTAGACAAGTTTCCTTTGTGTAGTTTTTTTTTTCTTGGGCTCTTAGTCCTCTGTACCCAAAAAAAGAAGGGCATTGACTACATCTGTGAGAAAGTTGGTAAAACGATAAAATACAATTGAGGGACTGGGATATGCCAGTGAGGGTGAATCCGGCAGAAGAAAAGGGTTCGCACAAGATGGAACTATAGGGACCAAAGTACAAAGATCATACATTTGGAGGAGCCTAGCAGTGCAACATACAAATACAAACAAAAAGCAACAAGTCAAAGACTACAAATAAAAGAGCCCCAGTTGTTAGTATGAAAGGCTGTACAGGTTGGAAAAAAAAAAAAAAAATTCAACAGAGAAGGCCCCCGTCCATTAACGAAAAAGAACTAATACAGATGAAGACCACTCAAGAAAGCCGTCAATAAAACATATTAACAAACCCAGGATACAAGAAGCATAAAGTAGAGGGTAAGACTATAATACAAAAAGTAAATACCTAAAGATATAGACAGAATATGCTCAAGTAATTTATCCTGTTGGTTTAGATGCATTCCTAAAAACAACCATCTATGATCACCTTAAAAAATGCCTGTGCATACATGGACGTGTATGTGTACAGCGCAGGAAATAAAACACGTATAATTTATGGCTTAAGTTATCCTTACAATAATTTTTTGTTTACGATATTCCTTTTTAAACCAAAATGAAAAAAAAAAATCAGTTGGATCACCTTAAAACATTTTTATGCTTACCTGGACAAGTATGTGTACATGTGCAAGAAATAAAACAAGCAGACAAATTAAGGTTTAAAATACCTTTAAATGAAATTTTGTTTCAGAAATTCAATTTTTTATCAAAAAAAAAAAGGAAAAAAAAAAAAAAGAACCATATAAATTAGTGCAATGCATAACTCTGTAGACAAATAATAAACAACCAAGGTGACAAAACCCCGCAAGCTGAAATTTACATTTAAAAAAAAATTTCCATAAAGGAACAAGAATAATGGAAATTTGGGACTCTAATGGCTTAAAAATAAAAGACAATGAAAATCATTATAAAAAAATAGAGAAATGGAAAAAAAGAAGAAGAAGAAGCTATTCAAGAGGAACTCAGCCAAGGAATCTCCATTTGCTCAAATGACCTTTTATTGATATTACCCATACCCTCAAATGCCCTTGAACAATCAAATCCAAATACACCACATTAAACATGTATGAGCTGCCCTTGAAGATGCACCACTCATTCCCCTAGCAGTAAAGCCATTAGCTATACCAACTACTGAAAACTTCCCCAACACATTTAAGGCATCGTAATGTAACCCAAAAAGAGAAAAATAAGCAAACATAACTTGCAGATTACCACCCAATGCAAAAAAACAAAAAAAAAAAAGAAAAAGAGAGAGAGAGAGAGAGAGAGAGAGAGAGCAAATGATCCACCATTTCCTGTCTTTCATCTTTCTACTGAACTCAGCCGTCATCTACTGTCTTCTCATTTCATTAGTGTGTATAAAATGACCCTCAAGCTGATTTTCAAATTCAGCAAATGATAGAAGTAATCTGACGAGAACCTTGTTAGGAGGTCCACAAGGCATAGGGTGAGAGAGGCTGGTACTCAGCGGCTGGAGGAAGAAAAGGAAGAACCGACCAGTGAGTACCGCGACCTCTCGTCGTGACAGGAGTTGCGACACTCACTGGTAGAAATCGTGAGTTTTGAATAAAAAAGAGCAAATTGAAGCAGTGAGTACCGCGACTCCAGGTCGCGGCACTCCATACGGGCATCTTTTTGCCCTGACTCCAGAAGATTTTGACTAGGACTTTTTAATTAATGTTTTTACTTCTTTTTCCTGTTATTTTAGGAGTTTTTTATTCTTTTCCTAGTCCTTTTATTAGTAGGATTCTAGTACCTCTATATAGATTATTATCATTAGGGTCGTAATTTATTATCTTTTATCAATTGAATATTAGTTTTTCTTTGTCTTTTGGCTATTGCCAAAGACAACAATTCGGCTGTTCTTGGGATTCGTATTTGAGAATTGCTTAGATTAGGGCAAAGGCTAATACTCTGAGTTCTATAGAGTTGGTGATCCCTAAGTAAGGTGATTTAGCTCGAAATCTATCTCGTGTGTGTGTTACTTGCTGCACAAGTTAGAGTTTATTGTTGGATCTAGATCTAGATCCTCAACATACTCACATTCATATATCTGGGGATTTCTTTAATTAGCAATAGTTAAATGGAAACATTTTCATCACAAGTATGAATTCAATTTATGCATAAATATTCAAAAACTATTTTGCGACAACTATGTTTCTAGTAAGTTAAAAAAACAATACGTAGTCAGTTAGTGACACTAAGGGGAGGGCTAAAAAGGTAAAATACTTATGGTTGGAACGAAGGTCATGGCTTCAAATCCTCTTGGGGCTACTAACCAGGAATATATAATATCCCATGCGTTTCCAAACTGCCAAGGTGTTAGGGTCCGCTAGTAGTCCTTAGCTTAAAGCCCAGAGAAGAAAGAAAGGTTGAGGGATATCAGAATATTAAAAAAAGAGAATAACAAGCTATGTTGTCAGGCAGCAAACACAGAGAGAGAGAGAGAGAGAACCTTGATTGAGTAAGCCATTGGTAGTAACGTATCTGGATCCATTGCATCCTCAGGAAAGTTCCGCAAAGCATGTATGAGTTTCTCAAAGGGTAATTTTACCTGAAAATCAATACAGATACCACCTATAAGCAGAACATAAAGTTACTCAGATCTGAAGTAAATTGTAGATTATGACCTACTCACCAAGTCATCATGGCAATATTTTAACAGGGCCAAGCCAACTTTGAAAACAATCTTAACACCCTGTGAAAAAAATGAGATTATATATATGCCTTAATACCAACTTGGAGATCACAAAAAAGAATTTCAGAAATATCATACCACCAATCATTTACCTCAAAGAGAAAGACATCCCATATTCGAAGAGCCAAATGGAACGGGAAAGAATACGAAAAAACAGTTATGAACCACTGACTTGCATACATACTAGGATTTATCATTTCTTGAGTAAAATGCTCTCCCAGCTTTGGCAAGTACTCCCTCACCAACTGGTCAAACTGAAACAAGTATTGTTGTACAAGAGGTAGCCCCACCTACTTGCCGACCATAAAAATAACAGTTGTCAGAAAATAAACATATATTCCATTTTGATCAAGAAACAATAGATGAAGCTTTGGCATAATATTAAAATATAGATGGCTCAACACGACCAGTAGTCATTATCAGTAAAAAAAAAAAAATCAAAATAGATCGATAAAAAGAACACACATAAAATTGTAATTTACTAAGAGCAGAATAGAGATAACAAGATCTAAACCTCAAAGTGCCGACATAAGCAAAAACAGAAAGTACCATAAACATATTGTCAAGGAGACCCATTAATTAAGGGGGTATGCTTAAGATCTTCAAAATTTCTCTTGTACTCTTTCAAATGCAGCAAGGTGGCAACAAGAAGCAGGACTTAAACCTTATAACAAACTTTAAGGTACAATCAATTACCCTAGTAAAACATTGAAAAAAAGTAACTAAATGTTATTTTTGCAGCATAAACTTAACATGTATTTGCATTGTCAATGAAGCAAAAAAAGTAACTAAGTGTTTGTGTGCTAGCGTGCGCATCTACAATCAGCCAACATCTTTTCAACAGGATACAATCAACCAACATTGATAGAATTATTTTTGCATGTAGTTGAATCCAAGGGTAAATCTGGTATGTCGTACTGTCTTAAGTAGATTGAATTGTATTGGATTTGTTATATTGTATGGGATGACTGGATTTGTACGGGATAGTAAACGACTAAGTTTAGAAATGTACGATGTGTGTTATTAAGTCAGACAAAGTATTCAAATTACCTACTTATAACATTTCAGAATATTTAAAATATAGAAAATACTTTCTTTTTAGAATATTTAATTAATATATTAAAATTTTTACCTTAGCTATTTTTTGACAAATATTTAATATAAAATAAAATATACACACTTTTTATTTATTTTTTTTTAAGAAAAAAAGGGGTCTTGCCTCCTTTTTAAGGGAGGTTGCCAACCTCCAAGCAAGGAGGGAGGAAAGCCCTCTTCACAATGGAGGAGATTGGCCTCTTCCATTCTTTTTCATTTAATTTATGATTTATGATTTCATAAATTTAATTAAATAAAATATTAATACCATATAGTTCAGAGACACCTCTCCTCATTGGATGGATGTGGACTGTATAATCACCCCATACCAGAATCTTAATACAGTGTATAATAATACATTACCAAGCGTTGTGCTGTAGCAAATTAATACTGTATGATATCTTTGTCCCGTGTAATACAGTTTACCAAACATCCAAAGAAATTGGACACTAAACTCTCCTCAAGAAAAAAAAAAAAAAAAAAAATCATATCCTCATTTGCAGAGAACTTTTAATAGTATACAATTATCTTGTGAACAAACTACAAAGGTGTTGCTAAACTAAGAAATAAAGGAATTGATTATATGACAGCCTTGTCTTGGGACTCATAATAAAAGAAGCAAGAAATATCAAATAAATTTTTAATCAAATTTATCCATAAAAAGGCACAGAGATGTACATTGAAGCAGAATCACTGACCAACAGATTCTGGAATTATGTTGATTTAATGGATGTTAGCAACCAGAGCTATAAACAGAGGCATGAAAGCCCACAAGAAAAATCATAATACTGTAAATTGAAGAGTCTTGCTCTTCTTCTCAAACAGCTGATAGTTCCAGTTTACTATTTTCTTTTTTCTGTCTAATTATCCTAGTATAGAATGTAAAAATGCAATTCACATCCAACACCAGACAATTATCTGCCAATGCCATCCAAGCAGTGACCAACTATGAATTTATTGAAGAAAAAAAGTAAACCAAAACAGCAACTATGAAACAATTTGTGATTTTCATGTTCATCACAGTATGTAATTCTTACCAACAAGAGTATCAGGATACTTAATGTTCACATGATAATGTAATATGATAGATTCCTATATCACCTAAGATTTCAAGATTGCCTTTTCCAACTTCAAGTGGTTCACAGCTTCCTTAACCAATAATAAAGCCTAACAACATAAGGAGTAGGTCTAATCACATGGAGCTAAATAGTTAAATGTCAATAAGACAACAGACCGTGGTTATGCTTTAACAAGCGGTTGAAAGAGTTGATGGATCACATTCCTTCCAACAGTATTTTACAAATGCTCAATTTGCTTCTAAACAAAGCACACCCAAGCTAGCTGAGACTAGTTATGCAAGTTATAATGGACCATTCACTTTAACTAACACTATACTTGTACTCGAACAAGATCCTTTTCAAATATATTGGACCAAAATGGCCCTAAAGCAAGCTAATATTACAACCAAGTCATTTATTGACCAGCCTCTATATTTGTAGGTCATCAGCTTCATAAATGGCACTCAGAATTTTATCAAGAATTTCTTTTATTTTTTACAATAAGAAACAGACGTATATATAGTTGTTCTTAGAACAAAGAGTCACCTGATACAATCCTTCCATTGGGGCATGGACAGCTCCTTTCAGTAATGCAACCATTAACCAAAATGCATCCTCCTCACTCATGTAAAGAAGCAAAAGACCAGCTAGAAAACCCATTCCCTGCATGTTAAACAATTCCAATATCAATCAGTACTTCAGCATCTTGAACAATGACAAATATGAGTCATTAAATACCTGAGAATCAAACCTGAACATAACCAACATCTCTGTCATACACAGAATATGCCTTCAGAACATTGTAGAGGGACCTTTGGCCAGGCCCGTGTCGCTGCTGGAAGAAAACATGAGAAGGGAAGGTACGAGAAATATCCCGAATTATATCCAGTTCTGAAGCTGATGTCTCATATATTACTAGTTGCTGCAGCAAAAAAACTTCATCAGCTGAACCAGTTAGAATGTGTGTGGGATACCACGCAAGATCACAAAGGGAGAAGAACATCAATTCACACAATAACCATATACAATATAAGGCAAATTCATCAAACAACTTCATCAGTGTTTCAACCCCTATTATCATCTGAAACTACCCAATAATTCACTTTACCATTTACGTATTGATGGTGCTGGGATAATTATCATATTTAAACTAACAAAGCAATTAATCATTGTGAAGTAGCAATGTTTTAATCAACGCAGTCAAAAGAGGCTCATCACAGAATTTACTAACAAACAAAGAACTTACTAATATACATCAAACAAAAAGTGGAACGGTGTCCCTAGCAACCAAAGATTCATGACAATTATCAGCAGCCAAAGAGTCATGACAACTATACACCCATTAAGAATAAAGCTATGTTGTTATAGGATTATGTTATAAATATTCCCAATGAGTTTAAATATCCAGTAAAATATTGATGAAAGGTAGATAGATAAAAGAATGAACAAAAGAGGTCTAATCTCCCTCACATCAACCTTGGAGGGGGATTAAGTTAAATCTGAGTTCATTTGTGCATGGGGAAGGGTGAAATAAGGTGTGCGGTAAGCTTGAAGAAAGGAAGGATAAACAAAGAACAATGATAGAAGGCAAAATAGCTAAAAGTTGTAAAGGAAACCGAGTATAAGACCACCAGTATTCTTCCAAATAATGAAGTGGGGTAAATATTAATGAGAAAAGGAAGAAAAAGAGATCTGTTTTTCCCTCGATAACCAGAAAGTTGAACATAAACACATAACCATAAAGATAATTTACCAAAGTCCATGAAATCTAAGCAATCATAAATCATCTATTAAAAGGTAAGGGGATTTTCAATACTATATATCACGAATGACAAAGAAGTAGTACCTCATAAACACCAGGGTTCATCAGCAAAAGATCCCGACTACCTGAGATCAACTGCCAAACTAGACCCCTTAAACAATCAGGAATTCCTTTCCTAATACGCCTTTTCACCACATGAGGTTTTCTCCTAACATAATGCTTCCAATCACTCCCTCCAACCCCTATCATCTTCCTCCATTTCCTAACCCTTCTTTCCTCCCTGAAAATAGTACCAAGGTTAATAGCATATAATCAATACTCAACACTTACCGACAGTCATTTCATAATCATTCTGACAGGAAATTTTATTTTATTTTTTCCAAAACGGATACCTCTCAAATTCAGTGGTTGACTTGCTCTTGATTACACGTTCAGGTGAACTACTACGTTCCTGCTTTACAAAACCAAATCCTGTCCAATGGTCTTGGTGAAGGAACTGGTCCAGGTTCATAGTCATCTATTCTTCTTCTTTCCATTCCACTATCTCCAACTATCTATAGCATGTGAAAGAGAGAACAAGATAACTTCCTTCTACTGAACATGGTGACCCACCAAATGTTAGATCACACACACTCAATTTCTGAAAAAAACATAGAGATAAAGTACATGATTATTGTTATGAAGTTACAATTGACCAAAGTGAATTAAAAAAAATAATAAAAAAATTGGTACAGCCAAAATTATGTCAATATCAGATTAGTAACAACTCTTTCATCAGTCAATGAAAAGAAAACATGTTGATACAATAGCAATTATAAATGCTATAATTACATAAAATACTCATAAAATACCAGCATTTCCAGTTGGACAAAGGTATTGAAATAAGAGAGCATACAACAGAGACAACTTATATTAGTTGCGAATAACAAGACAAACAGCATTATTGTTAATTCAATTTATGAGAAAACCAATGACAGAGACAGAGTAATCACTAGTGCAAACAGCAAGCCAAAATCCAACGACTCGAATAACGCATCATGGGCAGCAAGAGAAGTAAAATCCAATAAACAAGAAAACAACATAAGGAGAAAATACCAATACCCAGAACAAAGGAAGATGCGGATGTTATGTTACAAGAAAAGGAAATTTATAAACATTATTCGTTAAAAAACAAATTTCAATATCATAAAATTAGGTACAAGACTGCAACACTAGCTGTTCAAATATCAACAATAGAAAGAGAAATGCAGAGATGATATAAACAAATGGACACGAAAACACAGATTAAAGCCACTAAGCAACTTTGCTCCAGGTTATCATAAATACATACACCAACACATGATTTACTAATCAAACAATTTAACAAAGATCTTAAAACTTAAAACCCACCAATTTCTCGCAAGAACAGTAAATGGGTCATTCCTTCATCAATTAATTATTGACAAAAGTAAAAAAATCGGTCTATAAAAAAAAAAAAAACCAGTGATAAAAAATACGTAAGAATACGAACCTGGGTTTTTGAATTACAAGCATATGAATGATGGGTCTCTCTTCTTCTGATCTAATATTTATTTGTTTTGTTAGTGTTGAAAAATGAATTAAGAAATATAAGAATGGTAGTTTTTGAGCAACATCACATCCAATTCAATAAAAGTTGAGTTCCAAGCGTAATTGCCGTAAAAAGTGATGCGTGAACAGATCAGATCAAATTGTCAATAAATGAAATATGGCAATTTCTCGAGAAAATGTTAGTGGGTTCAACAAAATCGTTTTGGTTTTGCTTGCTAGTAATTTGTTTTTTTTATTTATTTATTTTTTGTAAAACGGAAATGGTTAGGTAGTCTTTCTTTCTTGACCCTTTCTAAATATAACATGCATTTATGATTTATCCTTATTCTAATTTAAGTTAAAAACTATTAATAAAAAAACATTAATACTTGCATCATCTATAAGGTTACCAATGACTTTTTTTTTTTTTTGTTGTTGTTATTGTTGTTGCCACTAAACCAAGTTAGGAGGTGGTCCAATAACTACGAGTTAAATCTTCATTTTCACACATATAAAGGAAGACAACTTTCCACATATACTAATTAATACGCATTGGTGGGACATAAATCTTACTACTGGAAGGAAGATGCATTAACCCACTTAAATTATAAGTGGACGTGCTATATGTTAACATGTTACTAAGTTTTTTTTTTTTTTTTGGCAAAGTAAAGTTCAGGCAAGGGGAGACTACCCCAATCTAAGATCAGGTACTTACAAATTACCCATTAAGAGGGACTGCCGACGAGATTCGAACCTTCGTGTTTGCCAAGACGCTAGTGAGTACTCAACCAACTGAATCAATCCTCATTGGGGTTACTAATTTTTTTATTTATTAATGATATAACTAACATATTGAAGTTGTTCATGCGAATCATTATATATAATGTTTGATATAATCTTTCAAAAATCCATATAATGCATTTGTGAAAATTTTTTAAATAACATATTCTTTAATTTTAAAATTTCAAAATTGAATTTATTTTTTTGTAGTTAAATAAAAGATAGGGATATTATTAAAATCTCCCTATACTTTGGTGTATTAGTCAAAATTCAACCTCTAGTTTCATTTATGGCTAAAATTCCTCCCATAATTTCATTTTATAGTTAATTTTTCATCTACTATCAGTTTTAATTACAAAAATACCCTTAATTGTTAACTTAGAAATATTATTAAAATCCCCCTCAAGTTTGGTGTATTAGTCAAAATCCTTCATAGTTTCATTTATGGCCAAAATCACCCCGTAGTTTTATTTTATAGTTAATTTTTCTCGTACTGTCAATTTTAATTACTGCAATATCTTTGACCGTTAACTTTTCTGTTTAAAACATTAGGGCACCAAAGGTATAAAGGTAAATATATATATATATATATATATATATATATATATTAGATTAAAATATTTTAATTTATAATATCAATAAATCTCTACCATTTATTATATGATAAATAATTAAAAAAATTTTAAAAAATTAATATCTATGGAGATGGACGGTAGATGTCCATATTTTTATTTTTTATTTTTTTAAAAAAATTTTATGTATTTATTTATTTTTTTATGATTTCTACCATCCATCTATGGAGATGGACGGTGGGGATCTATTTTTTAATTTTTAATTTTTAATTTTTTTCATTATCTTTTTTAAAATAAATTTGTGTTTATGATCTTCACCGTCTATTTATGGAGATAGACAGTGAAGATCCATCGTTTTTTTTTATTACTAAAATACCAAACTATAGGGGGATTTTAATAATATCCTAATAGAAAAGTTAACGTTTAAAGATATTTTAGTAATTAAAATAGGTGGTAGGGGAGAAATTGACTATAAAATGAATGATTGTGGGAAAGGGCGGCGTGGACGCCTTGATCAACGACAGCCTAAGTAAGCAACCAGAAAATATTCGGATCAATCAAAGACCGAGCGTGCTGTTACGCCTTTTTGTACCCGCAAGTATACGGGGTCGGCAAAAGTAATAAAATGATGAGTAAATTATCGTCTCCACAGGGATATTTAAGCGTTAAGTACTAAAGTTAACCAAGTCTATTTCTATTTGGATAAATCAAAATGTTTTGTAAGAGGAAACTTAAAGATGAAAATACATAAACATAAAAATAAAGTAAACAACCAATATGAGAGATTAGTTAGGGTATTTGAATTCACCTAATCCATCCAATTGAATTTCATGAAAGCACATTGTTGTGGTTTAATTATTCATGTTGATGATCATGTTTATCTAAATTATCCAAAGTCCCCTCTCGAGGTAAATCGGACCTATTACCACATACACTAATATCCTATCTCTCGATGATATATCCAAGTGCATGAAAATGCATTAGTCACAATAAACACCCTATATGATCACACAAGCAAATTAGTATATCTCTATCTAATTCTACTTATGGTGGACATTACATCGAGCACGTTGTGGGCGTCTCCTCTTGGTACATAACACACAACCAATTTATCAACTAAATGTAAGCCTTCACATTTAAAAGCATTAAGCATATTAATACCACTCAACAACACAATAATCAACCACAACAAATTAAACAATCAAATCATTCAAGTTTCATAGAAAAGGATCCATCAAAACCCTAACTTACAAGTTTAGTTCATAATCAAAGATTTACAATTATTAAACTAAATTAAACTAACTAAAACAATGATATAAAGCGAGACGGATTAAATGGAAGATAATGCTAGGCGATCACACGGTTCCAATCATGGATATGGAAAACATATTGATTATTATTAAGCACATTATATCATGAAATAATATAACAATATATTCATAATCAATAACTCACAAAATCCGTTTATGATTCTTACACCTAACACAACAACTAGCTACTCATTCAATCAAATAAAAAACAAGGAAAGATTATGGATACAATACAACCCATTCGAAGACGCAAAGACTCGAAATCCGCTCGTTTCCGGCTTAGATTTCTTTACCATCGATCTTCGTCTCTTCTTGGTGATTAATCGATGAAATCGCTAGACTAGTGAAGTGTTGATGATTAGGTGATGTGATTGTGTTTTGTGGTGGAAGGGATGATGGAGAAATGGCCAAGTTTGCACCAAGGAGCTGCTGGAACCGCACTTGCACACCTCCCTACTGCTGCTGCGTTTTCTTCTTATAGCAGCGCACTAGGGCTACTGGATTTGCCACCGTGACCAGCCACCGCGACCAGCGGTCGCACCGCTTGGTCACAGTGCCTACTGGTCCATTTGGACCTTCTGCATGTGAGCTGCACCGCGAGCTACTTCTCCTCGCGTTCATGGTCGCGTTGCCCCCTGGATTAGTTGGTTTCTACACTGCGAGCTGCAATGCGAGCCGGGCTGAGTCGCGGTCTTCCTCGTCATGCTCCCTAGTCTGCTGGTTCATCTTCATCGCGAAAATGAGCTGGGTCGCGGTCTTCCTCGCCATGCTCCCTGGTCTGCTAGTTCATATTTTTTTTTTCTTTTCTAAACATCAAAACGATGCCGTTTTGCACCAGTTCTTTGGTACCAAAACGGTGGCGTTCCACTGAAGCCAATTTCCTTTGGTGCAAAACGCACCATTTCACTTAAGCTGGATGGAACTTTTTAAAATTACAGTTTTGGCCCAGAATTCGGAGATGCTTCCACAAAGGCCCTTATTAATAAGTTACTGAAATTACACTTTTTCTCCCAAAATATATAAAATCTTCACTTGGGTCCCTAAACCTGCACACTAAAGTAAAACATTAAAAACAACCGATAATTACTCGAGAACGGAACAAAAGTAGGTAAAGATAGATATAAATGGAGGCCCATTTTTGATCAAGAAATGGAGCCAACACATGCTACTACTTATTCTGACCGGAAGTAGAAAATTCTAATCAGTGTGGAAATGCCAAACATGAAGGAGGACTTTCCGCCGAAAGAACCTCGACCTGTGAATGTGTCAGTTACAGATAAGGATGTTTCAAATTTAAAATCTGACTTGAATGCTTCAGTTGCAGCTTCTAAGACTACAATCAAGGAGAATATTCAACAAGTGCCTGAAAATTCTTTCTTTAATGCTAATGTTTCTGATGGGCCTAATGTGACATCCAAAATGTCTGCTCCCTCTAGTAATTGTGGTCCAAAGATGTATAAAGGAGCCTGTGCCCGAAAGAGCCCCTTGAAAGGGGTTGTGAGTTTGAGTTCCAAGCGAAAAAAATGGTGGATTCTTCAGCTAGTAATGGTTTGGACAAAAAATATAAGTCTGAAGTTTTAGGTTTGATCTCTACTCCAATTTTTTATGTTTATGACCTTAACAGATATAAATTGGAGTCCTTGATACCAAATTCGGTGGGTGCTACAGAGGAGACCCGTTGGGATTAATAAGTCTTCTAAGTTGGAACGTGCGAGGGGTGAGGAACTCTCACGTTGTCCTCTTTAATTGCACTTAGTCGTCGCTATTCCCATGGAGTTGTTTTTCTTTCGGAAACTTTGGCATCTAATAACAGGGCTGAGGTTATTTATGTTTGAACGATTTTTGGTAATTGTTTTGCAGTAGAGAAAAATGGTCGTAGTGGAGGTGTGATGCTTCTTTGGAATGAAGATTGGGATGTTCGTATTCAATCTTATTTTGATGGTCACATTGATGCACTTATTTCCAATAATTCTGATAATTCTAATACTTGGCATTTTACTGGTTTCTATGGAAACCCAAAAGCTTTCAGGTGTAAGTTCTCTTAGGACCTTTTGCGTCGTCTTTCTTTATCTCAAGACTCCCATTGGTCATGTGCTGGGGACTTCAATGAAATAATGGATGATTTTGAAAAATACGGTGGGCATCATAGGTCTATTAGCATGATGTTGAATTTTTTTAAAGCCATTACCGATTGTACTCTTCATGATTTGGGGTTTGTGGGTCCTCCATTTACGTGGAATAATCATCATAGGGGAATTGGTAATGTTCAAAAACAAATTGACATAATGTTTGCAATGATGGACTGGTCTACCTCTTTTCCTACTGCCAAGGTCTTTTGAAAAACGTAGATTTGTATATTATGGCAACATGAGAGGGGGTTCAATAGGTTTATCAATAAATATTTGCGGAATTAAAAATAGTAAACCAATCAACACATTACACGGAGATTTTTAGCGTGGAAAACCTTAATAGGTCAAAAACCACGGGACAAACTCGTAGGCCACTTAACACATCAACACAAATTTCACTAGTTGGTATATCGTTTACAACTCACGTTGATTGACCCCTCAATCACACGACTCTTGCTATAACCCAATACTACGTACCCGCAAGCCTTTTACTAGCAAACCCTGTTGATGCTACCCAGAGACTCCTTGCGCTCAAGGTCTTGGAAGCTTTCATAAGGTCAAAGCAACAATAACCCCCACTATTTTGAGATCAGATCTATGTGCACAATAAAATATGAACAATCAAATAACATGCATGATCACGGACATGTTATAAATAGGCTATACAATTACGCTCAATGCTAAGATAATAGCCTATATAAAATAACTCTCTTCTCTCTCACAATAGTATGAAAACAACGAAGCATCAAAACAATAAAGACATGTGAGATGAATAAAATAATTCAATGAAAAAACATTGAGAGCAAATATGAAGCTTAGTAAAATAGACTTATTTGGCTTAAGCTTAATGACACTCAAAACTAAAGTTCACTATTTATAAAGAACATTAGAAGCTCTAATTCTAATTGTAGTTGGAAATAAACTCAATTAAGGCTTTCTAATTCAACAAAGGAATGTAATTGATACTTTCCTATAATAAAGAGATATATTTTCTATTAACTAGAAGACTAATTAAATAGGAGATCTCTTACTTCCAAACTCAATAAACTAATTCTTGATGGACAAGGAATCATTAAACACATGTAGGAAGACTTTAGAGGGCTCAAAACACTTAGGGCAACATTGTAGCACCTTTAGGGTTCGGCCAAGACAGCTCCAGCACGCCTGAGGCATGTGGCCAAGCTCAAGGCATAAGGTTGCTTCCTGGGACACCACCAAAGGCATGTGGCCACACCTGGGGCGCAGCCTTGCTACCTCGTTTTGCCCGTTCAGCTATTTCCAACTGCACTTGACTCCTCTTTGAGCCAAGCGAACTCTAACCAAACGACATTGGATTTTTTCGTTCTTTATATCGTTGGAAAGATACGGATGTCTAGTTTCATTCTCTAAAAACCAAAGACCAATTAGATGTCTAGATAAAAAGTTACGCCCATTGAAGGATCCAAAGGTCAAATTTTAGGAATACAAAAACATGGAATTAAATTCCGAAACTAGAAAAAACAAATATAATAAGACTCGAACATTTATAAAACATTTAGACCTACATGTTAGCACTCAAATGCATATGCATGAACATGTTAAAAGTGTGTGTGTGAATCTTATCAGATCTCAAGAGTAAAGAGTATCGTTTCTTCAAAACTTACTTTTAAGCGCGATCTTGAGTCTTCTCAGAAGCTTTTTGTCTTCGCATGATTTCTTCGAATCTTCCTTTGCTCGAATCATACTCTAACAAAGTTAACTAAGAATTACATAAAAATGTGTTTTGCTCACAGAATTACAGCCAACAAAATAATGACCTTACATCTTTCATCTTGATTATCAATGGTCTTGTAACATCCCGGATTTCGGGTAATTAATGTTATATATGTGAAAATAAATTTTACTATTTAAGGGGGTGAAAATGTATGAAAAATTGATGTATGAAAAATTGAAAATTGAACCAGAGAGTATCGCGACCTGGTCACCGCGACCACAGGTCGCGATGGCTCGCTCGCGGTGAAAAACGCGATTTCTGGCAGTGAGCATCGCGACTAGTCACCGCGACCACAGGTCGCGATGAACTGCTCGTGATGAAAATGTCAAATTCGGGCAGTGAGCAACGAGAGCTCCAGCGCGACCAAGGCGCGCTCGCGATGAAGGCGGTGCGAATGGTCCAGTGAGCATCGCGACCTGGTGGTGCGACCACAGGTCGCGACGGCGGTCGCGGTAGCGAAAAAAATATAAAAAAAAAAGATAAGCTTCTCGCAAAAGCGAGAAAAACAGAAACAGCAAGAAGAAAGAGAAAGAGCCGAGGAAAAAGAGAGAAAAGAGAGAAGAAGAAGAAGAAAGAGAAGGAAGAAGAAGAAGAAAAAGGAAAGGAAAAGGGAAAGAAATCGTGGAACCGCGGTTTGTCGAACGAAAACACGGATTCCAGGTTGGTGTACGTTTGTTTCCGAAATCGTTACGAAAAGCCTTTCGTTATTGTTTTGTTTTCGTTTTCGTTTTTGTTTCCGTTTTCATTTTCGATTTCGTTGGAAGATTTCGTTTTTGATTATTAGTATGAAAATTGTTTATTGTATGTGAAAAATCGATGTTTGATGTCTTTATTGTTGATTTTGGACTGATTTTGTGATAGATCGTATTTCGATTTCGTTCTGGAACATTTCGATTTCGTTCAAAATTATAACTGATGGAGATTTTCGAAAAAAATTATTGAGTATGATTCTTGAAGGTTACTATGTAACTTATATGTTATTGAGCAACTATTGTTTACTGAGTAACTAAGTAACTATTGTGAAATTTATTACGAATATCGTTTATCGGAAACGGCCCTAGGATACGTAGACATAGAAATGGATATAGGAGGTTGGTATACCAGCTGGGTTTTACTGAGCAGTACTGCGCCGTTATTATTGTGTGATTGTTGTTGTGGGGCAATCTCGGACAATCACACCGATTTTAGTGATTGTTGTTGCGGGGCAATCTCGGACAATCACAATGATACTAGTGATTGTTGTTGTGGGGCAATCTCGGACAATCACATTGATATCAGTGACTGTTGTTGCGGGGCAACCCCGGACGTCACATTGACCTATATTCCAGTCCTAGTATGTTTAGTATTCTAGTGGGCCAGAATTGATTGGAATTGAAAGGTGAACCGAATGATTTTATTGATTGCATTCATATATTGACCTCATTAATGAAATTAAAGTGATTGAATTTGTTTAATGCTCTGATTTTGAAATTTATTGGATTTTGAAATTGATTCGAAATAAATTATATATATTGTGGTTTATTTATTCTTAAAAGATATTTATATTGTGATTTATTTAATTGAGTTTATAGTACACCCACTAAGCTATATGCTTAACGCGTTAGTTTGTTTCTAACGCGTAGGTACCAGGGATCCGGAAGAGGCTAAGGACTGAAGAGATGCAGAGTTACGGACAGAGTCCCAGAGATTTGTACAGTTGGGTAGCTATATTGTGTTATGTATATATATTCTGAAAGCATGCATATACAGGGGATTTGTAAATACATTTTGTAATATGTTTTGCAATTAATTATTCTGTGATTTATTTTATTTTATAAATTGTGATGGTAAGTCGCACTAAACGGCAGAGTGCGCAACTGTTTGAAAGTGTTATAGAAGTGTTTGTGGAAAATGTGAATTTTGGATTGATTTGTGTAAAAGCAGGTTTTTGGGAAATCCGAAAAACAAACGATACTCTGCCGAATTTTCGTAAAAAGTTTATTTATTGTTGTGGGCTCACTTGAAACAATTTTTAAACTATAATTTATATGGTTTTCAGTTTATAAAAATGAATTTAGAAAGTTTTGAAAGTTCGTGTAGCGCTCCCCGGGTCGGTCCAGCCGGGTCGGGTCGGAGGGTGTTACAGGTCTGATCATAGACCCCTTTTGATTTGTTTATTTCACCACCAGTAGCCTAATAGACATGGTAGGCACCACAGATTCCATTTTGAGTCTTTCTGGCTTATTAAGTTGGATTTTCAAGGTGTTGTGCAGTAGAATTGGGGTAGTGTTGCTGCCTCTTCATCAACTTTAGCACTTGTGGGTTCTATTTCAACTTGTGTCTCGTCCTTGCTGTCTTGGAGTAGAGCTAAATTTGGCTCCCTACATTGCACGATATCTTCGATTAATGCAAAAAAAATTTATCTCTATTTGCAGCCTATTCTTCTTCTATTGTGGATCGTATTCGCGACTTATAGAAGAGGTTGAAGGCTTTTAAAACTGTTGAAGAAATTTTTTGGCATCAAAGATCCAAAAGTAATTGGCTCAAGGCAGGAGATCTTAATACAACGTTCTTTCATGCTCATGCAACTGGTCGTAAGAAAACAAAAACCATATCTTATCGGTTATGGATGAAAATGAGACTCATTGGGATGATGATTCGAGCATTTCTATTGCTTTCACTAATTATTTTGAAAAGCTTTTTACCTCTTCAAATCCTACTAGGACTGCTATTAATAAGGCTACTCAGTTTCTTTCTCGAAGAATTTCTGATGACAGTTGTTTAGGTATGGATGAGACTTTCACTGCAGCTGATATTCACAAAGTTCTTTTCGACATGTGTCCTACAAAAGCCTTCGGCTTAGACGATTTTCCAGTGCTTTTCTTTCAAAAATAATGGGATGCGGTTGGTCCTGCGGTTACTCATGCGTGTCTATCGATTTTAAATGATAGGCAGTCCTTATCAGCCTTGAATAGGACTCATATTGTCTTAATTCCAAAAAAAAAAAAAATCTTCGCTTTTGGTTACGAATTATCGTCCCATCAGTTTGTACAACGTGGTTTACATGATCATCTCTCAAACTCTAGCAAATCGGTTAAAGTCGCATTTATCAAGTTTAATCTCTAATAAGCAAAGTGATTTTGTTCCTCAAAGATTAATTACCGATAATATTATTGTAGCTTTTGAGGTCTTACACATCATTACTTGTAGGAAATTAGGGCTTATGACAATTAAATTGGATATGTGTAAGGCTTATGATTAAGTTGAATGGTCTTTTCTGGAGGCAGTTATGGATAAAATTGGTTTTTGTAGGAGATGGTTCTTTTTGGTTATGGATTTTTTATCTTTAGTCTCTTATTCGTTCGTTGTTAATGGTTCTCTGATGGGTCAAGTAATTCCTAATCGAGGTCTCAGACAGGGGTGTCCTTTATCCATTTATCCCTTTCTTTTGTGCACTGAGGTTTTCTCTTCTCTATTACAAGAAACTAAAATCGATGGTCTGGGCATCAATTGTTTCATCAAGGGTCGAAGATCAGTCATCTCCTGTTCATTGATGACAGTATTTTTTTTGTAGGACTAATAGAAAGAATTGTGATATATTAATGGGAATCCTTAGCTTGTACGAATAAAGCTCTAGTCAATAAATAAGTTTTGACAAGTCTGCTGTTACTTTCAATTCGGGTTGTACTATGGCTGTCTGGAACTGCATTATCAGGGATGTGGGTCTTCTGCATGTTCAGTCTCATGATAAGTATCCAGGTTTACCCTTTTTGGTTGGTTGAAACAAGCAAAAAACTTTATCTGAAGTTCAAAACAAGGTTAAAAATAGAATTCAGAGTTGGAAAGGCTTTTTTTTTTTGGCTAGGGGAAAAAAAGGTTCTCATCAAGGACTATAGCTCAATCGATACATACGTTCATGATAAGTGTTTTTGGCCTTCTTGTTTCCTTTTGTAACGAGTTGGGGTCTATTATGGCCAAGTTTTGGTGGGGTGTGACGGATTCTAATAAAAAAATCAGTTGGTCATCTTAGGACAAGTTGTGTCAACCAAAGGAATTTGGTGGTCTTGATTTTTGAAAACTTTATCCGTTCAACCAAGCTCTTTTGGCCAAGTAGGCTTGGCGAGTGCTTTCTTATCCTGATTCGATGGTGTCTAGGATCCTTAAAGGAAAGTACTTTTCATATACTGATTTCTTGAATATTTGCTTGGGTAGTTCGCCATCTTATATTTAGAAGAGCCTAATTTGGGAATGTGAACTCCTTTTCAAAGGTTTATGATGGAGAGTTGGAGATGGTAAGTCTATTCGCGTCTTTGATAACCCCTAGATCCCTCGTCCCTCTTCTTTTCGTCCTCTCCATCATGGTCTTGGGGATGAAAATTTATTAGTCTCTGATTTGCTTCTTCGTAATGGTTATGGTTAGGATTTTGATGCTGTGTCTCATCACTTGTTGAGTATTGATAGAGAGTTGGTGTTATCAATTCTGGTATCTCGGTTTGGCTCTCTTGATAGATTGATTTGGCACTTTGATCATTCGAGTGAATATTCAATGCATAGCGGTTATAAGGTTGCTCTTGCTTCTAATTGTTTTGCTAGTTGAAGTTCTTCTTCCTCTTCAAGCTAGTGGAATTCATTTGGAATTTGTCTATTCCTATCAAAATTCGAATTTTTGTGTGGCGAATTTGGCATGACATTTTGATACTCTTCACAGTATATTTCGCAAAAATATTCGTTACATTCCTTCTTCTCCTCTATATTGTGAAGCTCTGGAGTCAGTTATTCATCTTTTTTTCCTTTGTGATTTTGCATCAGATGTTTGGGTTGCAGCAGATATATGGGATCGTGTCTCCAAATTTCTTCTTTCTTAGCTTGGTTTGGTTTTCGAAAGTTTGTAGAAGAGTCTTGACCAAAACTCTTTTGAGTTGCTGTGTGTTATTTCGTGGTTTATTTGGTTGGATCACAACCAACTGATTTTTGAAGGCCACCCGAAGTCTCCCTCTTGTGTGGTTCGTCAGGCAAGAAGTTTTCTTTCTGATTTCTAGAAAAGTGAAGCTGCTATCTCGATCCCTGATTCTTTACAGAGAGGTTCTGCTCTTACAACTATCCAGCATAACATATTTCCTTTTAGTTTTCAGCTTGCTGGTGGCTCTCTTATGTCTCAAGAGCAAGAAATTTCGCTGGTGTCCTCCTCCTCCAAGTAACCTGAAAATGAATGTGGATTTCGCTTATAATAAAGAGAGGTCTGTTTTGGTAGGGGTAGGTCCTATTGTCAGGGATCTTCTGTTGGCTCCATTTCTTAATAAAAAAAATGGGCCTCCATCTTTACCTACTTCTGTTCTGTTTCCGGGTAATTATCGGTTTTTTTTTATTTTTTTTATTTAGTGTGCAGGTATAGGGACCCATGTGAATATTTTATAGAATTTTAGAGTAAAAGTGTAATTTTTATAACTTGGTAAAAGTGTAATTTCCGGGTAATCTCAGAAATTCATGGTAAAAGTGCAAATTCATAAAGTTATTAATTAAACGGCGCCATTTTGAAGCTGGAAAAGAAAAAAATTATATATAAGTTACACATGTATTTTGCACCGTTTAACTTGAAAAAAAAAATAAGCACGCGATTTACACGTGACCTGCGCCATGAAACCAGCAGCCCTAGCTGGTTGATTTAAAAGGAAAAAAGCAACAAACTAAACTGAGGGCTGGATGGGGGCTATGAATAGCTGCAGGACCAAGAGAAAGTCCATGGCAGCACCTGTCAAGAACCAGTAGTTGGTGAGGGATAAAAAGAAGAGACTTGGGTGGAGTGAGCTGCGGCTAAGTAGAAGAGAAGAAGAAGAAAAATAGCAAAAGCTGCAGCAGCCTTGAGAGAAGAAGAGCAGACCAATAAGAGACTTGGAAGCAAAAAACTGATAAAGATCCGTGAAGAGAAATAGAGAGAGCTCGGGCAGCAAAGAAAAGAGAGAAGAAGCAGCTACTAGGAGATTATGGACATAACTTCGAACGATTTTTGATCCAAAAAGAGTTTTTATTTCTTTTTCCTTCATGTGTATTCTTTTTATGTTTATGTTGATGCTCTTATTTTGAATTTAATATTTAGTTTTGATTCGTTGATGAGGAACTAAACTTATGTGCTAGGTTGATGATGAATCTTTTATAGAATTTTGGATGGTTTCATAAATTGTTTTGATTGTTGATTATTATTTGGTCCAGTGAGTATTTTGTTTTTAATGCCTCTAAGTGTAATGGCCTGCATTTAGTTGATTTTATTGTTGTGAGTTATGAACCAAGAGATGACACTCACAACGTATTCATTAAAATGCTCACCACAATTTTGGAGTTAAATAGAGATATATTAACTTATTTTGTGTGATCATTGTTAGTGTTATTGTTATTAATGCATTCGCATACATTTGGATATTCATCAAGAGATAAAATATTAGTGTATATGGGAATACATTTAATTTATCTCGAGAGATGACTTTAGACAATTTAATTAACACGATCATCAACCGGTAATAACTCATTTTCATTACATTTTTATTTCCATTCATTAGGACATAATTAGTAAAGTCGGAAATCCTAGCTAGTTCTCTCTTCAATCCAACTCACTTTTTATTTTATTTTATTTCTTCTTTTTAATTAGTTATTTTCACAACCTTTTTGATTTATTCAAATAGATATAGACTTGGTTAATTTTAGTACTCAACACCTAAATATCCTTGTGGAAACGATAATTTACTCTCATTGTATTACTTGTGCAGACCTTGTATACTTGAGGGTACAAATAGATGAAACATCATCTTGGCAAGGTTTGTGTTGCTTTTTCTCTTCTAAGGTTGAGCGTTTTCTCATCTTTTATAGAAGAGATTTTTGCTTTATGGGAAGCATTGCATCTTGCTCATTTTTTAGGTTTCAACATTTCGTTTGTGGAATCTGATTCTCTTTCGGCCATTCGCGAAATTGGCTATAACCAAGCTTTTGCTGATTCTGCCTTTTTGCTGAAAGATATTCGGTTGTACTTGTTTCTTTTAGTGATTGTTGTTGTGTTTCCACTCCTAAAGCGGCTAATATTGCAGCTCATATGTTAGCCAATCATGCTTTGTCGTGCTCTTCGAATAGGCTTTGGTTCTCTCGTGGATCTTCTTTCATTAACATGTAATTCTTTCTGATTCTAATGAATAAAGTTCTTGGATTTTTCCCATTCTTTCAAAAAAAAAAAAAAAATTTGCTATGAAATAATGAAAATACATATAATATTCAGACTTTAATTGAATGTTTATCATACAATTTATTCTTAGAAAAATCACACAAAAACAGGTTGGTAGTATCTAGATGCATTCCTAGTTTAATATTTATATGTATAATTCATGTAAATTGTTAATCAGCAAATTTATCAAAAAAAAATCCACATCATGGTAAACATGCTACATGTATCATCATCCATAACATGTCACGTAGGTAATACACATAAAGACTTATCATTTGTAAAGAATGTTAATGTATCAAAACTAAGATATGGAATCTAGCAAACAATGAAATAATTTTTGAAATAAAAATTAAATTAAAAAGGAATACAATTGACAAGTAACTAGAGTTGACGGCTAAGTGGTAATTCAGATTTCACAGGATTTCAAAAAAAAATTGTTAAAACAATCACTTGAACATGATTTGAACGTCACACTAAGAACATATGTAATGTTCAGATTCCGAACATGAGATATAAACATTAGAAAATCACACAACATGTTTTCCCAGCAATATAAACAAACATATTTTAATCACACACAACATGTCCTATATGCTCATAAATGCAATGCTTGTATACGTACCTTAGCATCATAATAGTGATATGAACTTATATAAGGAATGGAAGAATATAAGCAATAGATAAATTAATAGGAACTTAGATAAGAAATGGAAGAATATAAGCAATAGAAGAAGAAGAAGAAGACTATGGAAATAATAGATATATTTTCTCATGCCTTATTCTGAAACCCAGGAAGCTTATATATAAGCTTCTTACATAACTAAAATGCTAAACTTAAGGAACAACAAAACAGAGCCGTTGGAAACGGTAACAAAACAACGAAATCCCTACAAGGAAGCTACTAACAAAATCTCCTGATTTAATTCAAATTGAAAGATAAAGAACAGTTATCAAGACCTAGTCCAACGCCCCCTACTTAAGTAAGAAAGCAGCAAATGTGGATCAAGGATAGTGCACACATCATTCTATCCCCCTTTTACGCGTCCTTGTCCTCAAGGACAAAAGAAGGGTATGCTCGTGAGAAACGTCGACAATTTTCCCATGTTACGTCTTCAGGAGGAGCTCCAGACCATTTAACTAAGATTTCTTTGCGAGAGTGGTATTTCCCTTTATGTATGATTCTGCTAGCAAGGACTGCCACAGGCTGTGGAAGGATTGGGCTATCCGATACGTTAGTACTTGCAGGCAAAGTTAGACTAACTAAAAGACAGGAACCCACATATTTCTTTAGTAGGCTGACATGGAAAACATTATGGACCTGGGAGTCAGGAGGTAACTCCAACCGATAGGTGACCGGACCAACTCGAGCCAAAATTTTGAAGGGGCTAAAAAATTGAGGAGCTAGTTTCTGATAGAATCGATTAGCCACTGTTACTTGATGGTATGGTTGAAGACGAAGGTACAAATAATCACCCTCATCAAATGTCACATCACAGCGATGCTTATCCATTAGAACTTTTATACGGTTAACTGCAACTTGCAAATTATGTCGCAGCTCTTTAAGAATCGATTCCCTAATACATAATAAGTCATCAACGGCTGTTAATTTAGTGGTTCCTGGAACTACGAAGTCAGAGTCGATGGCGGTATTCCATAAACGGATTCAAAAGGGGAAAACTTTTGTGGCCAAATGGATAGTACTGTTGAAGCTGTATTCTTCCCAGGTAAGCTATTCCAACCATTTGCATGGTTGGTCACTCATGAAGCAACGAAAATATTGTTTCATTGTGCGATTAATTGCTTCCATTTTTCCATCAGTATGAGAATGGTAACTGGAACTCATTGGAAGCTGCGTCCCTTGAAGCTGAAATAGTATTTTCCAAAAAGCACTAACAAACAACTTATCCCTATCACTTACAATTGATGATGGCATATCATGGAGACGCACCACATGACTCAAGAAGGCTTTGGCAACTGAAATTGCTTTAAATGGATGTTTAATGGGATGAAGTGAGCATACTTCGAAAGGCAATCTACCACTACCGTGATCATTGTATGGCCGTTTGAAGGGGGTAGCCCCTCCACAAAATCCATAGAGATATTGGTCCAAATGCAATGCGGAATGGGTAAAGGTTGGAGAAGGCCGACTGGTTGTAAGGTTTCATGTTTACAACGTTGACATACATCACAATTTCGAATCAATTCTTTCACTGCTTTGCGTAACCTAGGCCATGAAAAATTCGAATGTGTACGGCTGATGGTTTTGTGATAACCAAAGAGGCCTCCTGCTGGAGAAAGTGACTATCTAATAGAATGTCAGGTATCAACTAGAGGTAGGACTTAACAACAACTTTCCTTGTTTGAACTAAACACCATTCTGTTGGACATACTTTAGGGAGGCAAACTTCGAATGTGACTGAAACTGCTGGTAGTGTGAATCCTGTTGATATTCAGTTTGTAATATTTTCCACCAGTCATCTGTTGATAAAGACATTGCCTACAGCTCCAAATCTGTGACTCGAGATAAAGCATCAGCACCCTGGTTTTTCATTCCCTATTTATATTGAATAACATAGTCGTATCCGAGGATTTTGGACAGCCAACGCAACTGAGTAGAAATCGCAATCCGCTGCTACAACAAGTACTTTAAACTTCGTTGATCTATCTGGACAACGAACTGTTTACCCAAGAGATAAGGTCTCCATTTTTGGGTTACTTTAACGATTGCTAACATCTCCTTATCATAAGTGGACAAGTTCAATCTAACACCTTTCAAAGCCTCACTATAAAAAGCGATGCATCGGTCTTCCTGTGATAAAATTACACCCAAACTAGTGCCGCATGCGTTATAGTCAATGATGAATGGTTGATTGAAGTCGGGTAAATGCAAGACTGGAGGAGAAGTCAAGGCCTATTTGAGTTGATTAAAGGCTGCAGCTGTTTCTGAGGTCCAACTGAATCCTTCTTTTGGAGCAAATGAGTGAGAGGAGCTGCAATGTCGCCAAACCCACGGCTAAATTTACTATAGTAATCGGTAAGGCCTAGAAAGCCACAAAGAGACTTTATTGTTGTTGGTAACGGCCATTGGAGTACTGTGCGAATTTTTGTTGGGTCGACACCTACCCCGCTGCTTGATATCACATGGCCAAGATACTCTACTTGAGTCATACCAAAGTGACATTTGGACTACTTGGCTACCAATTGGTTTGACCTTAAAATTTCCAAGACCACATGGAGATATTGTAAATGTTCTTCCCAAGACCCGCTATAGACCAAAATGTCATAGAAAAAAAGAACAAATTTCTGGAGACAAGGTCAAAATAATTCGTTCATCAAGCCTTGGAATGTCAAAGGGGTGTTTGTTAGACCGAATGGCATTACAACGAATTCGTAATGCCCTTCATGCGTTCAGAATGCTGTCTTGTGGATATCTTCTTCTTGTACACATATTTGATGGTAGCCAGAACGGAGACCAAGCTTAGAGAAGTAAACCGCTCCATATAACTCATCCAGTAATTCATTAATGACCGAGATAGGATATCGATCCTTGATAGTGGCGTTGTTGATGGCTTTGTAATCAACAAAAAAGTTCCAAGTGCTGATACGCCTTTTTATACCCGCAAGTATACGGGGTCGGCACAAGTAATAAAATGATGAGTAAATTATCATCTCCACAGGGATATTTAGGCGTTGAGTACTAAAATTAACCAAGCCTATTTCTATTTGGATAATCAAAAGGTTTAAAAGAATGAATTAAAAGATAAAAATATAAATACATAAAAATAAAGCAAACAACCAATATGAGAGATTAGTTAGGGTATTTGAATTCACCTAATCCATCCAATTGAATTTCATGAAAGCACATTGTTGTGGTTTAACTATCCATGTTGATGACCGTATTTATCTAAACTATCCAAAGTCCCCTCTCGAGGTAAATCGGACCTATTCCACATACATTAATATCCTATCTCTCGATGGTATATTCAAGTGCATAAGAATGCATTAGTCACAATAAACACCCTATGTGATCACACAAGCAAATTAGTATATCTCTATCTAATTTTACTTGTGGTGGACATTACATCGAGCACGTGGTGGGCGTCTCCTCTCGGTACATAACACACAACCAATTTATCATCTAAATGTAGGCCTTCACATTCAAAAGCATTAAGCACAATAATACCACTCAATAACACAATAATCAACCACAACAAATTAAACAATCAATTCATTCAATCATTATAGAATAAGATCCATCAAAACCCTAACTTATAAGTTTAGTTCATAATCATGGTTTATAATAATTAAACTAAATTAAATTAACTAAAACAATTAAAATAAAGCGAGACAGATTAAATGGAGGATAATGTGAGGTGGTCACACGGTTCCAATTACGAAAATAGAAAACATATTAATCATTATTAAGCACATAATATCATGAAATAAATCACATAATATATTCACAAACAATAAAATCCAAATCCGTTTATAGTTCCGCAAATCACCTAACAATAGTTCTAACAACTCATAATCATAAATGAACAATCAAAGGAGGATTAATGAGATGAAATATAACCCATCGAAACTCTCAAGAATCGAAATCCCGCTTTGGTCCGGCTGGAACTTCTCCGCTTTCGATCTTCGTCTTCTTCGATGAACACTCACGAATTAGAGATTGTTTTGGTGTTTTGTGATGTTGGGTTGTGTTTTGGAGGAGCAAGAAGGATGAAGGATCACCCTTGGAGCAGCTTGGAAGCTGCTGGGACTACCTCTGCACGAGCTCTCTCTCCTTCTGCCCAGCTGCATCGTTTTCTTCTTATAGCAGCAAGTTAGGGCTGCTGATTTCCTTTGCCGCGAGCACCACCGCGACCTAAGGTCAGGCTGTCTTGATCGCGGTGCCCACTGGTCCGCTTGAAGCTTCTGCCCTGCGAGCTGTACCGCTAGGAGGGATGGCCGCGCTCGAGCTCGCCATGCTCACTAGACCGCATGGTTTCTGGACCGCGAGCTGGCCATGCGAGCACAGGTCGCGCTCGATTCCTCGCGCTGCACACTGCTGCCTAACTTCTTCTCCACCGCGAGCTGGGGCTGGTCGCGCTGCTCACTGCCTGGGCTGGTCTTCCTCATTGCGAGCTGCAATGGCGACCTATGGTCGCGTTGTTTCCTCGCCATGCACACTACTGGATTCTTTTATTTTTTTCTCTTCTCAATACCAAAACGGCTTCATTTTGGACCAGCTATTTGGTGCCAAAATGGCGCCGTTCCACTAAAAGCTGAATCCTTTGGTGCAAAACTCACCGTTTCACTAATGGCTGGAGTCAACTTTCTAAATTTATAGTGTGGCCCCAGAACTTCAATAATCTTTCATCGAGGCCCTTCCACTAAGGTACTGAAATTACACATTTTCCCCAAAAATATATGAAATCATCACTTGAGTCCCTAAACCTGCACACTCAAGGAAAACACGTCAAAAGCACCAAAAATACTCAAGAATACAATTAAAAGATACGGTTTATGGGATATAAAAATACACAAATTATTGACCGATCAAGTGCCATTTGATTTTTTTACCAATAGTATAGGGGAAGAAAAAAGGCTTGTACTAGGGAAAATGATTCCAGATGCCAAAAAGTCTCTCACCATGCGTTCAATTTCCATCTTCTGGTAATATGGATAACTATAAGATCGAACAATGATGGGGTTTTGATCGGTCATTAACGGTATTCGATGGTCTTGTGGGCGTCTTGGAGGAAGATTTATAGGAGTCACAAATACCTCAACGTATTCATCAGGAAGTGTTGACAAGTCTGCTGACAAGGATTCCAGTTGCTGCCTATGATTGTACTTGCTAAAAAAGAAGTAACTTGCAGAAAATAACTGACCCCCGTGATGTGAAGCAATTCTTTGTTGCCAAGAGGCTCTAACCCCGACTTGTTTAAGCCTTCGAACGTACGGGTCTGGTCTTGTTGCATAAATCTCATAGTCAACTTTTTATAGTCCATCTCCACCGGTCCTATAGTCTCAAGCCATTGGACTCCAAATACCACCTAGCAAGTGGCAACTAGGAGCACATAAAAATCAGTCTGGATGGAATGGTTTTGAATAACCAAAGTGAGGGCCATACATCTTCTTGAAAGGTTCCATCGCGAACTGTAGGTAATGCCAAGTTAGAAACAAGAGATTGGTAAATAAAGTTATGAGTAATTCCCCTATCAATGAGTATAATAACCTCTTTTTGTTTTAGGGTGCCTTTGACTCGTAATGTTCGTGGCTGTTCGGCTCCGACCATGGCGTGGAAGATCTCCAACCACAATTTGCTAAAGGAATTATCATCTTGAGTATCCGAAATTGCAGCTTCTTCCTCTAGAGAGCAATCTTTAATCATAAAAAACTGGGTTCATTGGCAAGAATGGCCTGCGGTGAACTTCTCATTGCAATAGTAATAAAGACTTTTCTCTCGTCTTTCCCTGGCATAATGTCCAATGATCCGTCGGACCAGAGTAGAAGAAAAAGGGCTGCCAAGCTTCTGGTTTGGTGCAGGTCCGAATAGGCTGGATATGGTATTGGAATCTAGTCGAAGGGTTGTGGCTTGGTAGCATGGACTGAAGCTGGGTTTTTGTTGAAGTGAGTTTCGTTCTTCAATGAGTCGTGCAACTCCTATGGCTTCAAACAAGGTACTGGGGTTTTTAACTTTCACATCAAGGCGAATTTTATCCTTGAGACCTGCAACGAAACAACCAATAAGAAAATTTTCGGGCAAGCCATCGACTTGGTGAGAGAGCTTCTTGAAAGCTTCTTGGTAAGCTATCACAGTGGAGGTTTGCTTCAACCGAGTGAGAGCTTCTGAGGGGTTTTCATAGTAAGGCTTTGGTAAATTCTTCCCATGTAAGTGGTCCACGGAATTTAGTTAACCAACGGTGCCACTGCAACGCAATACCCTCCAAGTGAAAGGATACGAGTTGTACTTGGTGGTTCGGGTCAATACCTTTAAACTCGAAATATTGTTCCGCTTTGTATGTCCATCCTATCGGATCATCTCCACCAAACTTAGGGAAAGAGAGCTTGACCTGAGTGTGATTTTGGTCTTGGAGTAGTGGAGAGGAGTGATTAGTCTAGTTTGTTTGTTCGCTGCTGGAGGCTATATGTGTGTGGGTAGCTTGCGACATTCGCATCGCTTGAAGTTCAGCAATTACAGCTTGGATCGAGTGATTCAACTATTGGTAGTTATTTTATATGACGTCGAAACTTGTTTCATGACGACTGAGGATTTCGTGGACTTCGCTCCTAAAGTCTGCGTTTGTTTTTCCCCTAGTTTTCATGGATCGTATGTCTCTGATACCAAATTGATAGGAACTTATATAAAAAATAGAAGAATATAAGCAATAGAAGAAGAAGATTGTGGAAAGAATAGATATATTTTCTCATGCCTTATTCTGAAACCCGGGAAGCTTATTTATAAGCTTCTTACACAACTGAAATGCTAAACTTAAGGAACAACAAAACAGAGCCGTTGGAAACGGTAACAAAGCAACTAAATCCCTACAAGGAAGCTACTAACAAAACCTCTTGATTTATTCAAATTGAAAGCTAAAGAACAGTTCTCAAGACCTGGTCCAACTCCCCCCACTCAAGCAAGAAAGCAGCAAATGTGGATCAAGGATAGTGCACCCATCAAATGGCCATCCAAGGTTATGTCACCTTATCTACAAAACACACCTAGATGAATATAGTATTTTCACGTGGAAATCAAAGTTTTCTTCAACCTGAAACTTGTTAAACCTTATTCACTTAATTATCATTCATGACACTAATCCCATTACAACTATTGACATATTTTGTGCAGGGGATTCGATAACATTTAGATCTAGGGAACCAATAATATCCATAAATCTAAATTTTTTTAAGAAAAAATCATTAAGGAAATTATGTTCTAATCTAGACACAGCTGAAAATAGAAAATGGTTTCTACCAATGTAACAGTGAGGGTTGTGGACCTTGCCAATTAACCGAGGATTGACGCTTCAAGTAGGGAGAGTTGTCTTGAGCCTTGGAGCATTGGATGAGAGGAATGTTAGTAACCAGAGCATAATAGTTAGATGCGACTAACTCTAAGGAGAGAGTGAGTAAGTTTTTTAAGGCAAGTGTATTGTATTAGAACTTGGGTGAATTCCTTCACAGGGAAGCTTTTGGCTTGGTTAAGCTATCCGTGATTTTGTACCTATTTGGATTTTCCACGTTTACGTCTTGCGTTGAAATCCTTTGTGTTTGTATCATACAGCCTTCAATAAAAATTGGGTTTAAAATTTGGATTTAAAACATGAACACCAAAACTTTAAGAGTTTATGTAGAGATAAAGGTGGGGATGAGATGTGTAAGGTCTATTATTTGTGTTGGCTTGTTTATGTAACAAAACCTTTATAGTTGCTTAGGTCGTCAATCCAAGTTTGTATCTCAAGATCAAGTAACTCAACAAGCAAATTGAAGTCTTCAATAAGATGGTATTAGGGCCGGCCCATAGTTTTTTGGGGCCCTGGGCGAAAATAAAAAATTATGCCCTTCCAGAAGTTCTCTTCACGTTCCTCTTCGAATTCGTTTCAGCTCAAGCCTCTAGTCATTAAGAACTCATCAACACATTCTTTTCAACTCAAAATTATATGCACCTACAAAATGGAAACAACAATGAAACGCTAGTCACACCTGTTTCATTAATGAAGGTAATTCTAGAGCTTTACATGGAACCTCATTGTTTGCAACTGCATAAAAAATTACCCTACATGTTTCAAAGTGAATCTAATCAACCACAACAACAACAAAAAAAGAAAAAAACAGAGGAAAGAAAGATAGATAGAAACTAAATCAATAAAAAGAACAATACTGGTAAACCACAGGGGGAGCATTTTTCAATTCATATCTTTGACCATTCTTTTGTCATTATTTTATACAAAGAATAATTTATCCTTTCTTAAAGACATAGAAAGAAAAATAAAGAGAATGTCAAATTATAGAAAAATACTGATCTTGTACTCAGATGTATAGCTCTGTTATACATTCCAGTTAGTTAACAAAATCTTACCATAACACAATAAATGAAGAAATCAACAATTAAGTAGTCCCCGGTAGTATGTTCTTTTCTTATAGATAAAAATATGCAATAAAAATTGAGAAATGTCCCTACATATGTTAACAAATAATCTGCCCTTGATGAATAGTTGGAAGCAAGAAGCAGTCCTCTCGTTTGGTTGCTTTTAGAGCATAACTCAAGTATTGGGAATTTCTTTCTTATGCTTAAAATTTACCAAACGACATATAAACCCTAATATTATGCACTAAATAGAAAGCTAATACAAGTGAATAATGCCAAAACTAGCAGCAGAGTCAATGAAACAATGCTCTAAAACTGAAAAATATCAACCTTGATATGACCATCTTAACTAATCAACAAGTTGTCTGGCTTCAAGTCTCTGTGAATAACATTCATCGAGTACAAATTTTATATCTATTTCTCTCTCACAAACCCCCCAAATTTAATATACGGACTGTATCTCTAATAATAAAAAAGAACTTAATTGAAAAATCAAACCACATAAATGATAAACCCTAAATTAAAAGATGAAAGTAGTGAAATTTGAAACCTGTTAAGAGAAAAATAAAATCGATCGGCAAAGAGTGAGTAACCAATGTATTTTACAATCAGAGAGGCTTAAAGTTCCTTTAAATTAGACCAACAAATCAATTTCAAACAAATTGAAGGAGACATTGTAGTATATAAAAGGGGTAATTGCAATAACTCCCATGTATATAAGTATAATTACACAAAAATTGAGAATAATTGATAATAACAATAACTCCCCTTTGACCAGTTGAATAATCGTTGACCACAGTTAGTCACTAACGGTCAAAGGGGTAAAATCCTCTTTTAGAAAAAAAGATTTAAAAAAAAAAAATTAAAAAATGGACCAGATGAGATCTGGTCCATTAGATAAGATAAAAATATCTTCATCCAATGGACTAGATCAGATCATTTGGTCCATTGCCAAAAAAAAAATTCAATTTTTTTTTCAAATTTTTTTGTTCATCACCAGATCTTCTTCTTCTTCCAATTTTTTTTTCTTTTTTCAATTTATTTCTTTATCATTTTTTTTCCCTTTTCCTCCATCTGCTTCTTCTTCTTCTTCCAATTTTTTTATTCTTTTTCTTCTTTTTTTTAGATTTTTTTTATTTTTCTTCTTCTTCTTTTCTTTTTCTTTTTATTTTTCTTATTCTTTCTTCTTCTTCTTCTTCTTTTTTCAGATTTTTTTTATTTTTCTTCTTCCTCTTCTTCTTCTTTCTTCTTTTTCTTTTCTTTATTTTTTTCAGATTTTTTTTATTTTTCCTCCTTCTTCTTCTTCTTCTTCTTCTTTTTTCAGATTTTTTTTTATTTTTCTTCTTCTTCCTCCTCTTCTTCTTCTTCTTCTTCTTCTTCTTCTTCTTTTTTTCCAATTTTTGTTTATTTTCTTCTTCCTCCTCCTCTTCTTCTTTTTTAAAATTTTGTTTTAAAATTTTTTTTTATCTTCTTCTTCTTCTTCTTCTTCTTCTTCTTCTTTTTCAGATTTTTTTTATTTTTCTTCTTCCTCTTCTTTCTTCTTCTTCCTCCTCTTCTTCTTCTTCTTCTTCTTTTTTTCCAATTTTTTTTTTATTTTTCTTCTTCCTCTTCTTTCTTCTTCCTCCTCCTCTTCTTCTTTTTTTAAATTTTTTTTAAAAGACGATTTTACCCCTTTGACCATTAGTAATTAACTGTGGTCAACGGTTAGTCAACCGGTCAAAGGGGAGTTATTGTTATTATCAATTATTCTCAGATTTTTGTACAATTATCCCTATATACACGGGGAGTTATTGCAATTACCCCTATATAAAATGATTAAAATAAGGATTTGTATGAGTGAAAGGGATGAGAAAGTAAGAGGCTAAAGGGGAGAAGCAAATGAATATAAGATCGAAGATTTCAATTTCTAATAAATTTCATTACCGTTGGGAGAGGAGAGACGCCATGGTCCAACAGTCGAGGCGTCGAGCTCAAGATGGTCAATGGAGGACCCTAAAGTCCCAAACATGCTCATGGCTTCGTTCTTCAGACTTCGTAGAAAAAACAAATAAAAACAAAAAATATTTTCTATAATTGTTTTGGACCTAGAACAGTCTGGGCTGTTTCTTTGAGATCTCTCTATTAACTAAGAAAAAAAATGTTTTTCTGGGCCTCGAGCTATAACTATTGGAAGAGATTGTTCGATATACATATTAGGGGCTCAAAAAAATGGTGCAGCTATTGGATAAGCCTAAAACAGTAACGATACACATGGTGCCCCTAATATAAGTTGGGCTTTGGGCGATCGCCCTGTTCGCCCTGAGCCTCCGCCGGCCCTGGATGGTATCCAAGGTAAGTGCGAAGTGCAAGTTTTGATCTCCTGAGAGACTTTAAGATGACACACATATATTCATATTCATAAATGATATCTAATTTTCTTTGTTGTGTTAAGATTTTATATCATTTTTATTTTGATAGGTGCATTTAGATTGTATTGTACATTGTGGTGCATTGCTTGTTGACCTTTTAGAGTTCTGAAAATTGTTGACAGATATGTTTTTGGAAATCCTTGAAAATTTCTAAAGCGGCATCCATAGTGTGGACTAGTCTTGAAAAATTCAGAAAAAATCTAGTCAGCGGCGCCATAGTGCACAATGGTGGCACCATTGTGCTAGTAGTGTGGTCACTGGTTTTTTTTTTCTTAATCCAGTGTCTGGCACCATAGCGCTGAGTGTGCACTGATAAATTTTACTAGTGATTAGCACTGTAGTGCCAAAAGCTGGCTCAATAGTGTCATGCGCTAGCGCGCTGTCACGGCCTTAGTATTTTCTAAGCCAACCGTGCGGCACTTAACACACTTCCTCCCGTCGAAGAGGTTAAGTCAGCCTTGATCCCCACGAGTTAGGCAAGTAACTTGCTAGCAAACTCAAGAAAGCTTGTAGGAAGAGAGAAGAGAAGAGAGCACAAGTGTTTGAGAGAATACTTGAATGCTTGAATGCTTTCTAAGATTTCTTGGATGGTTTGTACAAATGAGGGGTGCCATCTATTTATAGGCACCAAAGAACATTCTAGGTCCCTACCTATCTACATGTTCTAGAGAATCTACAATGTACAAGAAATCCCTACAATGTACATGTTCTAGAGAATTCCATGTCTTGAACATCCTACAAGTCTCCACAACATTCTAGAATGTCCCAAGAGCTAGACTTCTCTAGGAGTTTCTCCATCCTTCTAGGTTTCTCCACAAGGTTCACCATTCCTCTAGGTTGTTCCAGATCCTTCTAGAAAGTTCGTGACATTCTCCCCCACCTAATCCGGCAACGTCCTCGTCGTAGTCTCCTTGTGGAACTCCTCGATTTGTTTTGCAAACTGCCATAAAGCCTCCTTCGGTTCCCAAGTAGCTTCACTCGTAGGAAGTCCCTTCCATTTGATCAGGTACTCGCTACTTCGAGGAACACCCCTTTTCCTCACGATTCGATCCGCTAGGATCTCCTCTACTTCCTTATCGTAGGAGGTTACTACGGCAGTTGGCGCCCTTGAAGACTCTCCTCGGCTAGGGTCTTCCATGTCCGCATGATAGGGTTTCAAATGACTTACATGGAAGACTGGATGGATCTTGAGCCTCAGAGGTAATTCAACTTTGTAGGAAACTTTTCCTACCTTCTTCAGGATCGGAAAGGGTCCTTCGTATTTCCTTACCAAGCCTTTGTGCACCTTCCTGAAGGCCTTGAATTGTTGGGGCAGCAACTTGACAAGCACCAAGTCTCCTACTTGAAATTCTACTCGTCGTATCTTCTTGTCCGCCCATTTCTTCATTTTTCGCGCGGCCTTATCAAGATAGGATCGTGCTATATCGGCTTGTTCTTGCCAATCCTTGGCTAACTTATACGATCCTGGACTCCTTCCCGTGTATCCCACCATTACCGTTTACGGAGTGAGAGGTTATTGGCCCGTTGCCAACTCGAAGGGACTATGGTGGGTCGCCTCACTCCTCTGCAAGTTGTAAGAGAATTGGGCCACATCCAGTAACTTTGCCCAATCTCGTTGGTTGGCACTCACAAAGTGCCTCAGATATAGCTCCAATAAAGCGTTCACCCTTTCTATTTGCCCATCCGTCTGGGGCTGAAAGCTTGTAGAGAAGTGCAACTTTGACCCCAATAAGTTGAAAAGCTCGGTCCAGAATTTCCCTGTGAAGCGTGGGTCTCGATCGCTAATGATTGTTCTTGGCACGCCCCAATACTTCACTACATTCCTTAGGAATAACCGAGCGGCTTGCTCCGCCGTGCAATCCGTAGGGGGAGCAATGAAAGTTGCATATTTAGAGAACCGATCGACCACCACCATGATCGATCTGCATCCGTCCGACTTGGGCAAGGCCAATATGAAGTCCATGGTGACACTTTCCCATGGTCTCTCAGGGATGGGTAATGGCTCTAGCAATCCTCCCGGCGATTGCTGCTCATTCTTGTCTTGCTGGCACACAAGACAAGTCTTCACATAGGCCTCGATGTCATCCCTCATATGCGGCCAATAGTAAGTTGCCTCGAGTAAAGCCCTGGTCCTCTGTTGCCCCGGATGTCCTGCCCACTTTGTATCGTGGCACTCATTTATCAAGTTCTTCCGCAGGTTTTCGAATTTCGGGACATACAGCCGGTTTCCCACGATGTAGAGTAAGTCATCCTGTACCCAAAACCGTTTGGTCTTCCCATCGTTTGCTAGTCCCACGAGACCCTTGCCAAGCGAGTCATGTTGCAGCCCCTCCTTGATGAGATTGATGACTTCTCCCTGTGGCGCACTTTGTATAGTTGCAAGCACCGCCTTGCGACTTAGTGCATCCGCCACCAAATTGGCTTTCCCGAGCTTGTACTAGAGCGTGTAGTCGAACTCTGCCAGAAAGTCTTGCCATCTAGCTTGCTTTGGGCTTAGCTTCTTCTGCGTCTGGAAGTAGCTAGTGGCAATGTTGTCAGTCCTGATGACGAAGTGAATGTCTCCATGTACGAAGGCAATGAACAACCGCAGTCATCTCCTTCTCTTGAACGGTGTACCTCTGTTCCGTATCATTCAGCTTGCGGCTCTCGAAGGCTATAGGATGCCCTTCCTGCATTAGAACTCCTCCAATGGCAAAGTCAGAAGCATCCGTTTGCACTTCATAAGGCTTGGAATGGTCCGGAAGACTCAACACTGGCTCCTCCGTTACCGCCTTCTTCAATCCTTCAAAGGCTTCTTGGCACTCACTCGACCATTCCCATGTCTTGTTCTTCTTTAGAAGATCTGTGAGTGGAGCTGCCCTTGCTGAATACCCCTTTATGAATCTCCGATAGTAGTTAACTAGGCCAAGAAATGACCGTAGTTCAGGCACCTTCGTGGGAGGATCCCATTCACAAATGGCTTTGATCTTCCCTTCATCCATCATGAGCACACCATCCTTGATCTTATGCCCCAAGAAGTACACCTCCGGTTGGGCAAAAGAACATTTTTCCTTCTTCACGTAGAGCTCGTTTTCCCTTAAGACCTTGAAAACAACTTGTAGGTGTCGAGCATGTTCCTCGAGGGTGTTACTATAGACCACGATGTCGTCTAAGTACACCACCACAAACCGATCCAGATAAGGATGGAAGATCTTGTTCATAAGTGTGCAAAACGTGGCTGGTGCGTTGGTGAGGCCGAATGCCATCACTAGAAACTCATAAGCACCGTAACGCGTTACACACGTAGTCTTTGCTTCATCACCTTCCGCAATCCTCACTTGGTAATAACCCGACCTCAAATCAAGCTTTGTAAAATATCGAGCCCTACCAAGCTGATCAAACAAGTCAGCAATCAAAGGAATAGGGTAATTGTTCTTGATGGTTACCTTGTTCAGAGCGCGATAGTCGATGCACAATCGCATGGACCCGTCCTTCTTCCTTTGAAACAATACTGGTGCGCCATACGGTTGAATGTAGCCTGCATCCAACAAGTCCTTCAGCTGTTTCCTCAATTCCTCCAACTCTGGTGGTGCCATCCGATAAGGGGCCTTGGCGGGTGGCTTCGTTCCTGGCTCCAACTTAATCTGGTGATCCACCTCCCTTCTAGGTGGCAGTTTCTTGGGTAACTCCGCGGGCATGACGTCCTTGTACTCCTCAAGGACCTTCTTGATCTCCCTAGGTAGCTCCTCCGATGGAACTCCACCCTCATCATGCTTTACCGCGGCCAAGTATGTCACCTCCCCCTTCTTAAGGCCTTTCTTCACTTGTAAGGCCGAAAGATGAGGAGTCTTTGACCCGGATTTGGCACTGGCTGGAATAATGCAAGGAGTATCCTCTAATATAGCAACAGAACGTAGGAAGGGTAAAGGAACTACCTTGACTTGTTCGAGGAAGTCCATACTGAGCACTACCTCGAAGTCATCCATGGGCGCGACTGTCAGGTCTATCTTCCCATTCCAATTACCCATATTGATGCTTACTCCTCGAGCCATGCCAATAAGCGGTCTCGCCTTAGAGTTCACCGCCTTTAACCATCTGGTCTCCTTGGACACTTTCAGTCCAAGTCTCCTCGCCTCCTCCTCCGAGACAAAGGAGTTTGTAGCTCCCGTATCGACCATGACGCGGATAGCTTTCCCATTGATGTGTACATCCAAATACATCAGACCCTGACTCCCTCGGGTCTTTAGGGCTGGTTGGGCTGGCTGGGCTTTGATGGCGGTGAGTATGCGAAGAGAGCCCATGTGAGATTCCTCCATCTCCTTCTCGCGCTCATCTACTAACGCGTTGATAACCTTGCGCTTTGGGCACTCTCTTGCCCAATGAGAACCGTCACAAAGGAAACAGTTGGTCTTCGGCTTGAGGTCTTTCTTGCTTTGACCTTCCTTCTGTTTACCCTTGTCTTTCCCGCTTGGAGGCTTGTATGGACCTTTCCCTTTGTCTCCCCCACCTTTGCCATGGTTATCATGTGATGGCTTCTTCTTGGGTGGTTCACTCCTCCGGTAATCAATTAGGGATTCCGCAATGGTTATGGCTTCGGCAAGATTTTGTACATTGCGGCGACGCAACTCTACTTCCGCCCAAGGTTGTAGGTTGTCCATGAAGTTGAATAACAACTCGTCGTCCGACATGTTAGGGACTTCGAGCATGAGATTTGTAAACTCCTTGACATAATCCCTAATCGAACCCGTTTGCTTGAGCTTCTTCAAATTCTTCCGAGCAAGATAAGCAGCATCTTCCGGATAGAATTGCTTTTTGAGCTCTTTCTTAAAATCATCCCAAGAGTCAATAGTGCACGTACCTCTTTGGATGTCGGCATGTCTCCTCCTCCACCACAGAGTGGCTGTATCGACGAGGTATAAGGTTGCGGTCCGGATTTGCTCCTGATCATCCGTGATCCTGACGGCCTCAAAGTACCTCTCCATGTGCCAAATGAAGTTGTCTATCTCCTTGGCATCTCGCTTGCCATCAAACTCCTTCGGCTTAGGTATCTCCTTCTTTGGAGCACCTTGGAAAGCCCCACCACTCACGGCTCTCTTGCATAAGGCCCAATCATCCCGCATGTCTTCAAGAAGTGTCTCGAACTCCGCGAGCTTCCCCATTACCGTGCTTTCCAACCTTGCCTAGAAGATCTCGTTCCCCTCTTGCGCCTCTCGCCCTGATGTAGTGCCAAATTGCATGTCTCCCCGGAGGTCCTCAATCTTTTCCTTAAGATCGCCAATGTCCCTCTCCACGCACTGCTCCAACACATCCAGCCGTTCCCTCGAATCGGCTATGGCGAGCTCAATCCTAGCCAACCTTGACTCTAAGATTGAGGCAGCATCACGAGATTTATCCTTCCTCGACCTGCTTGGGTTGGCATCCCTTCCACGGCTTGGCTCTTGGACGACAACTTCTTCGACTCCTGCCATTATGCTATCTCTTCCTTGGTTGAGCAACGAGGCTCTGATACCACTTGTCACGACCTTAGTATTTTCTAAGCCAACCGTGCGGCACTTAACACACTTCCTCCCGTCGAAGAGGTTAAGTCAGCCTTGATCCCCACGAGCTAGGCAAGTAACTTGCTAGCAAACTCAAGAAAGCTTGTAGGAAGAGAGAAGAGAAGAGAGCACAAGTGTTTGAGAGAATACTTGAATGCTTGAATGCTTTCTAAGATTTCTTGGATGGTTTGTACAAATGAGGGGTGCCATCTATTTATAGGCACCAAAGAACATTCTAGGTCCCTACCTATCTACAATGTTCTAGAGAATTCTACAATGTACAAGAAATCCCTACAATGTACATGTTCTAGAGAATTCCATGTCTTGAACATCCTACAAGTCTCCACAACATTCTAGAATGTCCCAAGAGCTAGACTTCTCTAGGAGTTTCTCCATCCTTCTAGGTTTCTCCACAAGGTTCACCATTCCTCTAGGTTGTTCCGGATCCTTCTAGAAAGTTCGTGACAGCGCGCTGCTTGCTGGCACCATGCGTAGCTAGCGTGCCCCAAGCGCCAACATTTGTGCTATACGCAGCTAGTGCTGGCTTACAAGCGCCAAGGGCATAGGCAGCCAGTGGGGCAGTGCTCGAAGCCAGGCAGCGCAATGGGACAGCGATCGAAGCCAGCGCAATAACTTTAAGCCTCTAGCCACTGCCCATTTTGGTGCAGCTGCGCTAGGTATTTGGCGCCATAGCGCCAAGGGCGGCCCATGCGGAGTAAACTACTATTTAAGCAGTTTGCAGTTGCCAGAAAACTAATGGCTTGTTTGAAATTTTTTTTTTTTTTTTTTGAAGGGTGTTTGAAATTGTTTTAAAATGATGTTTTTGAAAACTATTTTTAAAAATGAAAAATTATGTTTTCAAAATGTAAATATGTATAGGTAGCATTTATTATATAAGTAGTTTTTCAAAACTGAATCGATATAAATGTGTTTGATATTATTTTTTAAAATGGGTAAAATAGTTATTTTGACAAAAAGGTTGTGATTTATTTTCAAAACTGTTTGAAAGTTATGAAAAAAAAATTGTTGTTTTTAACTTTTTAGTTATAAGTTTAAAAATACTGTTTTTTTTTGTTTTTGAGAATAATTTTTTGAAAACACCTAAACAAACAACATTATATTTATTTTTAAAAAAATAAAAATAAAAAGTTTTAAAAAACAAATCGAAACAACACTAAGAATCCAGAATTTATTTTTGCCTTGAGTTTTCTTAAAGCCGTCAAAACTAGTGTTTCATCATTCATTGAGTCTAGAATTCTTCTTGAGTCTCAAGGTAAGATTTAGATGCATTAATTCATTGTTCATGTTTAGAATCTGAATATTTTCTATGAGAAATTCTTGTTAAAACGTTTAGGGCACGTTTGGTACGCGGAATAAGATTTGAATATTTTTATGGGATTTGATTGGACTGGATTGGATTGAATAGAATTTGACTAATTAATACTGTGAAGTTTTTAGTGCAGTGTAGGATTAGAGTAAAATTATCATGTCGCTTGTGGTGTTGTATGAGATTGGACAAAAAATAATTGTGTTTATATTTGATATGGTGTGAGAATAATATTAGATTAAATTAATTTTTAAGTAAAATAAAATAATTTAAAATTAATTTAATTAAAGAAAACAAAATCTCGTTAAAATTTTGAATTAAATTATTATATATAATATAAAATTATTTAATTTTTTAACAAAATAACATCATCTAAAATATATTAGTATATTTAATTAACTTTTAAAGTATATAAAATAAACTTTAGTTTTACATATAAATAGTTTAATAAAATATGAGATAGTCCAAGTTAATTGGAATAGTCCAATATCACACCAAACCCAAGCAACAAATAGGCCCTTAGGGTTTGTTCTTTAGTAGAGATGGCACCGGTTTGGTTCGAACCAGGTCGGTTCTAACCCAACCGACGGTTCTGAACCGGAAGTTCCGGTTAAGAACCGAAACCAAACTGGGACAATCCAGTCCTTCTTAAAAAAAGAAAAGGAATCGAAACCGCCAGTTCTATAACTGCTTTCCAATTCATTTTGTTTTAAAAAAATTGATTGTTGCAGCCAGCCCCCTTTTTTTCCAAATTATAAAAACCACCCCTCCCCTAAAATCTACATAAACCCCTTTCCTCACTTCATTTTTCACACAATTCACATTTCTCTCAAATTCTCTCTTATTCTTACTCTCTCAAATTCTCAACTCTTTCATTTTTATCATAATTCTCAATTGTCTTCATTTTCTTTCAATTATTAATTTTAATTATATATTTATTTTTTTAAAATTTTAAAATTTCAATAGCAAATTCTAATCCTTCCTGAAGATCAGTTTTTGCTAGAGGAAAGGCTCCTATGAATGTTCAAGAAGAGCCGCGTGATACTTTCTTCAATGAAGTGGATTATCACGAATTTCTACAGCAACAAGCATTTGAGGAAGAAATATTCGGTAATGAAACTCCTTATCCCCATATAAATATTTATGAACCCAGTTTCACTCTTAAAGGCCCCCAAAACCCAAACGCTTTTTATTATGCAACCAGCCAATCCTAAAATATACCTGATTTGGGTGATGCTGATTTGCGGAAGTATAAATCTAAACTTCTTAAAGTTCATATGAAGAAGGTAGAAAAAGAACCAGGAAAATTGGTGGTAACTTGCAACTATTATTCCAAAGAGTTTAAGTGTAACAAATTTAGAGAATACAGCTCATACTGGAAACATATCAACAATAGTCATCTAGTTGAAGCATCCCGAGCATGCGGACAACAACAAATTGGCAGGTACGCATCTCCTAACCATCCATTGTTTAAATATAGTGATATATGTAATAGGAAAGAATTAGCTAAAATGGTAGCTGTAGAATATTTACCATTTAGTTTTGGTGAAAAAGTGGGTTTTTTAAAATATTGTCATAATGCCTTAAATCCCGTTGTATGTAGGGTAACTAGAAATACTCTTAAACGTACAATGTGGAATATATAAAAAAGAGAAGAAAGCTTTAGTTAGATATTTTAAAAATTATGTAGGTCGTGTTTCCGTTTGTACTGATATCTGGAGTGATCATTGTCAAAAATAACAATATTTAGGTGTCACATGTCATTATATTGATAAAGCATAAGAGCTGCAAAAAAGAATTCTTGCATTTAGAATTTTTGATAAATCACATACTGCTGATAATATATATAAATTGATGAAAATTATTTTCGAAGAATATTCTATTGGAAATAAAAATTTTGCAATTGGATTTGATAATGATGCAAACAATAATGCTGCTATTCCACAATTATATGAATTATGTAACCCTTATTTTGGCGGCATATTTTTTCATTAAAAATATGTTTGTCATGTTTTAAATTTATGTATACAAACTGGTTTATAAACACTTCAAAATTATATTAAATCAATTAGGAATACTCTCTATTATTTGTGGAAATATCTTAGTACCATGCAACAATGGGTTAGGTTTCGCAAATCTCATGGGAAGCATGCAATTAGATTTTTCCATAATGTTCCAACTCATTGAAACTTCACGTATAAATTGCTATGTGAAAGTTATGAATATAAGAATTTATTAATTCGTTTTATGCAGTATAATTGCAGCAGTATTAATTTATATAGTTAGCATTGGGATGTTTACACACGTATTTGTGAATTGTTAAAAGTTTTTAATGACACAACTAATAATTTATCTGGTATTTATTATCCTACCACGCATTTATTTTTTATAGAAGCCCTAAATATTGTTGGTACACTTTTTGAGTATGCACATGATGAATTATTAACTGAATGTGTTAGAGTTATAAAATTAAAATGGTTAGATTATTATAGAGATATTCCTATTATTTATGTAATTGCTTTATGTTTTGACCCTAAGTGTAAATTAAATAATTTATCAATATTTAGGTATAAATAATATTTAAATTGTTATTTTATTTAATAATGTTAGGAATTTATTTTATCAATTGTATGAAAAATACTGTGCTATATATGGTCCATCACTGAACATTAATGTTCAGCAATCGGAAAAATATTTTCTATTTAACGTCATATCCACATTAAAGATGTTAGAGTCCAGTATGTTATCTAAATAAACAAAGAAAATGCGAACTGTGTCTTCATCAACCTCTACTTCAGAGGTTGATGTTTACTTAAACATTACATTCGAGTTTGTGAGCGATGACTTCAACCTTCAACATTGGTGAAGGGATTATGAGAGAAATTTTCCAATTTTGGCCATCATTGCCACAACAAATTTTTAGAACCCCTATCTCGACCATGGTAGTAGAACAAGAATTTAGTGTTGGCGACAACGTTCTCAACGAGAAACGATCGCTGTTGAGTCTAGACTCAAATCAGGTCCAGGTATGTGTTGACGGCTAAACCAAGGCGTAATATAGGCACCAGGAAATGGACTAACCATCCGACGATAATGACTTTTTCAACAACAACGATGATACCACGAACATCGAAGATACAAGTGACGATTTGTGACATCCCTAATTTTGAATAATTACTTTTGGGGATATGAATATAATATTTGTGAGTTGAGGGGTGTAAAACGTAATTAAATGTATATTTATTTTTATGGTTTCCAGGTGGACCAGATGAAACAGTCCAGAAATGATGTATGGAGAGAAGGGTGAAAATCGGACAGTGAGTACCGCGACCAGAGATCGCGATGAGTAGCTCGCGACGAAAATGGTGATTTCTGGCAGTGAGCACCGCAACCAGTTACCGCGACCATGAATCGCGATGAGCTGCTCGCGGTGAAAAATGTGAATTTTGGGCAGTGAGCAACGCGACCACCAGCACGACCATGGTACCGCGATGGTTGCTCGCGATGAAAACGGTGGAACTTCTCCAGTGAGTACCGCGATCAGGTGGTGCGACCACAGGTCGCGATGACTCTTTTGGTCCAAAAACGCCTAAACCGCGCTCTGATACCACTTAAATGCAACACCCCCTGACCCGACCTGGCTGGATCGACCCATGGAGCGTTACCGGATTTTCAAATACTTTCTTAATTCTGTTTATAAACTGAAAATCATATATCATATAAATTTGTAAGTTAAAAATATTTTTCTAGTGAGCCTATCAAACTTTATTTTCAAAAATTTCGGCAGAGTTTCCTCTGTTTTTCTGATTTCCCAAAACCTGTTTTCAATAAAACTCAAATCAAATAAAATTCACAACAACACTTCAAATCTCCTTTCAATCAAATGCGCACTCTGCCGTTTAGTGCGACTTTCCAACAGTTTTAAAATAAAATAATTCATAATTCAATATTTACAAACCTTTAAAAATGATAACATAAATCATAAAATTATTTACAAAACATATATAATCATCGAATTTACAGACTTCTGTATATGCATGCTTACTGAATATAACATACAAAACTATATAACTACCCAATAAATGTGGCGACTCTGAACTGTTCAGTCTGCAGGTACCTCCTCTCTACTCTTTCTCTGCCTCGGTATCCCTGTGACCTACGCGCGATAAAAACCGACGCGCTAAGCATATAGCTTAGTGGGTGTACACTAAATTCATTTATCAAAATCATAACATAATTTTCATAATATAAATATCACAATGCGAACGTAAATAAAACATTACTAATTTAAATTATATGAAATCAGGTTAATAAAAACAACTAAATCAATTTAATAATTCGTACTCAATTAAATTCTCAATGCTTTTACAATCATTTTAACTTAAATACTGAAAATAAACGTATAAAATCAATTTCGAAATTCACTTATAACCATATCATTCAATTCACTTCAATTCTGGCCCTTTTGTATACTCAACATAATTCAGGACTGGAATATGGGTCGTTCGACCACAGTGGCTGTCTGTCGAACATAACTCCCACCCTAGGACGAATCCTAAGAGTGGTACGTATCTCCCTACTCTAGGACCGAGTGTTCGGTACCTAGAGAGGTACATAACTCCCTATCCCAGGAACGAATCCTTAGGAACGTACGTGTCTCCCTACCCCAGGACGAATCCTTGAGGAGGTACGTGTCTCCCTACCCCTGGACGAATCCATGAGGAGGTACATAATAAATCATCAATATCAATATCAATGTCGGTGCAGTACTACTAAATGAACCCAGCTGGTATACCAACCTCCTATATCCATTTCTATGTCCAAGTATCCTAGGGCCATTTCGATACAACATTTTTAAATATTAACTGTAATTTACAAATTGATGTTCAACTCAACAAATATAAAATTCAAACGATATTATGAAAATATACATATATGATTTCATGGAAATTAAACAATTTATTCTTACGATGTTCTGAAACAATTAATTTCAACGAGATCATAATAACAGAAATACGATTAAAGTAAAATCATTCAAATGAAAACAATATAAACACATAATTACTAATTTATTCAAATAAATCGCAAATTCGGACTAAAAATACGTAATATTTTCGTAAAGATTTTCGAAAATGGGTGTACACCAACCTGGATACCGTTTGTATACATTTTTCCTTCTGAGTTTTCCCTTTTCTCTTTCCTTTCTCCTTTCCCTTTCCTTTTTCTTTTCTTTCTCTTCCTCTTCTCTTCTTCTTCTTCCTCTTCTCTTCTTCTTCTTCCTTTTTTTTTCTTCTTCTTCTTCTTCTTCTCTCTCTTCTTTTCTCTCTCTTCCTTTTTCTCTATTTTTCTTTCTTTTCTTTCTTTCTTTTCTGCCTTTCCCGTTTTCTTCTTCTTCTTTTCTGCTTGGCTTCCTCGAGAAGCTTTCTTTTTTTTTTATACAAACCCACGGATTTCCATGGCAGAAAGGATGAGGATGCATCTGCAGTAAAATACTGGTTTGAGAGGACTGGCAGAATATTAGAGCAGATGCACTGCACACCTGAAGAGAGACTAGAGTGTGCAGTATCTCTATTACAGGAGGATGCCTACCAATGGTGGACCTCCATTATACAGTCAGTGCGACCAAAGGACAGAACGTAGAATTTATTTCAGAAGGAGTTTCGGAGAAAATATGTCGGAGAAAATATGTCGGTCGCATTTATTTGGACAATATGAAAAGAGAATTTACCAACCTGAAGCAGAGGCAGATGACAGTGACAGAATATAAGAGGGAATTTGTCAGGTTGAGTAAATATGCTAGAGATATGGTGGCCACAGAGGCGGATAAGGTTCGAGGATGGACTGAATGATTATATCTGCCTATAGGTTATGTAACATTCCTAATTGTTAAATGATTAGAGTCACACACGTTCAATGATTTCGTATGGCCCAATAAACTTAGGACTTAACTTACCTTTTCTGCCAAATCTGAGCACTTTCTTCCACGAAAATACTTTTAGAAACACTTTCTCACTGACTTCATATTCTATCTCTTTTCTTTTCAGATCTGCATATAATATATGTCGGTCAGAAGAAACTCTCAATCTTTACTTGATAATCTTCACCTTTTCCTCAGTTTGTCTAATCAAGTCGGGGCCTACTAACCTGTCATCTCCTAACTCTGTCCAGCATACTGGAGTCCTGCATTTTCTTCCATACAGTGCCTCATACGGTGTCATAACTATGCTCGACTAGTAACTGTTGTTGTAGGCAAATTCAATCAATGAGAGGTGATCCGCCCAACTCCCTTCAAAATTAATTACACAACTCTTGAGCATATCTTCTAGCACCTGAATTACTCTTTCTGATTGTCCATCGGTCTGCGGATGGAAGGCTGTACTGAAACTTAGTCGAGTACCCAAAGCTTCTTGAAACTTCTTCCAGAATCTGGATGTAAACCTCGGGTCTCTATCTAATATTATGGATGCAGGCACTCCATGCAATCTGACTATTTCCTTTATATACAAGTCTGTCAGTCGATCCAGTGAATAGTCAGTTCTGACAGGTAAAAAGTGTGCTGACTTCGTCAATCAGTCCACTATAACCCATACTGCATCGTGTTTACTCCGGGTGAGTGGTAATCCTGTGACAAAGTCCATAGTGATGCGATCTCATTTTCATTCGGGTATTGCTATTGGCTGTAACAATCCTGATGGAACCTGGTGTTAAGCTTTCACCTGTTGACAAGTCATGCATCTATTCACAAATTCCACCACATCTTTCTTTATTCCAGACCACCAATACTGAGTTTTCAAGTCTCTGTACATTTTTGTGCTACCTGGGTGCATTGAATACGGACTACTGTGTGCCTCTGTCAGGATCATCTTTCTCAATTCTTCCTCATCTGGAATACAAATCCTGTCTCTGAAACACACAATACCATCATTTCTGATTGAGAAGTCCGGCTGCTTCCCTTCTGGGATCTGTTCACATATCAGCTCGATTCTAGCATCCTGCTTCTGTTTTTCTGCAATCTGCTGAATCAAACTGGGTCTGCATCTCAATTCAGCTACTAATGCATTATCTGAATTCAGCTGTAATTGTACATTCATAGCTTTCAAAGCGAACAGTGCTTTTTTGCTCAAAGCAACTGCGACCACATTCGCCTTGCCTGGCTGGTAGTCAATTACACAATCATAGTCTTTAATCAACTCCATCCACCGTCTCTGTCTCAAATTAAGCTCTCTCTGGGTAGACAGATATTTCAGACTCTTGTGATCTGTGTATATGTAACATTTCTCACCATACAAGTAATGCCTCCAGATTTTCAAAGCAAATACTATGGCTGCAAGTTCCAGATCATGTATCGGATAGTTCTGCTCATGAGTTTTCAGTTGTCTGGACGCATATGCAACCACCTTGCCTTCCTGTATCAATACACAACCTAATCCCTGCTGTGAGGCATCACTATAAATCACAAAGTCTTTACCTGAAACAGGCTGAATCAGGACTGGAGCCTCAACTAACATCGCCTTCAATCTGTCAAAAGCTGCCTAACATCTGTCAGTCCAGTCAAATCTGACATTTTTATGCAGTAGTTTGGTCAACAGACTTGCTATGGATGAAAATCCCTTCACAAACCGTCGATAATAACCTGCCAAGCCTAAGAAACTTCTGACCTCTGTAACATTTCTGGGAGGCTTCCATTCCACAATCGCTTCAATCTTTTTAGGATCTGCCTTTATACCCTCTGCTGATACAATGTGACCCAAAGATGCAATTTCAGGCAACCAGAATTCACATTTACTCAGCTTGCCATAAAGTTGCTTCTCTCTCAGGGTCTGCAGTACAACTCTGAGGTGCCTATCATGGTCCTCTGTCGTCTGTGAGTATACCGGGATATCATCAATAAATACTACCACAAACTGATCCAAGTATGGTCGGAATATCCAGTTCATCAGGTCCATAAAGGCTCCAGGTGCATTTGTTAGCCCAAATAGCATAACTACAAATTCATAATGTCCATACCTGATTCTGAATGCAGCTTTTGGAATATCTTAACCTTTTATTCTCAACTGATGATACCCCGATCTGAGATCTATCTTTGAGAAGACACAGGCTCCTCTCAACTGGTCAAATAAATCATCGATTCGAGGCAACAGATACTTATTCTTGACAGTGAGTTTATTCAGCTGCCTGTAATCGATGCACAATCTGAATGACCCATCTTTCTTTTTCAGAAATAACACTGGAGCTCCCCAAGGGGATACACTGGGTCTGATGAAGCCCTTATCCAACAATTCCTATAACTGTATCTTCAGTTCTTTCAGTTTTGTTGGTGCCATTCTGTAAGGAGCTATCGATACTAGAGACGTACCTGGTACCACATCAATCACAAACTCCACTTCTCTCTGAGGTGGCAAACCAGGAAGCTCCTCTGGAAACGCATCTGAAAAATCACACATAGTTGGTATATTCTGTATTTTAGAATTAACCTTTCTGGAATCAACCCCTTGTGCCAAATATGCTTCACACCCCTTTCTGATCAATTTACAGGCTGTAGTGGCTGAGATAACATTGGAGAGAAAATCCCTCCTTTCACCTACCATCGTGATTTCTGCACCATCTGCTGTTCTGAGTGTCACTCGTTTCAGTTCACAGTCAATCACTACTTTGTGTCGAGTTAACCAATCCATGCCTAAAATCACATCAAATTCATGGAATGGCAACTCCATCAAATCTCCTGGGAATTCTCATTCCTGTATCCGGATAAGACAATTTCTGTACACACGGTTCACAACTACACTTTGGCCTATCGAATTACTAACTAACACATCATATTCAGTAGGTTCAGTTTTCAGATTTCGTTGTTTCAACATTGCATCACATATATACGAATGAGTGGAACCGGGATCTATCAATGCAATAGCCGTAGTATTAAAAATAGAAATAATACCAGCTATCACGTTAGGTGCATCCTTGTCTTCTTAAGCCCTAACACCATAGACTCGTGCAGGAGCTCGACTATCCGGTCTTGCCACTGATTCTGACACCCCTCTGTGGCTACCACCCTACCTCTGGAAGTAGTAGGGGTTGATCTCTCTGGTTGCTGAGCAGGGATAGATCTAACTTGTGGACAATCCCTCAGAAAATGGTCATGGGATCCACACCTTAAACAGGCTCCTGTAAGCTTTCAACATTCCCCGGGGTGTCTCCTTCCACAGTGCTCACACAATGCCGGGGCTGGTCCCCTAACTGTACTCCTAGGGGTACTGGCAATGGAGGTTGCAGACTGACCCGGCCTAGCTGTAGGTATAAGCCTCTGTGACTACACTGGACCACTAGACTGCGGTCCCTTAAACTTCTTACTCTGGGGCTGATATGAGCTGGATGGCCATGCCCCTCTTTTCTGTTGACTTCTGTCTCTTCTGGCCTGCTCTTCTTTCTTAATTCGGTTCGACATTCAAAGCCGCAGAGACAAGTCTAGTGAAATCTTCAAATTCAAAGGCAGCAACCTGTAACACCCCTCAATTAATCAACATTCTATTCATATATTCAAAAGTGTGTAGAAAAGATTCATAATATTTTCCATGTGTCGATGCTGAGGAAATACAAATCTGATCCTTCTCACAGAATTCAAGCTGAAACTATTGAAATCTGACCAGACCTGACATATGAAGAGGAACCAGTGCAAATTCTTGATCGGGAGATTAAAGAACTACGAAATAAAAGAGTTCCACTGGTAAAAGTCCTCTGGAGGAATCACAATGTAGAAGAAGCTATCTGGGAAAGTGAGGAAACGATGAGACAACAGTATCCGCAACTGTTTAATTGAGGTAAATTTCGAGGACGAAATTTCTTAAGAGGGGAAGAATTGTAACATCCCTAATTTCGAATAATTACTTTTGAGGATATGAATATAATATTTATGAGTTGAGGGGTGTAAAACGTAATTAAATGTATGTTTATTTTTATGGTTTCCAGGTGGACCAGATGAAACAGTCCAGAAATGATGCATGAAGAGAAGGGTGAAAATCGGGCAGTGAGTACCGCGACCCCTCACCACGACCAGAGATCGCGATAAGTAGCTCGCGACGAAAATGGTGATTTCTGGCAGTGAGCACCGCGACTAGTCATCGCGACCATGGATCGGGATGAGCTGCTCGCGGTGAAAAATGTGAATTTTGGGCAGTAAGCAACGCGACCACCAGCGCAACCATGGTACCGCGATGATTGCTCGCGATGAAAGCGGTGAAACATCTTCAGTGAGTCATAGTGTGGATTGAGCAACTCCGTATGCTCATCGTTATTGAAATTGATGGTTTGGTCGTACACAGGGTTCAATAGTCCTCTTTGGATAAACCTCGGGGTTCCATGCTTGTGTCTTGTGTCGCTTCGCGGCAGAGTACGACACTCCACTGATTTCTGATCCTATTATAATGACGTTCACGACTCTCTCTTGTCGTGGGGGATCTTGGGGGAGGGACACTATGTTCAACTTTTCGTTCGTCTCTGCTGAGCCAGAGTATTCTTCCCCTTATCGGTGAGGTGTTCCTTCAGGTGACCCCTTTTCAAAAGCTCGACAACTTCGAATTTCAGCGCAATGCAGTCTTCTGTTCTGTAGCCGTGATCTCCATGGAATTCACACTACTTGGACGAGTCTCTTTTGTCTATAAGGCTCGACATTCTGGCTGGCCACTTAATGGCGTTACCTAAATTTTTCATGGCCACGACAGCTTCGGCTGGAGTAATACTAAGGTTGTACTCGGGGACTTTAGCCCTGGTTCTTTTTGGCTGTCGTGGTGGTCTGTCACGCGAGACCCGAACGAGTCTCTTTTATCTGTAGGGCTCAACATTCTCGCTGGCAACTTAATGGCGTTGCCTAAATTTTTCAAAGCCACAACAGCTTCGACTGGAGTAATGCTAAGGTTGTACTCGGAGACTCTGGCCCTAGGTTCTTTCTGGCTGTCGTGGTGGTTTGTCACGCGGGACTCGGTTATCGATGGGCCTATTATCTCGTCGTGTCATGGGGTAGGGTTACGGCCTACGGTCCGCTCATTTTTGCTCGACTCGACTACTGCGACTATCTTCGTTTCTGCTACGGCTCGACGGTGCATGGTTGACTTCATCTTCCTCCCATTTGATTTGGGCCCAATTCTTGGCAATGACATCTTTCATGATCTTGCAGGGATATTTGGTCAACTCCTTATATATGTTAGAGTCGTGCAATAGTCCCTTTCTGAATACTGAGATTGTTGTGGCCTGGTTGCAGAGAGGGATCGACACTTTCTCTTTGTTGAAGCGTCCTACATAGTAACGCAGGAATTCGCCACGTCGTTGACTGATGGTGTAAAGGTCATCCGACTGCTTCTCTAGCTTTCGACTGCTAGGCGAACTGCTCGACGAACATATCTTCAGTTAAGCGAACGACGCTATCAAGTTATTTGGAAGGTTTGTGTACCACTGCAATGCTAGGCCGACGAGGCTGGATGCGAAACCCATTGCACATGCAGGCTTCCCGTAGATCCCTAGGGATGGCGGCTATGAACATGCACTAGCGGTATTGGGCAATGTGGTTGTCAGGATCCGTCATGTCGTCATAGTGTTTGATGTGAGGGAAAATGAATTTCCGTGGCATCTCGACTAGTGCAATGGCGTCGACGAATGGTAAGTCCGCGAAGCTGTTGAGGGAGCTCCTCTTGATGGGAGCCAGCATTCCATAAATGTGTTGGATCAAGGCTTCCATCTTTGCAAACCTGCATGCAAGTTCAGGGTCAGATAAAGTAGCGGTCGTGGCCACCGTACCTGTCATGTTCACATCAGGTATCAAAGGCATGTTGACTGCTGGTACAGTCACTGGGGCAACGACTTCCACATTTTGTGGAGCCGACTGATTCATCTCTCTTTGCGCTGTAACAGTCGCCGCTGGCATGGAGGGCACGACTGGGTCGGCGGTTGGTTCGCCTTCAAAAGCATATATGTTAACTGCGCTCGACCGTAACTCCAAGATCGAATGACGCACATTGGAAGTCAATGTCGCGGGGGTGGCTGGTCCTGGAGCAGATGCTGGGTTGTTCACTTCATAGCATACGTGACCGAATCCTGGTGGAGGTGTGGTTGTCGTCGCCATAGCGTCAAGTTTGTTCTGGACGTCTTTGTTTTTCGCCTCCAGTATTCGAAGTCACTCCGAGTTCTCGTTCATCTGGTCTATTAGGATCGCGAGTTGAGCTTCCAACGTCATGGGGTTTGTTGTCCGCCATTATATTGTAGTGGGATGAGTCGTGGATCTGAATAACGTCAGTGCCTCACTATAGGCGCCAAATTGTAGATGCAGAAATCTACACTTGATGACCTGGCGGTCTACGGTGATTGATTGAGAGGACGACAATCTGCAAAATAATAGAAAGGGTCGTGCACTTGGGACAACGGGGTGGTGTCAGCCAAATAGCCTCCGACGGCTAAGTTAGCGGATATGGTAGTGAAATAATCAAAAAGGGGTGAATAATACCTGATATGACCGTATGTCGTGCAGTATCGAATGGTATGCGTCGTCTGGTATTGATCAGAATGCGTCTAGTAGGACTGTGGCAAAATGTTAATGATGATGACGTGAATCGAAGGCTATGTCGTGCGATGGTTGGCTAGTCGTGTGCTTGGAAGATATGAACAGAGTAATGAGTCTTTTTTAGAGTAAAATGCTTGACCCCCAAAAGTGAAGCCTAGGGCTTGTATTTATAAGGGTCTTGAATAGAGGAAGATCGTTTCGGATACTCAGGGATGTCGTGCCCCGTGATATCCGGGATTCCTGATATTTCACATGGTGGTTAGACAGTGCTTAGACCTGGTCAATTGACCTAGTCAGTGTGCTGACTGTGTCAACGTCGTGGAAGGTAGGTCACTGTGCTGTTAGGACCCATCGACATTCCTTTGGTTTATGTCGTCCGTTAGAGTATATGTCGTGCAGTCGATGGTTAATCTCGTTTTCATTGTAGATTAGACTGTCGTCGTGACCATCTTAGAGCGCATGATCATGTCGAGCACTCTTACTGTGAGTCTTAGGCTTTGACCTGTTTTGGGCCGCCATTCGGGCCTAAAGTTTTCTATGGGCTATTTTTTGTCACTACATTGATCACCAATAGTCAAGTTATCACTCACAGGAAGTATTTCTTCTATTTTGATCTATTGCACTTACGTTAACTATATCATAGATACTGACTTGATAGTCGGAATTCATATGGCTGGCACCACCCCGGTGTCCCAAGCATCCTACCAATCACATTCCTTCTAATTTTGTATATTGTAGTGCTTATATCGTCATCCTACACATTCTACGGTCTGCGCTCTTAACCGCATTGACCACTATTAACTCAACAGTAATATCGGCTCAAGGGTATTTTACTCTTTTATACTTAAAAAAATTTAATAAGCTATCTGACCAATTAGGACACACCATGTCATCCATTAAAATTAATTTTTAAAATAAAATTAAAAATATATATATTTTTTTTTTTGATATAGAAGACTTGAAACCTTTAACAAAAACCTAAAAATAAAAAAAATAAAAAAATAAAAAAACAAAAGGACAAAAAGGAATAGATTTGGAATTTCCTCATATATCTTCCAACTTTCAAGCTCCATCGCAGAGGGAGCTTACGCTCCGTGTGCACACAGATGAATCTACTGCTCCTACGTGCAATAGAGTATTTTTTTTTTTTTTTTTTTGCGTTTTATATTTAATGGACTGATTGAGAGACATAGATAGTTGGTGGAGATGAAAGTAGAGGTATTTTGTTTGGTTTGTGGACAGTGTGAAGAAGGAATTACACAATCTACCTGAAGTTTGTCTTTTCACTTCCATATATAACTTTATGATCAATTGACACAAAACTCTCTCGCCGTTAGTCAACTACAGTTAGTTTTAACTGTTGACTTTCAAAATTATATACAAAGTGCAAAATACCCCTCAATAGTGTCAAATATATGTAATTACAATTTTGTCTAATAAAATAAACAAAATAATAATATAATAATTTTTTTTATAAAATAAAAAAATAATAAATGATCTAAAAAAAATAGTAAGTAGATCTCCACCTTCCATGATGGACGGTGGAGATCAAAACAATTAAAAAAAAAATTTTAAAAAAAGTTAGTGAAGATCTCCATCCAGATAAAGACAGCGACAATGGAGATAACATTGGTGTCGTCTCCGTTAAGACCAAACCTGGTCTCCATCGATGGAGATCTCGTCACATGGACAAAATCTCCATCGATTCCGCCTCCAATGAAGACCATATTATTTTTCAAAGGAGAGACTAGCTCTGGTCTCCATTGTTTCTCAAGGTGAAGATCCCAAATAAGATCTCCATCATCCATCTTACAATATAGAACTTGAGTTTCTTTCTTCTTTTTTTTCTTCTTTTTTTTAATTTTTTATTGTTTTTTAAAAAAAATATTTGAATTTTAAAAGAAATTATATTTGCACTCCACCGCCGTCTAATAGACGACAGAGATATGAAATTATATTTTTTATTTAAAAATATTTTAAAACTATTTTTTTGAAAAATAAAAATAAAGTGAAAAGACCTAAATATCCTTTTAACAGTGAAGACTAAGGCACTTAGTGCAATTTCGGATTAAAGATTTATCAAGCTGTAATTACACAAGTGGGAACATCATATCAAGAGTGTGGTGTGGTATCCCAAGAAGGTTTTCCCTAAAATGCTCCCATTACCATTGATGAGAGGCTCACTCACTACTATTCGATAGATGGGTCGTCCCTGGAATTTTAATTTTTTTTTTTTTTTCAGTGTTCTTTCCATATTATTAATTAGTAATTTATTTATTTTATTTAAAAATAACGAATTTTGAAACCATCCAAAATTTATCAAATATTTAAAACAAAAAAGCTTTATACCACACCACACATGCGGGATATTGTTCATTAAATATTCTATTCTATTGCCACAGTTTTCTGGTTTTAACAGTAAAAGTATCGCATTTTTTAATTTTACCACAATCTATTGGGGAAGACACCTCCCAGGATCAAACACATCCGGTGAAAATAAAAATCAAAGGAGGTAAAAAGAGAAAGGCCCTACTCAGTTAAAGGATCCCTCTAAGAGTACAGACGCCTACTTGAGCACATATATTATAACATGTTCCCCGGATGTCTTATCTGAACCACCACCGCTGAACAGCTGAAATTGGAGAGTTCAAGAATGGTGCATACTGTTGCAGTAACGGATTAACACTTCTCCCAATCTTAGCCCACACACTCTGATGGTAACCAGCGGTCACAGGGGCTTGATACATGAGCTTCAATAGCTGCCAGAAAGAAATCCAAAAAATAAAAAAAAAAATCAGCTTCTGTTTAGCCCATATTGCATATAGATTGGTCAGTACTAACTATAACTTTATTTTATGTTTTTCATAATTCCAAAATCAAAAGTCATCCACATATCATGGATATAGTTGAATGTGGGTGTAACAAATTAAATTAATATGACCTGGAAGAACAAAAAAGAAATTGAAGAAGCTGCACTGTGTACATTATTAAATTTGGTATAAATTCATTGTCTTGAATGAAAAGCCATTTCAAGAATGATAACCATTGAACAAGAGAACTCAAAAATTTCAACTGTCACATTTAGGATCTCAATAAATGGAGACATCGAATGGATACCGTATTTGACCTAAAAACCTCCGTAAACTCAACATATCATGAACTTATAAAGAAATACAGTACATAAAACGGATGTTGATATATGGAGTCTAACCTGCTAGTACATTGAATATCATATCAAAATACTTAAATAAAATCCAGCAATTGCACATAGAATACATTGAATGTAAGAAATTATTTGTATAGAATGGAATGTCTAACCTGCCAGTACATGAATGTTTGTATTATGTTACGCTGCCATCTGCATGAACAATTAACATTACGAAAATGTCAGTTGGACAAAAGCTTAATAAGAGAAAGGCCATGCAAACAGTGATGTAGGATTTGAGCAACTTACGATAACAATGAGATGATAAGAAGGAAGCCAACTCCAATCTCAGCATGGGAGGAAAGTATGCCAAGGGTAGATGTGTTAGACTCCACCCAGACACAAGCATCTTCCAAGTACTTCCTGTCCACCAAAAGGAGAAATTACTAGAAAACATTAATGTATAGGAGTGTAAAACAATACATCATACAAATTTAACTAATGCGTCAAAAGAAATTCGCATTCAGACATAAGACGCATTTAATACAGATTAAAAGAGTCGGAATGGGATGTACTTAACAATATTTAAAGATGAAAGATATAGTAATAAACCAATAGAAAAAAATAATTTATTAATATAATATATATTAACTAGTGCATCAATAAAGGAAGTTCTTTAATTGCTAAAATCACCTAATCATCACAAGATTGTTTAAAATATTTTCAAATACATATAATCATAAATCAAAGAATATCAACTAATGCATAAAAAAAAGGACTCTAGAATTCAGACATATTCCTCTATGCTTCGTGCAAAATGGCAGTGTAGAAAAGACATTAATATCAATTTCACTCTATATTAGATTGCTAGAAGTCCAGGAACAAGATGGGTTCATTCAAATTCAAAAATGAAAAAATGGCCAAAAGAAATGCCTAATCACACATATATTGTAAATTAGCCAGGTGGACCGCTCTCATTTCGTAATAGGCTGGATTCTTGGGATAAAATAATAGGCAATGCAAAAATATATCCAATCATACTCAAGAGGAGTGTCTAAACTATTCATTGAGTTTTGGAAACTATTTTTGCTGGAAGAATTAACAAAATAAATGCCTCGAAACACATCTACAAAAACTTTGCAGATGACAAAGACAACCTGATATCTTGTGAATATTCCTCGAATTAATTAACAAAAAATTATGATTATATCCAATTTTTGCGTTTTGCAACAAAACTTGTTTTGTAGTTCTTTAATGGATAATGAACATATTATACTTAACTCTTGGATTTCCAAATTACCAATATAACTTTAACACAACTAAGCCTTCTCTATTATTTTCTTGACTGTTTATATGTAGAATTCTATTCTCCCTTGAGTTGGATGTAGCAGAAGGAAATCAACAATAACATGAATTAGAGTATAGATTCTTTCATGCTTTTCTTTCTTGCATAATCCTATCATCATCCTTCATCAAATATGATTCCAACTTTAATAATACACCAAGAGTTATTCCTCCTTTCCATGTATTTGAGTTGAAACCCAAAGGTAAAGAGAGAATACAACAGTCAAATTACATGGACCTGAAACCCATAAAGAAACCAATACTTCCCTAACTACTAAATATTGTCAAAACAACAGCATGATCGTAAAGCATTAATTTCTTTATTACAATGAATATAATACAAAGTCCATAGCTACCAACAAAAAACCAAGTATACACACCAAAATTAAAGTCCTATTTGCAAAAAATCTAACTACCACAAAAATCATATTATCAAAAAAGTATGCCTAAAATGCCAAAACACTGGATGGTAAATAATTGTAGAAACAGACTTGAATAAATAATAGAAAATTATTACTTAAAAAACTTAAGGCAACGACAAGGAAAGATAAAGAACGACTACAAGAACTACAAAATTACAAAAATATAGAAAATGTCTTGATGAGAATCAGGTTTCACATTTCAATTCATCAATCAAATATTGACTAAATATAAAAAGACATAAAGGGCTATTTATAGCCAACCCAACCTGGTATACTTAGGCAACCTTAGCATAAATTATAAACTAACACATAATCCTTACTAATCTTAAAATAGATAAATAAATAATGAATAAAATCCTAAACAAGAAATAAATCTCTAAATAAATTATAATCTAATCAAACGGTATAATTTCTTACATACATATCTTCTAATAGATTCTGCATTAATATAATGGTAAAAACAAAAGATCATGCTTATCAATTTAACATAAAACTAAACAAAGCTGATTCATTATTTGTGCGGCTCTTCTACCTGTACAAGGTGGAACGACTAAAATTTCGCCTTAAGAACTTGGCAACATGTTCAAGTGCACGGCATAAGATGGGAATCAAAGCAACTGCATCAAAAGTCGATATAATCAATTCAATCATAAAGGGTGAACCTTGAGGAAAATACATATTGTTGATTCAAAAACAATCAAATTGAACTGAAAAATGTTACGGCCAAGTGGTGCTCACATTTAAGACAGAGATGTGAAGTGACAAATGTAAGGCAGTAGATGAAGTAAATAAAATCTTTGGTTGCGATTACTGACTGTAAGTACACTTGCAAAGCCTGTAAATTCCATGCCCTGGGTCTCTGTCACAATATAAGACAGGTTAATGGAACATGAACAAGAGAATTAAAATTAATAAATAAATAAAAACAGAAAAGGAAATATGAAGGTTACCCCATAAAGTGAGTACAAAGAAAATAGAGAGGAACAAGCAGTGCCCATAAATGACAGCCGGTATGCCCTGTTTGAGAGATTTTTCGGTACAAGAGGAAATACCGCAAGCACAGCCACAACAAAAACCTGCAGGAAGTAAACCACAGAAATAACCTTAAAAAGCATATGATTGGATGTAAGTACAACTGTACAAGCACAAATCAAAAACATTTTGACTGATGTTGCATGCTTGATTATCAAGGGACAATAATATTTTATAAGTAACTGAGAAGATTCATAACCAATTCATAACTGATTGAGTTACACTATAATTTACATGAATCCAACCTGCCTACCTCCCTCAATATGTAACATATTCACTATTCATTAGTATGACTGCATTATCCACCTCTTAGACTCCTTTTCATTAACCATAATCAAAACAATGCTGAGAGAAAAACTAATTTTATATTACGTAGAACTAAAACTATATTACAAAGACTTTTAACTTTAACATCTGCATTATATCTTACTTTTAGCTAAAAATGTAAAACCACTTATTATCAATATTAGATAAAAGTAATAACCAAATTTATTTATATGTTTCCTCTCAATTAATCACAGTTTTCGATTACACATTCAAATCCAAAGAACAAGTTTTGAATAGGGAAAAGCAAAGAGAAAACTAAACTCAAGTTAACAAGAAAAATAATGATGTATCTCTTTACAGTTCAGATACGAAGAATCGCAAAAGGTCAAGCTTATGGAAATAAATAATCAGATATATTAACTATATATAAATATAATAAATTAATAATATGACCATAAAACTAAAGTTTATAACTATGTTCAAATACTCATTAGAGGGTCTTCCTAGACTACAATAATTGTTGCATCATCATCAAATTTAGAAAGGATACTCCATAATGCCTCTACATATTAGTTCTAACAAGTCAAAAGAGACAGGAAAATTTCAATGGGTATGTTCTGCTTCCTGTAGACCTTTGTTGGAGGTGAAGTTTCCTGCTTTTGGAAAGGGTGAGAATGCCATAGTCCTTAAGAAATGTGCATTTTTAGGAAATGTTTTGGGTAGTTAGTGTTTGTTTCAATGTATTCAGTCGTTTCTCTTACTCTTGAAAGCTTCAAATAAGAATCTCAATCATTAAGATGCTTTTGTATCATTCAGCAAACTGTTCAGATCTTATTTTCGCATCAGAGGTTTTTATTCTATTTAAACGCACATTTCAGTCTTCAAAAGAGAAATTAAAAGAAACCGTGAAAATATGGATAACTAAAACATCACATAGGGAGACCTTGTCAAAATTTTAAGAAAATAAGCAGGAAAGTTAAAATTCAGGCCAGGGCAATATATTTGATCTGATTATATAAATATAATTTAAATTTCAAGAAAAAGATATCAACAATAAAAAGAAGAGAGATTTGCAAAACCCCCCTGAGGTTTGACCCTTTTTTAAAAACAACCTTCTACTTTCAAATCTAGGTAAAAACCCGTCTTGTATACAAGAAAAAACCTTATAATTTCAAAATTTAGTTAAAAAACCCCGTGATAGTGTATCAAAAACCCCCCTATAAGGGGATTCGCATCTAAAATTAGAGGGTTGTTTTAGAAAAAAGATTAAACCTCAGGGGTGGGTTTTGGGAATCTCCTTAAAAAGAAATAGTGCTACTGTGTTCATGCACCTTCATAAGTATATTTATACATGTAATCACAAAAAACTGTCATACCCAAGCATTGACAGAAAATTGTACTGTTTGCCGATCCCATCGTACAGAAGTTGCATTTGGACCTGCAGTGGATGATGGCCCAGAGGTTCTAGTAGTTGACCCTGCAGCAATGGTTGGAATTAAAATTTAAACTAAAAGACCATGATTATTTCAAGTAAAAACAAATTAACTAAATTTCTGTATGTGGTGCGATAATCCCTGCAGTTTTCAAATCTGTACTTTAGAGTAGCAAATCAATCAATCATCCACCTGAGCTACGAGGTCGAGCTCGGTCATTTGTAGAAGCCGAAGTGTTTGATGAAGCTCCAGAGGCTTGTGATGGTTGGGATGAACTGTTTGTAGACATAGGATCCACCACAAGATCAGGATCCTGCTTTTACAATGTATTCCCAACATAAGAACAGAATGCAAGTTTATATATTAACAAAAACTACTGCAACTCCGTTATATAATATTTAATGAAAGTTAATGACTTTTGATGCAATTGTTTGTAAGGATGATAAGAATAATAAAACACACTTTGCAAAAAAAATTGAAAATTTTTTGCTACAAGAACTATTTTTTTCCAAGTTTTTGAACATAATACATTAAAAAAAAAAAACTGGGAAAATATCAAATGAATTTCGAATTTTTCCAGATGTATTTTTAATTTGCTTATCATGCATACAAAAAAACTCTTCAAAATTTCATAGTTGCTCATTGTATATAAAATGAGGGAGTGCTCAAGGATAAATATCCTATACAGAGAGATATTACAGCGCAGTTTAAGAGAGAATAATTTTTCAAGGTGCAAATGAAAACATTTAATTACAAAACATGCTCAAACTTATATTATTAAGCCTCTAAACCAAAAACCATTACAAATAACATTGATGATAAGAACTTTTCCATCAAGGATAAAAGAATGACAATGCCAAAAGAATGATTTTGCAGTCACATGTCCAATTTCTTAGTGCAGTAATATAACTTACATTACTTTCATTCATGAAACAAGATGAAAGAGAAGAAGACATACGTTAATGTACACTATTATAATTTTTTACAATAAATCCCATGATTAGATATAACAATAAATAAATGCAAGTGAGGTGTAAACAATAAGATTGCAATTGAAGAAACATACCAACAAGAATGCTAAACTTCCAAAAGTTACTTAAAATAAAAAACCATACATGGGATCTATAACTTCCAATGAAAACCAAAATTCGAAAATGAAAGTAAATTAACTAAACCAAATGACCAATTTCCAGTGAAGAAAACTGAAGATTCCCTTACCCAAAAGGAGCATGAGCAACTAAGATGTGACTCACAATAAAACACATTGAATGCCTTTTCTAGAAACCAGGGACATAGGAATGTAAAGAAAAATACAATAATCAAACACAGATCTCAAAAAGAAACGAAAACTAGTGCCGGAGTTGACCAAGAGGTAAACCCAAGAAACACAAAAACAAAAAAAAATGCTTAAAAACAAAATCACAAATCCCACACTCCCAACTCCAAGAAAACCCTAATTTCGAAGAAAACATATCAAACAATATATATATATATATATATGAAACAATGGATATTGAGAGAGCGAGAGAGGGAGTGTACGGACGATATAACGCTGGTAGAACTTGCTCTTGAAGTGATCGACGACATCGGAACGAGAGGCCATGTTGGGTGGAATCAAGATGTTGGACCAGTAATCGGCCCATCTTGGGTCGTTCTCGTAATCGTATGCAGCAGCTGCGACTCTCTTTATCTTTTGTGGGTCCTCTCTCTCTTCCCCCATCGATTCCTTTCACTCAAATCTCACAAGACGAATTGCAATCAATTTTTTTTTTTTTTCTTGCTCTTCCTTCTAGTTCTACTACTGAAGGTGCTCGTCGTCACTCAAATCCCTAGTGTTGGTTGGAATCTTGACGATTGGTTTCGCTTACTTTATTCTTCTACTTAGGGTTCACACGTCCGGTTCGGTTCGAAAACAGTTGAATTGGTGGGACAGAACTCAAACTTATGTCATTTGTTTTATAGGGTTGAATTGGATTAGACTGAACTAATTAGTACTGTGATATATTTGGTGTAATATAAATAGGATTAAAAATAGTACTATCTCTTGTTTGGTATAGAATGGAATTGGATAAAATTAAATTTGATTAAATTAATTTTATGTAAAATAAATTTATTTTTAAATATTATGTAAGTAAAATAAAATTATTTAAAAGAAATCTAAATAAAATTTAAATATATTTATATTAAATATTTTAAAAATAATTATAAATAAAATATATTATTTTAATTAATTAATATTAAAAAATTTTAAAAAAATATAAATATTGTTCATTATTTACTATTATATTAGGTTAAACGTAAAATAATTATATTTAATATCTAAGATAATATAAAATTGATATATCTTTGAATAAAATAAAATTATATAATTTAATTTAATAAAATATAATTATTTAAATTCAATTTTAATAAAAATAAAAATATTTAAATTAAAATAAATTTAGTTAAAAAATTAATTAATAATTTTTTACTTACATAATATTTCTTCTATCTCAGGTAAACTTGGCATTTCTATCTGACAGACTTCATTAAATAAATAAGGAAAATCTATCATATCTTTGACAACAAAACAATCAGAATGATGTGTATTAGATATTGCATATGAAATTACATATGTTATTGAATATGGTCTATTTTGTTGTTTAAAGAAATCTTTTCTTTTAAAATCTTGTATTAAGCTTAATGTTTTATCAAAATCTTTATTATTAGTATGATAAGCTATTCGTGGATATATATTAAATTTTAATTTTCCATATCTTTAAGAATACCTAAACAGGCTTCTTCTCTGTTTACTATTCTATTATCCATAACAGCTAATTCTATTGGAGTATCTAATCCTTCTTCAAAAGTGGATTTTAAAATTATCTGTATAGCACCAATATGTATCCATCCAAGAGTATTTTGTATTTCTGGTTTTATTTGTTTTAATTTTTCTTGAATATCTTTTTTATTTAGTAACGATATCATTACTTTATTAGAAGTTAATGAAATATCTAATAGGGTGAAGGGGGTAAGCTGTACTCAGCAATCTCAGAATTTTGTTGTTAAGGCAGAAAGTATAACAACAAGGTGTTCTGTTACCTATCTATGTCAATTTCATCATAATTATATAATAAATAATCAAATCTTTCTTTTAATTTTTCTAATATTCTTATTATATTATGCATGAATATCATTTTGAGTTTACAATCTATAGGTTTAAATTCCATATTATTTTCATATTCAGCTTGTATCTGATTTCTTATTTCTTCAATTAAAGCAAGAATATTATCTTTTTCAGATAAGTCTAAACATAACTAAACTATCACTAAATTTTTCAATTGTTTCCATTTTCTTAAGTTCTTATATCTTAACAAACTTGCTCAATAACAACTACTATTCTTGAATTATAAAAAAGAAAAGGGTCCAACATGCTTCCGTACCTTTCTTCTTCTTTGACCGCTAAATCATCGGGTGTCCATGATCCTTCTACCGTGCGTTTCAGCACCAACCTAAGTATCCCTTAGGTAACTGATCTATGTCCCTTCAACAATCAGCAGCACAACCCAGTTTCGTTTCCTACCTCTGGGTGTACAGAAAAAAGATAAAAAGTATTTGAAGCTTTTTCTTCTTTATGAAGGAAGAATAGAAGTGTTCTAAAGAGAGTTTGAAAAGATATAAGAGTAAAGAAACTCTTTATTGATTCATAAGAATATCTTACAAAGGAAGAAAAAGAAGGCTTTCTTAGTTTGAGTTGTGTATGCTCAACGTCGAATGCCTTTGCCTAAAGCCTAAGGACATATTTATACTGGAAGTCCGGACATGAAACCCCGGATTTCAAAGAGTACAAAATAAAAGATAAAAAGCAAAAGATTACATTATTGCTTTACAAAAGCTAAGATGAAATATCGGTTTGTCTTGACATATCTTTTTATCATGATAGTCTTTTTCTGATGTCTTATCTTTAGGTAGCGGTACAGCTGGTATCTTCTTTTGATCAGATAAGGGGACCACTCTGATCGTATCTTCTTCATTCTTCGTCGCTATATGCCGACGGTCTATCTAGCACCTTATCCTTATCTTTACTTTTAGTATCAAATGTACATGCTGGACATGTGTTCAAATCATAATGTCTAAATTGACAGATTCGTTCTTGTGCCTGAAGGCTTGATCTGACAGCTCCAGTATTGAGAAGCTTTATCTTTGTAGCCATATAGTTTCTGGCAGAAACTGGGGTCGTCTTTGCTGGCGAGATCATGATGGATGACAATATCTTTTGTCCGCCATATGTGCGAAATCCACGCTTGAAACTAGCTTATAGTCCTTGTAGGACTATTCTGATCCCTATCGCTCTTCTATAATGGATATCTTTTTCTTCAAATTTGGGCAGATCTTTTCTTAGCTTTTGAGCTGTAATTGAGAAAGAATCTGCTTTTGCAATTTGGATGAAATGGTAGGCAGGATATCTGTCATCTTTATGGAAATCAGGACCTGCAGATAAGAATTTTAATACAATAATATCTTTTGGGGTCATTGTAGGATTGTGTATGTAGCAATCCTTCACGCCTTGATATATCCATCTGGGCAGTTGTGAAATCTCTGCAAATTTTGGAGGATTTGTATAAATGGAGTTTAAGGCTCCAAAATCAAACCAATATCTTATCTCTTCAGGAGATGAATCTTAGAGAAAATTAATTCTAGGATAAATCCCAGAATAATCAATATATCTATTATCGGTATTTGAAAGACTATAAAGCCTTTTCATAATCGTTAATTGTTCCATAACTGGTTCAATCAAATCTGTAACAGTGGGCATAGGGAGTTGAACTCTTTTCCCTTTATCTTTCTGTGGTCTTAATTCAACATCCATGGAGGAAGAGGATGATGAATCAATAACTTTATCTGTAGTCTCCTTTTTAGTGGAGGTATCTGTGCTTGATGGCGAGGCTTTTTGTCTTACCTCAATCTTTTCAAATAATTGAAAAACTCTGTTGTTTAATAATTCATATCGTCCAACATAGTTTTTCAATCATTTGTCCTTCTGAGAAGAGAATATCTGCAACTTCCTTTGCATTGCCAGGAAGCTTGGCAATATCAATAAGATCAGAGATATTTTCTCTTATCGAAAGAACTTCTTGTTCCATATCTTTCAAATGACTGATAATATCATTCATTTGCTGAGCCATCTCTTGTGAGAAAATCTGCTAAAACATTTTTCTCAGATTTAATAACTTCAATATCAAAATTATATTCTGCAAGAATCATTTGCCATCTAATTAATCTTTTAGCTTCAGGTCTACTTGGTAGTAACTTTTTAATAAAAGCTTTTACTTGAGTATTATCAGTTCATAATAAAAATCTGGTTGGTAAAAGAAAATAATAAAATTTTTTGCAACTTTTAACAACAGCTAATAATTCTTTTTCATTTATATGATATCGAGACTCTGTATCAGAAAAAGTTCCAGAACAATATTTGCATACTGTTTCTCCTATCTTTTCATAATTCTCATTATAATCTTCTTTCTTTAAGATTCCACTCCAATATCTTTCAGACGCATCTGTTTCTAAGATTAACTTATCATTTTCTTTTGGTAATTGTAATTTTGGTAAAGATTTACACATTTCTTTTATTTGTTTAACTTGTTGTTCTAATAAGGAATCAAATTGAAATACTCTGTCTTTTCTTATTAAATCTTGAAAAAGTTTTCTTAAGCTTGCTAGATTTGCTATGAAATCTGATGCATAGTTTAATATTCCTAAAAAACTTTGAACTTGTTTTTTATCAATTAATCTATCTGGAAAACTAGTAATTTTTTCTAATATATGTTTTTGTAACTGTATTCCTTTATTATCTATCTGCATTCCTAAAAATTCAATATGATGTTGACATATCTTAGACTTTTTCTCATATAACGCTAATCCATTCTGTAAACAAAGATTAATAAATATATCTAAGTGTTTTAAATGATCAGACATATTATCAGATAAAACTAAAATATCATCAACATAAACAAATATAAAATCATAAGGTTTAAAAATATTATCCATTTTTCTTTGAAATATTTGAGGAAGCATTTTTTAATCCAAATGGTAAAACTAACCATTCATATTGACCTTGTGGGGTCGAAAATACTGTATAAGCTATACTGTCTGGATGCATCTTAATTTGCCAAAATCCACTTTTACAATCAAATTTAGAAAATATCTGTTTATCTCTTGTTTCATTTATTAAGCTTTCTTTATGGGGTAAAAAATATCCATCAAAGACAGTGTTATTATTTAATCTTTTATAATTTATCACCATTCTAGCTTTTCCTCTAACTATCTCAGCATGTTTTCTTACAATAAATGCTGGTGAGCTATGAGCTGATAAACTTGGTCTAATAAATTTTAGTTTTAATAATTCACTTATCTGTTGATTAAATTCTTTTTTATCTTCTGGATTATATCTCATGGGTTTTTCCCTAATTACTTTGTTTTTATCTATCATTTCTAATTTGGCCATAATTTGGTTTTTATCCCAAAATTCTAAAGGGTTTTCAGTAAAACATTGTTTTAATCTATTTTTTATTCCTTCTATATCCATATCTAATGTTTTTAATTGTAATTGAAATTTTATTAATGGATTTCCTTTAGAGAAAATCGGTTTTTCTTTATACCCAATATCACCACGCTGGGTTGTGCGTGTAATAAAATTAATAGGAAAGGGTTTAGCATAAGCAGTTTTAAGTCTTTTAACAGTTATTAAATGATGACAGAGAGTTTTAAAAATAATCTGACTAGTTATAGTATCAAAAGTAATCTTATGAAATAATTGAAGGAAATTATTTCCTAAGAGGATATCACAACCTGTATTATGAAAATAAAATGGTGGACATTTTATTAAATATTGTCCTAGTAAAATTATTGGTTTTTCTATTCCTTTATTGATTTCTATCACATTATTAGAAATATCACGTCCTCTGATTATGGGTAAATCTTGATGATATTTTTCAGGAAAACATTGAGGTTTACTCAAACATGATCTTGAACCACTATCTATATAAGCAGCAAAATATTCTGCTTTGTAATCTTTATAAGTTACACCTATTGGTATGTATATACTATATGGACTTGTCATTTTGGTATATATATTAACTTTCCATTGTAATTTATCTTTAATCCATAAGAAGTTATCTGATAAGGTTTTACCATTTCTAAAAATGTTAATCCTAACATTATTTCTAAATTATCATTTAAGCCTTCATGTTCTATAAGTAATCTTATTGGAATTATTTCATTTCCAAATCTGATTAAAGTTTCAATGGCTTCATTTATCTCATGTAAATCTCCATTGAAATTTGTATATTGATGAGGATTATCTAATTTATATTTTTGTAAATTATTGCATAGATTAGAACTAATATAATTTCCATTAGCTCCTGTATCTATTAAAATATTAATTGGTTGGAATTCTGTTCCATTATAATACTCACCATTTAAATTATAATTTTTTTAAATTATAATTTTTTGCTATTATGATATTATTATTCTTTTGTGATCCAAAAGATTTTAATAAGGGATGACTCTTTACATGTGAAGTTGTAAAGGATAATCTAGAAGGTATATTATCTGTTAAAAAGTAAAGGTTTATCCTGTAAATCTAAACTTATTGGTCTAGACTCTATTTCTTCTATCTCAGGTAAACTTGGCATTTCTATCTGACAGACTTCATTAAATAAATAAGGAAAATCTATCATATCTTTGACAACAAAACAATCAGAATGATGTGTATTAGATATTGCATATGAAATTACATATGTTATTGAATATGGTCTATTTTGTTGTTTAAAGAAATCTTTTCTTTTAAAATCTTGTATTAAGCTTAATGTTTTATCAAAATCTTTATCATTAATATGATAAGCTATTCGTGGATATATATTAAATTTTAATTTTCCATATCTTAAGTTTCCTTTAAGAATACCTAAACAGGCTTCTTCTCTGTTTACTATTCTATTATCCATAACAGCTAATTCTATTGGAGTATCTAATCCTTCTTTAAAAGTGGATTTTAAAATTATCTGTATAGCACCAATATGTATCCATCCAAGAGTATTTTGTATTTCTAGTTTTATTTGTTTTAATTTTTCTTGAATATCTTTTTTATTTAGTAACGATATCATTACTTTATTAGAAGTTAATGAAATATCTAATGCTTTTTCTCTTATATTTAATCCATAATATAAATGATGTTTTCTGGATTTTATTCCAAACTTTGTTAACATTCCTGTTTGAAATCCTGAATAATTTGATAAATTAAACTTTTCTTTTTGTATTTATTTTAATTTTTTCTTATCTATTAAAACTTCTTGTTTATATTCTCCTAAATGTTCTATTTGATTATCTATTTCTTCATTTGTTTGAGAACTTGTAGCTATATCCATTATTCTGTTTCACTAAAATCACTATAATCTGTTTATGTTAAAATAAAGATACTTTCATCAGAATCTGTTATTTCTTCAAAATCATTGATTTGTATAAATTCTTCATTATTTATCATATGTTCAATATCTTCATCAATTTCTATTTTCTTTTTATTTTTGTTAAATCTCTTAGGGCATTTATTTGCATAATGACATAATTGATTACAAAAATAACATCTGCATTCCTTTGTAAAAGGTTTTTTATTTCTTCTGTATGTGGGTTTAGGAGGTTTCTTATCTCCTTTTTTCTTATAATATTTTGTTTTTCTTGGTTTAAAATATTTTCTTTTCTTATATTGTTTTCGTTTTTTATATTTTCTTTTAATCTTTCCATAATAATATTGACTATCACATCCTATCATGAGTGGCATTTTGGGTGAATCACAACATAAAGAAATTCTCTTTCTTAATCCTTTTGTAGCTTTAGCTAATATGGCATCTCCACACCAAGTACTAAGTTTATTTCTTAAGTGTGCTATTCTTTTTCCTAAAGTATCTGCAGTCCTAGGATTATATGTTTCTATCAGTTTCTGTCACCAAGGGTCAGGAATCTTAGAGAAGAATAAAGGCAAATAATAACTATAACCCGTATCTATTTGATTATAAATATGATAATAATAATCTTGAAAAACACAAATATATCTTTCTATTTCACACATATCACATAATTGTAATCTTTGTAATGCAATACAATATTTATTGATTGTTGTTGGATCTGTAATTAATCTTCCTTCTCCATGAAATTCTAATTGGAAAGCTTCTACTGTTGCTGTTATTAAATCTGCTGAGGTTGTGGATGAAAATATCACATTTTTTATTTCTTCAGGCATGTGTTGCCAAAATCTAGAAGCACTATTAAGTAGTGTTTTTTTCAATAAAACTTTTTGTTATAGTTAAATCCATTTTATTAATTTCTACAGCTATTCTGAGAGATGTTTCCCATTTATCAATTGCTTCTTCTACATTGCTTACACAATCTAAATTTAAAAATATTCCAAATGGATTTATACGTTCATTTCTCATCTTTTCTAATGGCGTATAATTATCTTCTTGTGGTACTGATGTTAATCCAGCATATCCTAATGGATTTCTTGTTTGTGCACCAGGAGTGTTATTTCTTTATGAAGGAAGAATAGAAGTGTTCTAAAGAGAGTTTGAAAAGATATAAGAGTAAAATTTATTTTACATAAAATTAATTTAATCAAATTTAATTTTATCCAATTCCATTCTATAAATTTAAAAGAAATCTAAATAAAATTTAAATATATTTATATTAAATATTTTAAAACTAATTATAAATAAAATATATTATTTTAATTAATTAATATTAAAAAATTTTAAAAAAATATAAATATTGTTCATTATTTACTATTATATTAGGTTAAACGTAAAATAATTATATTTAATATCTAAGATAATATAAAATTGATATATCTTTGAATAAAATAAAATTATATAATTTAATTTAATAAAATATAATTATTTAAATTCAATTTTAATAAAAATAAAAATATTTAAATTAAAATAAATTTAGTTAAAAAATTGTTTAAATTAAATAAAATATTTATAATTAATTAATTAATTTTTAAATTGATATTAAAATATATTATTTTTAATATTAGAATAAAATTTATTAAAGTAATATATTTTATTTATAAATAATTATAATAATAACATAACAAAATGTGCTAAAAAAAGTTTGTTTTTTTTTTTTTTTAAAAAAAAGAAAAGATGGTGGGACACATTCTATGGGGGACAAATTTGTCCTACTACAAGTCTACAACCACTTAAGTAAGTGGCACCGGATTGGACTTCGTTCAGTCCGGTGCCACACCAAACATCGGATTGGATAAAAATTTGTTCAATCCAATCCTTAATCCGGGTGTCAAATGGGCCCTTACAGTCTCCAGGTATAAGTGTGAGCGAAACGAACCTCAATTATCAGTGATAAATATTCATTTGAACCTTACATTTGCAATAAAGAAATACAAATATACAAGGATAAGATTTGCAGTAAATGATTAGAATCACATCATCTATTTTTACCTAATTGACACTATTAATTTGTGTTAAACACAGACGTAGCCAGAATTTACAATTTGAATGGGCTAATATAAATTTAATTGGAGACAGTTAAGATAAATACATACGGGTTTCATATTAAATCAATCATATAATTATAATAATGCAATATACCGTTCATATTCCTTAAAATGTATTATATTGACACAATATTTTAATTAAAATAAAAGATAAAAATCACATTATAAATACTCATATACCATAATACCAAAACTATAAAATTTTTAATGGAATAGAAAAAAACTAATTAGCATAAAAATCCGGTCATGTTTGGTACATGAGATTAAGAGTGAGATTGGATTATTTAGTTATAGTCCTATGTTTGGTGTGGGAAAGGTGATTGAATTACTTAATACTACATTTCAAAATAATCCCATTGTAAGGGGATTATATAAATCCACCCATCACCATGGTATTATATAATCTTATGCTCATGGGATTAATTTTTTTAATATAATATTATTAAATAAATTTAAATAGTTTATATAAATAAACTACATTTTTATATTTAATTAATAATTTATATAAATTAGAAATATTTTATTTAAATATTCATTTAAAATAAATAGTTTAATTTATTTTTAAAAATAATTTAACTATTTTATTTTATTCAAAAAATAATTTTTTAATTAAATTTAATTTAAGCATTTTATTTTGTATTTTATTTAAAAATAATTTTTATTTTTATTTAAAATTAATTATAAATAGTATTGTTAGAAAATAATTAAATAATTTATTTTTTTATAAAATAAATTTTTAACCTAATTTAATTAAAAATAATTAATTTTTTTTGGTTTATTTAAAATAATTTTAATTTAATTTAAAAAATTATTTTATGTGAAAATTAATTTAATTCAATTTGATTTTATCCAATCTCATAGTATATCAAATAAGAGACAGTACTATTTTTAGTCCAATCCATACTGCACCAAACACATCATGGTATTAATTTAGTCTAATCCAATTTTATCTTATCCCATAAAAATGGTTTAATTCAATCTCGTGCACTAAACGTATCCTAATTTCCTAAAATTATGTTCATAAAAAAACTACTAACCTCAAAAAACTATTAACCATAAAAGATGTGCATAATAAGAATATATATTTAATTAGTATAAATTTAAATAAACTACTTGTTGATAATAAAAAATGGATTCTACAGTCAACGAAACCAAGTATAGTGGTTTAATGGCTTAGTCAAGTAAGTTGAGTGAGATTATCTAGGATAATCTTGCTCAAGGGGTTCTCGTAGGACGCGTAGACTTCTCAGAGTGAGTTTCTATGATTCGCTACTTGTCAAGAAAGAAAGAGTCGTGAGAGGTGCCAGACGTAAGCCGACGATCAACCTCCGACGATCAAGTCAGTTATCTCTTTTCACGAGAGGAAAAATATTCCAAGTTCTTCTAAGGTTTTGATAATAATTAATTGCTTACCTCTTCCTTCGTTAATGCCCTTATTTATATCCTGAACCTTCTCCACCTCGTTGGGGATGTTCAGATATACTTTCAGGAGGAGGTCAGGAGGTCATTTCCTTAAACGTGTAATTCCTGATTTCCTACAGAAGATCGCCTAGTAATGATAGAAATGGTGAAACGAACGGTAACTTGGGCTGCTTGGGCATTTAATTCGTCTGCTGCTCGTGATATCAGGTTTCTAACATCGACTGTATTCATAGCAAGTGTCAGACTGGCGCGCTGCAGTGTCTAGGTTCAGATCTGACGCGTTGACTGTGTTCTTGTTGTACGTTTGAGGCCTCTTCGGGAAGATATTGTCATCGCAGGAATAGTTTTCACAGTAAGCTGAGATGTTCCTGCGACCTCTATAGTTAAACGATGCAGTTTTGAAGGACTGTGGAAGCGAATCTTCCTTTAGCCTTTTCTCTATGGTTAGCTGCTGAGGTGGCAGCTCCTTAAAAGATTTTACCTATAACAATACCCTCTAAATTCTTGAAGAAAAAACTTTTTCTGATGAGGATTTACCTCCATAGTTCGACAGACACCCCATACATCCTTCCTGCTGACGTGGCATCCAATGAGGTGTCTGTTCTGGGAATAGACGCTTGGTTTCACATCTCTTGCGTGCGTTATTCTTCTTTTTTTTTTTTTCAAAAAACCTGCTGCCGTTTTACTTTCTTTGCACACGTGGCGTCTCCCTAACAACTTTCGTTTACTGCGGGTTCTCTGCATGAGGCGTTTAATCATTTATTCTTATCATTTCGAAATGTCTTTTGCTTCGTTTAGTCCGTAGGAGGTCGATGGTTAGGACTGCATTGATGAGGTCTATTTATACCTGCTCACTCTCTAACTTTCAGTTTTACTCTCTCTTTCTTTTCATTATGATAAGCTTTTTAAGAGTTTTCTTTGGAGAAGTTGTCATTTGTCGAAGTTTCTCTAGCGGGAATTTTTCTCTCGGTGTTCAAACCGTTTCTGCTCCTCGGGTAAGCTTCCTTTCTTTCCTTCGAGTTTCCTACTTCGTTGTTATGGATTCACAGTTGAGGGTCATGTGTATGTCGAAAGAAATTGAGGGGGACGATTTCCTCCTCTCTGTAGCTCCCCAAAACCCTGTTCCTTTAAACATTGATTTCTCACATATACAGGGTCCTGTCAATCCTATAATCTTTTCGTCGACTAGTTCGTCTTTGTCTTCAACATTGAACATATCCGAGATTCTCCGTGGAACTGCTTTGGCGAGAATAACTGTATCTGAGGCAAACATGGCCAAGCGATCATCTCTTTATGAGGAGTAGCGACCAGATGCCTCTGATAACAGTGTCCATAAGAGCAGGTCGCACAATTTTTCGCTATCGGAGCCGAGCTTTCTTGACACTAAGCCTAACGTGGTTACGGCTGAGCACTTGCAGCGCTACAGGAAGTACTACGAGATCTCGAGCACGATGGAGCTTTTGTTGCCAGAGGGAAGAACAGCGTGGAATCCGTACAAAGGTTTCGTAGCAGTGTATGGCTACATGCAGAATTGCGGGGTTACCTTGCCGTTGCAACCTTTCATTGCCCGTTTCCTCGGCGACGTCAACCTTGCTCCAGCACAGTTGGCACCCAACAGTTATAGAACCTTATTAGCCTTATGCGCGTTGTGGCATAATCTAGGCTACTCGGATCCCACTCCTAGGGAGATACGCTATTGTTACAAGCTTCGACCGTATGGGGCGGGGTCATATTACCTTGTGTCCTTCAACTCTGCCCAATGGTTGCCTGTCGGTGAGGATGGTAGAAGGCTCTCCGGTGGGCTTGATATTGCCGATAAAAGCAAATGGGGGATCATATGGGGGCTTCCTTCTTCCAACAAATTCTGGAAGGGAGCGTGGTTCTTTTTCGAAGGAGATTGGGGACGTAGGGTTCCCGCCAACAGGGAAAGGTCCTCTCGTGAGGTGTATGTTCCTCTTTTTTTCACAAAGCCAGGTATTCTCTCTTTTTTCGCATATCTTGTTTATTCTTAGAAGTAGTATTCTCACGTTACTAACACCTTTCTCATACAAGTAGATACCCGGAGTGAGCCTCTGATACTGAATTCGTAAGAGGTTCAGCATGTCCTACGAGCTGTCACTGCTCGCCCGGAGGATCATCGTGCAGGTACACTTTGTTGTGACCAGGCACTAGTCCAGTGTGCCTTCGGCGCTTTCCATCATGCAGCTGGGAGTTATCCCCTTAATCGTCCTCGTGGTAGGCGCGATATTCAATACTTCATTTTAGTAACACATTTTACGAGGTATAACTATTCTTGCATGCTTTTATTACAGTTTAAGAGGAGGATCATGTGTCCAGCCGGGAAGTAAGAAATTTGAAAAATCTCTAGGATGCTTCTCGTTGGGAGGGGAATAAGGGTGATGAAAAGAAGAAGTGTTCCTCTGCGAAGAATGATGTTGATGTTGGGTAAAGAATATCGGTTTCGGTGAAGCATCGGTCAGATGATTTGGGAGCCTCTTAGGCTGTTGGTGACGAGACTCGCGATCCTACCCCCGAGACTCCCGTAAAAAGCTCTAAGCTAGTCGGCGGCCCTAATGATCCTGGCTTAAAGTCGAAAGGGGAGGGCGCTAGAAGGGTTCTAGTGAAGCATGTTCCTCCGAGGCGCCCTTCTCGCTAGGTAAGGAGGATGTCTCATACTTTGGAGATCCCTACTCCCACTGACCTTATCAATTACATGCCTCCTCCTCCTTTTGGTAATGTCCCTGACGCCGCCTCGACAATTACTCCCAAGCTAAGGGTCCAACCCATTGTTGATTCTGACGGAGAAGACTTGGAGGAGGAGCCCTTGATACGCCACTCCTCCCTGAAGGGTAAGGGCAAAGCCACTCCGGAGGATAGGAAGCTCCCTGATTCGGCGATCGCGGGGGATGATAAGATCGCTACCAACCCATCCGGTGAGAAAGGCGTTGGGACTTTTGCCCACCCTGTTGGGGTTAATGGCGATGCGTCGGTGTCGCTTCATCTTTCTTTGGAGGCCGTACTTATGCTAGTGTTGAGTGAAGACGTGCGTTTCGAGATACGAGGCGAAACGGATAGGTTTTTGGGGGAGTCCGTCGAGAGACAACTTCAATCTTTCTTTAGTGTCGCTGCTTCGGTAATTTTCACTTTACTCTTTTCTTTGTTCATTACCAATTCGTTGTCAACATTAACTTTCTTTCTTTTTGTAATGCAGTTTTTGATAAAGTTTGACGCCGCCGTATGAGATAGAGAGGGTCTACAGTATCGTCTTGCTGGGGTTGGTGAGGAGGTCGCCAAAGAACAGGATCTTGAGGATATGATAAAGACGCTTTCTTCTGAGAGAGCGGCTCTTTAGGAGAGGGTTGGTATGTTGGAGAATAGAGTAGAGGGCCTCAAGGCTGGAAAGGTGGTTCTCTCCTCCGGTAAGGACAAAGCTGTTGCAAATGCCAATAGTCTCCTTGATGTTGCTGTCGCTACGCGAGCGGAGGCCAAGGCGAGACTTGTTAAGTCGGAGAAACGAATAACAGAGCTGAACAACGAGGTGGATGCTTTTCGCCTTACTTTAGATGGGGCGAAAATGGAGCTTGAGATTAAAGCGGTTGACCGTTACAAGGTTTCTTCTTGCCTTCGACGCCTTCATGTATAGGGAGTTCAAAAATGGTATCAATGAGTGTCGTTGGATCATGGAGGGTCACCTTAGTTCTGAGATGCAGAAAACGCTGGATCTTGTGGTTGCTCAGAATAAGGATAAATCCTTGTCAGATCTTAAAAAGGCCAGGAAGAAGATATGGCGATCTCATTGTTGGCTCCGAAAGTTGCCCATCTTCGATATGTATTTAGAAGATACCTGATCAGAATGGGCAGTCCAAAGTTTTTCGGTAATCAAAAAGCTGGGTCTAGTGTTCTCGGGTACAAGGTAGACATTGGTCCAGAACCTGGTCATGACTATGTATTATTCGAAGGGGAGGAGGAGATTGCACTTAGCGACAGGGAGCCTTCCCACTTCCTCTGAGATTGATCCTGATGACTATTTGAATTTGACTAATTTGGCCGGGGGAGTGGAAGGTGTCAGCGATCCCAGTTCGTCTGAGCCTTAGTTTCTTTTTGTAACTTTTAACGAGTCGTTGTAATATTTGTTAACTCTAATAATAGATTATTTTGGAGGTTTTCGTTGACTTTTGAAGTCTTGCAATTTCTTCTCACAACTTTCTCTTATTGTTTAGATGTCCTTTTATATTATTGGTTCTTGTGACATCATAAGATATAACATGACAAAATATATGCTTTATACTTTACCTTAGTATTTTACATTGTTTGTTGTTTGCCTTATACCCCCGAATCAGGCAACTCAGTTGTAAAAGTGATCGCGTGATTTTTAAAATGACTTTGATAGTATTTTGAGGATGCAGCGATATCTGTGCGAGAGAGTTTTTATTTAACTTATCTCAGAAGATAGAGGCATTTCCACTAGTACCAAATTTTTGCGAGAAAGTTTCATTCTAACTTTTCTCAAATTCGATTTTAATAAGGCGTTTTCGCCGAGACCGAATTTCTGCGAGAGATTTTTATTCTTAACTTTTCTTAAATTCGATTTTAATGAGGCGTTTTCGCCGAAACCAAATTTATGCGAGAAAGTTTTATTTTAACTTTTCTCAAATTCCATTTTAATGAGGCGTTTTCGCCGTTATTCGATGTGTGATCTTAATAACTATCGATGAATCTTCATTGTATTTCATTTAAAAATTACAAGAGTACATGTTTGCTTCTTCTTACGGGAAATACATTTTGAGATATTACGCATTCCATGGATGGCTAATCACTTCCCCTTTTGGTCGCACAATCTTGTAACAACCGTGACCTGCTTGTTCGATGATTCGGTATGGGCCTTCACATTTGTCTGCCAGGGCACCTGCATCTTTTTCCTTGGTGTTCAGTGATATATTTCTCAGTACTAAATCGTTGAGTTGAAACCTTTTCTCCCTTACTTTAGAATTGTAATGTCTAGCGACTATTTACTGATACATTGTGTTTCTTATTTGGGCTTTATCTCGGAAGCTTTCTAGTTCGTCGAGATTGGATTCCAAAGCAGTGACGTTGTGGGTTTGATCGTACATGGCTACTCTAGGTGATTGGATTCTCATTTCAATCGGGATTACTGCTTCGACTCCGAAAGACATGAAAAACGGTGTTTCACCCGTAGATGTTCTCGCAGTTGTTCGGTAGGCCCAGAGTACTTCAGTAAGCTTCTCAGCCCATTTGCCTTTCTTGGAGTCCAACTTTGCTTTTATCGTATACTTGATAATCTTATTTACTGCTTCGACCTGTCCGTTTGTTTGTGGGTGGGCGACCGAGGCGTAATAATTTCTGATCCCCCAACTCCTGCAAAATTTTAAGAAATTGAGGTTGTCGAATTGCGTGCCGTTGTCAGAGATGATGGTATATGGGACTCTGAATCTGTATATGATGGATCTTTTCACATAGGTAGTGGTATTTTGTCCAGTGATCCGAACTAGAGGTTTCGCCTCTGCCCACTTGGTGAAGTAGTCGACGGCTACGATAGCATACTTGGCTTGTCCTATTGCTGCTGGCATAGGTCCGATGAGGTCGATCCCCTACTGTGCGAAAGGCCAAGGAGACGTGAGACTTCTCAATTTCTCCGGTGGTTGCTTGATGTTGTCAGTGATCCTTTGGCACTTATCGCAGTTGGAGGCCGTGTCTTTGGCATCTTGGAACATTGTTGGCCAATAGAAGCCTTGTCGCAGGACTTTGTATGCCAGACTGTTTCCTCCAGCGTGATTTCCATAGACTCCCCCGTGTATTGCTGTCAGAATTTTCGCTGACTCTTGGAGATTAACGCACCTTTGTAAAGTTCTGGAGAAACCTTTTCGATACATCTCGCCGTTCATCATAGTGTATCGCGCAGCTCGATATCTTAATCTTTTGGCTTCGTTCTTATCTTTTGGGAGGATTCCTTGTTCTAAGTATGCCCTGATGGGCATGATCCAAGTTACTTCCGCAAGGTTTACTTCAGCGACAATGAGGTCGTCTTATTCGCAAATGCTTGGCTGCAAGAGGTGTGCTACTGGTATTGTCTTTTATAACAGGACATTAGTGGCGGATGCCAATTTTGACAAGGCATCAGCCTTTAAATTTTCTGCTCTGGGTATATGTGTGATTCTGAACTTAGTGAATCTGTTGAGAGCTTGTTGGGTCTTCTCTAAGTAGGCGATTATTCCTTCCTCTTTCGCTTGATACTCGTTGCATATTTGATTAACTACCAATTGTGAGTCGCTGTAGATATCTATCTTGTCAGCTCCCAAGGCAGTGGCTACTCTCAATCCTTCGAGTAGGGCTTCATATTCCACGACATTGTTGGTGACTTTAAAATCGAATCTTAGTGCACATTCTACTTCGTCTTGCTCCGGCGTTGTGAGGACCACCCCCGCTCCGCTCCCATGTGAGTTTGAGGATCTATCAACGTACAGTTTCCAAGGGTAAATACTATCCTCCTATTCCGAAATTGGTGAAGGCTTCGCCGTCGATTAAAGGTTCAATGAACTCTGCGATGAAATCGGCGACCGCCTGCCCCTTGATAGCTGCTCGTGGCTTAAAGCTTATGTCGAACTCGCTTAGCTCAATCGCCCATTTGGTTAGCCTTCCGGAGACTTCTGGTTTTTGCAGTATTTGTTTCAAGGGGCAATTGGTTAGTATCACGATGCTGTGTGCCTGGAAGTAAGGTCGGAGCTTTCGCGCGACTATGATCAAGGCCAGAGCCACCTTTTTAGTGTTGGGATATCTTGTTTCTGCGGCGATCAAAGCTTTAATGACATAATACACTAGTTTTTGGGATCCTTCTTCTTTGCGAATGAGGACAGAGCTTGTTGCAGCGGTCAGTCACTAATAGGTAGACATGTAGAATTTCTCTGAGTAGTGGCTTCGAGAGCATTGGTGTCGAACCGAGGTAGGTCTTTAATTGATGAATAGCTTGGTCACATTCTTCAGTCCATTCTATTCATTTCCTTTATTGATGGCTTTGAAAAATGGGAGGCACTTGTCAGTAGATCTAGCGATAAATATGTTAAGAGCAGCTAGGTACCCTGTGAGTCGTTGGAATTCTTTAAGTGTCCGAGGAGGCTTCATTTTGATAAGAGCATCTATCTTCTCGGGATTTGCCTCAATTCCACGTTGGTGTACTAAGAAGCCTAGGAATTTTCCTGAAGACACACCGAAAAGGCATTTGTCAGAATTTAGCTTCATCTCATATTGCCGGAAAACTTCAAACGTTTCTCGCAGGTTATTGGCGTGTTCTTCTGCTGTGAGTCTTTTCATCAGCATATCGTTGATATATACCTTTATGGTTCGCCCTATTTGTTTGGTGAACATATGATTGACTAACCTTTGGTAGGTGGCTTCCGCATTTATTAGACCAAAATGCATCACTGTGTAGCAATGCAATCCTTGATCTGTGGTGAATGTTGTCTTTTCTTTGTTTGATGCGTGCATTTTGATCTGGTTGTAACCCGAGTAGGCATCTATGAAACTGAGGAGTTCATGCCCGGCTGTAGCGTCCACCAGCTGGTCAATTTTTGGGAGGGGGAAACCATCTTTGGGGCAGGCTTTATTCAGGTCAGTGAAGTCTACGCACATCCTCCATTTTCCGTTTTTATTTTTTACCAGTACCACGTTTGCGATCCAAGAGGGGTAGTGCGATTCTCGGATGGAACCTGCGACGAAAAGTTTTTCGACTTCTTCCCTTATGGCTGAATTCCTTTCGGGGTTGAAGTGGCACCTCTTCTGGATTATTGGTTTCGCGCCGCAATGCACCGCTAACCTATGAGAGATAGTAGAAGGATTAATTCCCGGCATAACAGCGTGACTCCATGCAAAAATATCTTTGAATTCTTGGAGCAGTTTCGTTAGATCCGTTTTGACTCCCGACTTCAGTTTTGCTCCTATCCTGACCACCTTATCGGAAAAACTTTCGTCGAGTACCACATTTTCGGTTGGTTCCACTTCACCATCACTTTCCCGTGCTATAGGTTCTCACGGGTCCAGGGCGAACTCTTTAGGGACTTTGGTATTTCCCTCTCCTTCTACCATCTTTGATTGCTATAATTTCTCGGTGATCTGACAAACTTCTGCCTTTTCTTTTCCTTTGAAAGCGGATAGGTTGGTTTGCCTAGCGGTCCCTTGACAGCCATTTATTTCTCCGACTTTGTTCTCCGTGGGGAATTTGACTTTGAGGCAATAAGTGGCGATTACTGCTCTTGTCTTGTTAAGGAAAGGTCTCCCCAATAGTGTATTGTAAGGCCAGTTGGGTATGTCCACCACTACGAATTCCAGTAAAATCATCTTTCTGCAAGGTTTGGTCTCGATTCGTACTAGTAACATCATTGTTCCCCATGGCCTGATTTCTGATCCGCTGAATGCCCGAAGTGGCATGTCAAATGGTTCCAAGTCTTTGCGCTGAAGACTTAGTTGGTTGAAAACGGAAAGGTGGAGGATGTCGGCGGAACTCCTGTTATCTATCATGATTCTGCGTACATTTCTGTGTGCGATTTGGAGTTCCACAACTATCGCATCATTTGGTTTCTGCAGTGAATGAAATGGGGTCCCAACCTTCTCGCAGTCTTTTCTCGTCTCCTTGCACAGAGTTCACAGCTAAAAGTTCGTTGCGTTGGGATGCTTCTCGGATTTTTGACTTTCTTTCCCTGTTGCTAGCACCTGTTCCTGAGCCGCCATGTATGGTATTGATGGGACTAGCTTTTGGGCTCTCCGATCGCCTATTAGGCTTTTTAGGGCTATGGGGGTGACTTTGTCTTGCAGATCCTCTTGGGCGCTCCTGTCTTTTATCAGTTGATCTCCTTGTTTGCCTTTGAGTGTTATCGCCATCCCTCATTACTATGAACTCCTTCAAATGTCCATCTCTGATCAGGTTTTCAATATGATCTTTGAGTTGGAAACATTTAGAGGTGTCGTGGCCATGATCGCGGTAGAAACGACAGTATTTATCCTTATCTCGTTTTTAGAGAGCCGATGTCATTTTCCTGGGCCAGGTTACTATCCCTTTGTTCTATGCGACTGACAGTATCTCTTCCTGCCCTCACGTCAAGGGCGTATATCAATCAAATCTTCCTTTTGGCCTCCTCATTTCTCGCTGCCGGTTCCTGACTTCTCGGCGATCGTCTCTAGGGCCTTTTCCTTTGAAATGGTCATTATTCTCTTTGTTGGGATAACCTCTTTGGCGTTCTGGTTCATTAGGTTGTCCTCTATATACCAGATTATCGCCTTGAACGATCTCTTCTTCTTCAGCACGTGCGTAGTCAGCAGCCGTTTCTACCATTTCTGGGTAGGTTTTCGGTCGCTGTTTTCTCAAATGGAAGGAAAACACTCCGCTTTGCAGCCCGTTGGTGAATATGTTTATAGCGGCGGCGTCGTTGAAATCCTCTACTTGAACTGCTTCTCAGTTGAAGCGGGATAGGTAGGTCTTGATGGGTTCTCCCTTCCCTTGTTTTACTGAAGATAAATGAGATAGAGACTTCTTTCGCTGAACGCTTCCCATGAATTGCCGAGAGAAAGCGCGACCAAATTGTTCGAAATTATCGATGCTCCGTGGGGGGAGTTGTCGGAACCAACTTCCGACGAGATCCCCGAAGGTGATTGGAAAAGCTTGGCATAACAGTCGATTGTCCCTGGTCTGGGTACCCATGAGGGTGGTGAAGCGGGATATGTGTTCGACTAGATCTCTGTCCTCCTTATACTCAATGACATTTGGCATTTTGAAGCTTCTCGAAAACCTTTTTGCCAATACTCTATCAGTGAACTTGCTTGCCACCGCTCAGGAGCAATCGGCTGGATCTTTAAAGCTGGGTCCTCAGAGGAATATGATCAGCCTTCCTTCTAGTGCCAAATTATTGACAGTAAAAAATAGATTCTATAATCAACGAAATCAAGTATAATGGTCTAATGGCTTAGTCAAGTGAGTTGAGTGAGATTATCTGGGATAATCTTGCTCAAGGGGTTCTTACAGGACTCGTAGACTTCTCGGAGTGAGTTTCTATGATTCGCTACCTGTCAAGAAAGAAAGAGTCGTAAAAGGTGCCGGACGTAAGCCGGCGATCAACCTCCGACGATCATGTAACACCCCCCGACCCGACCCGACCGGACCGACCCGGGGAGCGCTACCGGTTTCCAGAACTTTCAAAATCAGTTTTATACGTTTCAAAAATTCATTGTGAGCCCAATCAATAAATAAACTTTTTACGAAAATTTCGGCAGAGTACCGTTTATTTTTCGGACTTTCCAAAACCTGTTTTTACATAATTCAATTCAAAAACAATTCTCAATAGCACTTCAATATCTCATATTCAAACAGTTGCGCACTCTGCCGTTTAGTGCGACTTATCAATCACAATTTATAAAATAAAACAGTTCAAACTTTGATATATACAGACATTCAGAAATCATAAAGTAATTAATTAAAAACATATTACAAAACATATTTACAACTCCCCTATATATGCATACTTTCAGAATATATATATATATATATATATAATACAATATAGCTACCCAACTGTACAAATCTCTGGGACTCTGTCCGCAACTCTTTATCTCTTCAGCCCTTAGCCTCTTCCGGATCCCTGGTACCTACGCGTTAGAAACAAACTAACGCGCTAAGCATAAAGCTTAGTGGGTGTACTAAAATCTCGAATATAAAACAAATCATATATATATATATATAACTTTTAAATCGGAATAATATCACACAATATATTTCAAATCAACTCAATAATGGATAGAAATCATGTTAATCTCAAAATCAAACCTTAAAGCAGATTCGATCACTTTGGTTTCAATGACAATATCAACATTTAAAAAAAAAATCAATAAATAAAATCATTCAATTCAGTCAATACTGGCCCACTAGAATACTAAACATTCTAGGACTGGAATATGGGTCAATGTGACGTCCGGGGTTGCCTCGCAACAACAGTCACTGATATCAACGTGATTGTCCGAGATTGCCCCGCAACAACAATCACTAGTATCATTGTGATCGTCCGAGATTTCCCCGCAACAACGATCACTGAAATCGGTGTGATTGTCCGAGATTGCCCCGCAACAACAATCACACAATAATAACGGCGCAGTACTGCTCAGAAAACCCAGCTGGTATACCAACCTCCTATATCCATATCTATGTCTAAGTATCCTAGGGCCGTTACAATAAGCAATGTTCACAATCAGTACTCAATAAATATACATTTCTCACAATATTTTTCATGAATATCAACAATATTCATACAAAAGTATAAATCATGTATTTTTAACAAATTCGACACAATCGAAATACGATCAAAACGCGATCTAACATAAAACCAGTTCAAAATCAACAATAGGTGCTTCAATCATCAATTTTTCTTATAAGCAAACACTTTTCATACAAAAATCGAAGTCGAAATCTTTTAACGAAATCGAAAACTTTTAACGAAATCGAAAACGAAAACATAAACGAGAAACGAAATCGAAAACTAAAACGAAAAAGTAAACGAACTACTTCTCGAAACGATTTCGAAAACGAGAGTACACCTACCTCAAATCCGTGTTTTTTGTTGGTTCTACGATTTCGTCTTTCCTTTTCACCTACACTTCCTTTTCTCTTCTCTCTCCTTCTTCTTCTTCTTCTTTCTTTTCTTTCTTCTTCTTTCTTTTTCTTCTCTTTTCTTTCTTTTCTCGGCTCTTTCTCTCTCTTTCTCTCGCTGTTCTGTTTTCTCTGGCTTCTGCGAGAAGCTTCTCTTTTTTTTTTTATATTTTTTTCCCTACCGCGACCCCCGTCGCGACCTGTGGTCGCGCCACTAAGTCGCGATGCTCACTGGAGTGCGCGCACCGCCTTCATCGCGAGCGCGCCTTGGTCACGCGAGAGATCGCGTTGCTCACTGCCAAACTTTGACAATTTCATCGCGAGCAGTCCATCGCGACCTGTGGTCGCGGTGGCTGGTGGCGATGCTCACTGCCAGATTTTGCCATTTTCATCGCGAGCGAGCTATCGCGACCTGTGGTCGCGATGCTCTCTGGTCCAATTTTTCATTTTTCATTTTTCACTATTCAATCTGGTCCGCTGGAAATCATAAAATAAACATACATTTAATTACATTTACACCCCCTCAAATAGTAAAATTTATTTTCACATATATAAAATTGATTACCCGAAATCCGGGATGTTACAGATCAAGTCAGTTATCTCTTTTCACGAGAGGGAAAATATTTCAAGTTTTTCTAGAGTTTTGATAATAATTAATTGCTTACCTCCTCCTTCGTTAATGCCCTTATTTATATCCTGAACCTTCTTCACCTCGTTAGGGATGTTCAGTTATCCTTTCAGGAGGGGGTTAGGAGGTCGTTTCCTTAAACGTGTAATTCCTGATTTCTTGCAGAAGATTGTCTGGTAATGATAGAAATGGTAAAACAAACGGTAACCTGGGTTGCCTGGGCATTTAATTCGTCTGCTGCTCGTGATGACAGGTTTCTGACATCTACTGTATTCATAGCAGGTGTCAGACTAGCGCGCTGCAGTGTCTAGGTTCAGATATGACGTGTTGACTATGTTCTTGTTGTACGTTCGAGGCCTCTTCAGGAAGATATTGTCGTCGCAGAAATAGTTTTCGCAGTAAGCTGAGATGGTCCTGCGACCTCTATAGTTAAACGATGCAGTTTTGAAGGACAGTGGAAGCAGATCTTCCTTTAGCCTTTTCTCTGTGGTTAGCTGCTGAGGTGGTAGCTCCTTAGAAGATTTTACCTATAACACTACTAAATAATCTCACAAATTAAATACTAAAAAAATTAGGAAAAATAATAAACAATTAATTGGTGTAAAGAAATTCTATGTTATAAAATTATATGCATGTACAATATAAATTATTCAATAGTAAAAATAAATAAACAAATAACAACTACAATCAAATAATAATAAATAAATGACTAAAATAAAATAAAGTATATAAAAAATAAATAAATAATGAAATATATAAATAATTAAAATAAATTAAATTAATAAATAATTAAAAAAAACACTTACAAAGAGAGATAAAAGAATGGTGATCCTTGGAACACAAGTGGACAAAAAAAAGTAAGGATGATTTTTAAGTTATAGAGAGAAGAAAAATAATAAAGAAAAAAATAAGTATAATAAAGAAAATAATAAGTGTTGTACAACTGTCTCGTGAGTCGTGAGGTGCAGAGAGAGAGAGAGAGAGGGAATCAAAGAAAAAAAGAAAACTTGTGATAGGAGGATAGAGAAATAGGTTAAATTAGTCGGTAGGCTTAAATTTGGGCCACATACATAAAGTGACCCAAATTTATCACACATACTTATCATTTTTATTGCTGAGACCATATTTAAATGGTCTCATTTCTATTTTTAAAGTGGATTTTAATTTTTTTCAATCACAAGGTCCAAACTTATCATTTTTATTTGCATTTTTATTGGGCTTCGTCCCTGGTGTTAAACATTACAAACACAATAAAACTAAGTGTACATTTAGGAGAGCTTATATACTTGTTAAAAGAGCTTATTTAATCCCAAAAGCTCTTTTTAGTTTTTTTTTTTTTGGTTGTCGCCCCAATAGAACTTTTGGGCGATTAAATAAGCTGTTATACGTCTACTTGGAGAAACTCAAATTTTGAGCTTTTCCAAGAGAGTTTTTAGAGTTTTTTTGAAAAATATTAAAATGCCTTGTATAACCTTAATATATTTTATAATTTCACAATACCCTTTTAAATTGTCATTCACCAAAAATAATGATGATGAACGCGATCGAATTGTAATTATTCTCATGCACCAAAAATAATTAGTTTATACTATTTATTTTGATTTTCATGTTATTGAAATAAATTGTCATTGTTATTTTAATTATTTTATTTAAAAAAATTATATTTTCATGCTCTTTTAGAGCATCTCCAATGCTATTATGTATTTGGAGAAAATTGAGTGCCACATAGAATTTATATTGATAATGTTAAAAAAATATTATCCAATACAATTATCTAACTTTAATATTGATATAATGTAGCAAAAAAAAAGTTAGAGAATATCAAGTAGAGTTTCTAATTGTAGATATCTTCCTTGATATGCTGACTAGGATTTCTAACTTTTTCCACCAATAAAATTTTAGCATTTTGTCAGTACATTTAATTATCATATTGAATGAAGAGAGAATGTAACAAATGAGTTGTGGTGATTGGTTTAAAATTACTATTTAGATATTCACATTGGAGAAGTGAATATGAATTTCTATAATTTTTTTTACAAGGTAGATCCATATTATTTAGAAATGCTAATATGGCACTATTTAGATACTCAAAAATACATATTTGCATTGGAGTTGCTCTTATAAGATTTTACAATTATTTTTTAATTATAAGGAAAGATATTTTCTCATATATTTTTTTTTGTTATATTTCAAATTCTTTTATATATATATATATATATATATATTTTTTGGTAATTCTATCATTTAAAAGAGCTCTTAAAATTAATACAATCAAATAATCTACAGCTTAAAAGAGCTTTTTTAATTGACAACTAAACGGCTAATAGTTTTTCCTTAAGAGCTCTACTTATAAAAGTTCTACTTCTAAAAGATCTATTTCTAAAAGCTCTACTCGGAGAAGCTCTTCCAAATAGATCCTAAAAGTAATAAAACTTGAGAGCAAGAAGTAGCAAGCAAGTAGCAGTGCCAAAATGAAAACTAACACAGACTATCAAATCAGTACCCAAATATAGATTGTTATTAGAATTCACAACATACATATGAAGTTTTTAAAAATAAACATAAAGTTTTTGTTACTTGTTTTCACCAACCAATAAAATAGCTTAAGTAAAATAAAAAAAAAATGACGTTCTCAAGAAAGAAAACCCAAAGCCAAAAACAACAGAAGACCTGTGTTTTTTTAGAGCGATTTGGATTTGGCTGATTAGGTCACGAGGGAGGAGTTGCTAATTTCTCTTCCATTTGAGAAATTGGTTTTTGTTCTATGCGCAGAAAACCGACGCATAGTCTGTGTTTTTAACCAATTTTAAATGCAAATATTTACATCCATTTTAATAATATTTCGGTTTCAACTGAATTTGGACCTCAAACGGGCCCAAATCCAATTGAAACCCAAATAAAATATAAAATTTTATGTACAAATATAATTGAAATCTAAAGTCCAAACAATCTCAGGGTAGAGTTTTAGTTTTTTTAAAAGAAGTTGTGTTTGTTTGTACCTTTCAGAAAAAATTAGTGAGTATTTGATAAATTATATTTTTTAAAAGTATTGTGAGTTAAAAAATTGTATTAACGTATTTGGTAAACTGTAGGATTGAACTACTGTGTAATTATAAAATAATTAAAATTGATATTTTAGTAAAATTAATTTATTTAATTTGTTAATATAAATTTTAGTTATATACATTAAGTATATTTAAATATTTTTACTTTAATTCTAATATAAAAATAGACTTAATTAAATTTATTAATTATCTTTTAATATTAATTATAAAATAATAAAATAAATACTAGATTTTTAATTATTTTTTCAAATATTAAAGATAAAAAAAATAGTCTAGTTTAATTTTTAATTTTTTGGTATAAAAAATATTTAAGATAAAAAATATTAATTAATTTTTAATGTGATAAAGTTAGTTTTTTTTTAAAATTTAAATATAATATGAGGAATAATTTGGTCCAAAAAACCTTCATTAAAAGTTATGACCAATTTCTCGCTTAAGTTAGAAGCTGAAGTTAGATTAGACCAGCTTTAACTTTTAGCTGTAATTTTTGACCAAATTTTTCAATAATTTGTTTCCTAGAAGGTTCAATAGCTTTTAAACCCCAACTTATTAAAAAAGTTAAAAGCCTTTCAAAAAAAAAATAAAAATAACTGCCCCAAACAAGCGTTAAATATAATCCAGAATCAGTTTTTCTTCAAACCCAAACAGTCCAACAAAAAAGGAAAAAAAGGCCAAAGCACAAACTAAAAGCAAATAACAAACATAAATTAAAATCTTGAAACTACAATTCAAATACGTAACAATGCAATAAAAAAAAAGTGATACCCCTATAGTTTGGTGTATTAACCAAAATTTTCCTCTGATTTTATTTATGATTAAAATTCCCCCATAAATTTATTTTATAGTCAATTTCTCTCTTACTGTCAGTTTTAACTACTAAAATACATTTAATCATTAACTCTGTTAAAAACTTTAGGGCCACCAAAGGTATAAAGGTAAATATCTATATATATTAACTTAAAATATTTTAATTTATAATATCAATAAATCTCTATTGTCCGTAATATGATGGACATTAGAGATCAAATATAAAATATTTTAAAATTAAAAATTAAAAAAAAATATAGATTTTCATCATCTATCTCTATAGATGATAGTAAAGATTATAAACATAAAATATTTTTTTAAAACAAAATACATAAATAAATAAATAAATAATTAAAAATAGACCTCTACCGCCCATCTCCATAAATTTTAAATTTTAATTGTTTAATATTTTATATTTGATCTCTACCATCTATCATATAATGGATGGTAAAGATTCATTGATATTATAAATTAAAATATTTTAACTTAATATATATATATATATATATATTTACTTTTATATCCTTGGTGCTCTAAAGATTTAACAAAAAAGTTAACGATTAAAAGTATTTTGGCAATTAAAACTGACGATGTAGAAGAAATTACTATAAAATGAAACTACGGGGACGATTTTGACCATAAATGAAACTAAAGAGAGATTTTGACCACTACACCAAATTAGAGGGGGATTTTATTAACATTTCTAACTGAAAAGTTAATGGTCAATGGTATTTTGATAACTAAAACTGACGGTAAGGGGGATTTTGACAAATACACAAACTATAAGGGAATTTTAATAATATCCCAAAAAAAAATAGTCCAAATAAGAAACTCATAGCTTCTTAAAACATCTCATTTGGAAATTGCAATTGCGTCCTTTTAATCCAAGATAGCAAGTTGCAACTTCAATTTCTTCAAAACAAAACCTATAATAATTTCAATTCAAACAATTTAATTAGAAAACAAGTCAATAAAGAAACGAAATACCAAGTCAAAAATTGTTACCATTACATGACTAAAAGCCCAAATTGTCCAGTCACTGATTGCAGCGCTTTCATATAATGCTAATTTTGAACACGGTTTTCCTCATGTTGAGCTTGCACGTCTGACATTAGTGGTTCAGGTTTAACAATAGGATAAGAAGTTTTCAATCAAATTTCAGCATATATCAACCCCTTCATCATTTTTTGAGTCAATGAACTCTTACCTGAATTAAGAATATGACCAACGGTGCTAAAAGCATACTCAAAATTCATAGTCGAAACTTGTATTGTAAACACATCCCTTGCAATGCATGACAAATTTGGATATTTTGTATAAGTACTCCTCCCGTTAACTAAAAGGGAGATGTTCGGTTCACATTTATCTAGCAAATACAAGTCTAGCTCATTTCTTTCCATATTCCCATGTGACTCCTTTTGTTTTATCTCCCACAAATGTGGTTCTCTTAATTTGAATTTTTATGTTACTAAGATGGTCAGCAACAAGCCAACAATAAAATCACTACCACTAGCAACTGAGAGGACATCCTTCTTCCATCCACATTGGAATTCAATGAATTGTAACATCCACAGAGCTCTTTCATACCCCTCTTACTACGTGGAGGTATATCATAAAGGTTTCTAAGAAATAAATAAATACCTTGATAGCATCCCAATGATCCGAAATGGGTGGCCCGATACACTTTTTCCCATTCTCATTCTCACATAAGTAATTCACATAGTACACACTTTTTCATATTCTTGACACTACACGCTTTTTATTCTCCAATTTTCTCATATTTAACACAGTATTTAAATCTCTCAACTATACTAAGAGAAGATTTCACATACTTGACAGTACTTCATTTTATTATAACTTGATCATGCATATCTCCCAACCCATTATTCACAATCTAATTCAATAAGTGTGCACAACAGTGTTCATTCAAATATTTACTCCTTTCTCAAATTGTTCCGTCAATGTGCTAACTATATAACTTTCGAATCGCATAATTAAAGGCATTAGTGTTGGCTGTTGCATTGTCTACGGTATTCGTGAAGACTTTATCAATACTCCATTCAAGCAATATGTTTTCAATACACCTCTCAATAGAATCCCCTCTACGATTGCCTACGCAAGTGAAGCTCAAAATCCTTTTCTGCAACTATGCCAATCAATATCAAATAAAGTAGGATATCATAACCATATAACTGAACGAATGTCCAATTGTTCATGGTTAGATTGATACCCAATTTACTTTTCCTAAATCCTTAGCTTCAATAAGACCTTATCAATATACAATTTGCACGATTCTTTAACTATTTGTTCTTCTAAATGACACATCAAATCTAAGGCACATCACACTACAAAACCTTATCCTTTATTCTCCAGAAAACTAAATGGAATTCATCTTTTCCCATGTCCTCCTACATTCCTCTTTACCAAAGGAATATGAACTTACGATACTAGCTAGCATAACCGTCAATGCTTTTTTGCCTCATTAATATTCCTGTTTTGGATTAGTCTTTTTAGCAAGTAACACCTTATTCCTTGATGCGATTATACTTGATGCGATTATTCATGTTTGTAGTCTTATTAGAGAAGCAATCACAAGCATAAATAATGCTACAATGCTTGTATCTACCTCCCTTTTTATTCCTTTGTGGGTGTAATACATTATACACTTCAAAGTGATCCAACAGTCTGTGTTCTGTTACCATCATCATACTCTCCACTTGGAGGAATAGTTTTTTCTTTACCCCCAAGCTTCTTGCTTTTTGCAGCATTCGATACCTTACTAACCCACACCCAAACAGTAAATATACCTTCGTTTTGTGTTTGGTTTCATCCTCCATTTGGCCTTCTTTCCCTTATTCGCACCACAATGCAAAACAAATCAAGCATGTTAGCATGTAACGAACGCAAGCATCACTGAAACCCTAACATTTTAGAGAACAGCAAAGACTAACTTGACAAGCAAAACAAAAGAAAAATAAATAGAAAAACTTGAGTTGGAAGGCATTAATAGACATTCCAAATGTAAGGGGTTAACTTCTCCATAATCAGTTTTAAAAAACAACTCACAACCAATATAATAAAAACTGATTATAAGAAAAATAAATAATTACTTTATAAGGTATAAAAAAAAATCCCAAACGCAACTTTAAGTTATTTATAAATAAATAATTCTTATTTTAATTTAATAAAAATATTTTAAAAAAGATCAAAATTTAAATATTTTAAAACTATTACCTCAACTTAATTGAAAGGTATGGTTGTCTTTAAATCTTTAATTTGCATTCACGTCTTTAGAGTTTTCATCAAGTATGGATCATGGAAACTACAAAACTTACAATTTGATATCCTAATGTTTTATCATGCTGTTGTCAAAATATAAGTTAAAAGACTTAAGAGTCCTCGTCTATTTTATGGCTCTTTCTTTGTATTTTGTATTATGCATAAATTGTTAGTATATGGGAGTAGTTAAAGGGATTTCAGTACCAATATTTAACTTATTTAATTTTTAATTTTGAAAATTTATCATTTATTTAAACTATTTAAATTAAAATTTAATATATAGTACGGTCCCCTTTCTTCAAACAATTTAAGGGCAAATTATAATAAAGTACCTGACGTTTGATCATATTACAATAAAATCGTGAGTTTAGTTTTAATTATACGTTACTACCCTATTGTCAGTTGGCTCAGTCAAAATTAACTGTTTAACCATACTTTTGTGGGTGAAATGATAAAATTATCCCTAATTAAAAAATGGGGTAATTGCAATAACTCCCCGTGTATATAGGTATAATTGTACAAAAATCTAAGAATAATTAATAATAACAATAATTTCCCTTTGACTGGTTGATTAACCGTTGACCACAGTTAGTCACTAACGGTCAAAGGGGTAAAATCGTCTTTTAAAAAATTTTAAAAAAAAAATCTGGAAAAAGAAGAAGAAAAATAAAAAAAATCTAGAAAAAAAGAGAAAAGAAGAAGAAGAAGAAGAAGAAGAGGAAGAAGAAAAATAAAAAAAATTTGGAAAAAAAGAATAAAAAGAATAAAAAAATTTGGAAGAAGAAGAATAAAAAGAAGAAGAAGAAGATGGAGGAAAAAGGAAAAAAATGATGAAGAAAGAAATTGGAAAAAGAAAAAAAAAATTAAAAGAAGAAGAAGCATATCTGATGATGAACAAAAAAATTTGAAAAAAAAATTGAATTTTTTTTTTTTTGGTAATGGACCAGATGATCTGGTCCATTGGATGAAGATATTTTTATCTTATTTAATGGATTAGATCTCATCTGGTCCATTTTTAAATTTTATTTTTTTTTCAAATTTTTTTTTCTAAAAAGACGATTTTACCCCTTTGACCGTTAGTGACTAATTGTGGTCAACTGTTAGTCAACTGGTCAAAGGGGAGTTATTGTTATTATCAATTACTCTAAGATTTTTATGCAATTATACCTATATATACGGGGTTATTGCAATTACCCCTTAAAAAATTAAATTAAATATTAAAATAAAAAAATAAAAAAATTAATTTTAAAACGGATCTCTACCGTCTATCAAGATTGATGGATGGTGGAGATCATATTAAAAAAAATTAAAAAAAAGAAACTTTAGGTGGAGTTCCAAATTGAATCTCCACTATGGGCTTATTTGACAGAGCTTTTTGAAGCCTGTTTTTGGCTTATTGAGCCCAAAAGCTCTTTTGGGAGTGTTTGAATTTTTTAAGAGAAAAGCTTTTAAAATTTAAAAGTTCTTCCAGACAAAATAAAAATATATAGCTTTTGTAGGAAAAGTTTTCAAGAATCCAAAAAATCAAAGTAAAAACTCTGTCAAACAGGACCTAAGCGAAGAATAAAAAAATGAAAAATAAAAATAAAGAAAGCGATCCAGAGCCCAACCATCATCGTTGAAGATTGCTGGGATCTCCAGCGATGGTGGCCATTGGCCATTGCTGGATCTCCAATGATCCAGCGATGGCCAGATGGCCACCACCATTACTGAATCTCCAACGATAGTTGATTCAACTTCTTTTTTTCTTAGTTAGGTGGAGATCCAATCTCAATCCTAGATTGGATCTCCAACCACCAATATTTATTTTTTATTTAAATTTTATTTGCTCTTTTTTAAAAAAAAAATTTCAATATGATTTCAACGGTCCATCAATCTTGAGATCCATTTAAATGTTTATTTAAATTTTTTTAATTTTTTAGAAACAAATTAAGAAAAAATTACCATATTACTCTTGGATCTATTGATTTACCGTTAACTCTAATGGTTAACCAGTAATCAAGAGTATTAATGGAAAATTAAATCTAAACTCGCGATTTCTTTCTATTATGACCAAACATTAAGATACTTCATTACAATATGCTTATAATTTAACACAAACCCTTGGAAGAGAGAGAGCATGAAACATAGGCATCTTACACAAGGAGATATCTATTTCTATTGGTAAGTATGTCTCAAATTATTGAATTTCTTAAGTCAAAAATGTTGGATTCAGTTAATCGATATTCTTTTTTAAAAGAATTATATTATTTTCTATTCTTATAGACTTTTGAATTAGAATTGAATGATATATAAATTTTGTATTTGTATAGCCTATAAATGTTTTGTCTTCGTGTAACTCATCAACTATAATTAGTCATGGCTAAGGTTTCGAAATCGGCGGTTTCGATTTTAGAACCACTGATTCCGGTCCTATTTTAAGGGGAACCAGAACCGAGTCCATAGGGTCCCGGTCTCGATTCCGGTTCCGATTCCTGAACCGGAGAAGGAACCGCGGTTATGGTTCCTCCTCCGATTTTGGGAACTGGCGGTTCAACCGCCGGTTCCCAAAATTGGATTCGGCGGCCTTCCATTAAAAAAAAATTAAAAAAATTTAAGAAATATGAAAAAATTAATAACAGAGTTGAAAAAAATTAAAAGTGGGTAAAATTACGATAACATCATAAAATTGTAAAATTAAAAAGAAATTTAAATAAATAAATAAGAAATTGGGGCTTGCACTTAATTTTACCTCAATTAAGCTGATTACGTATCCTCTAGGAGGAATCAAAGCCTATGTAGTTCTTTTACCTGTTATGTTCCATATGTGAGTGATCAATCGTCGCTTGTACCTTCGGTGGCCGTTGTATCATCGTTGGTGTCGAAGAAGTCATTGTCGTCGGACACCAAATCCATTTCCTGCTGGCAGTATAAGGTCTTGATCCAGTCGTTAACACAGACATGGATCTGGATTGAGTTTGGACTCAGTAATGCTCGTCTCTCGTCGAAAATGTTGCCATCTGCACTAAATTCCTGTTCGACCGCCACGGTCGAGACAGGGGTTCCAAAAATTTATTTGGCCAAAATTGAAAATTTAGTTTGGTGCTCCCTTCACCAATGTAGAATGTTAAAGTCATCACTGTCCAGAAACTCAAAAGAGGTATTTATATAAACATCAACCTCTGAAGTATAAGTTGATGAAGACGAACTCCCCGATTTCCTTGATTTTTGGGACAACACGCTTGACCATTACTTCTTTAATGCGGAGGGAATACGAGAATGACTAATACTAGTATTACTACTTCCACTTGTTAGCGGTTGCGAGGGACCGTATACATAACGGTATTCTTTATACAAGGAATAAAATAATTCCCTAATATTATTGTATAAAGCATTAATATCCATATTAGCTAGCCCTAGAGATTGATAATAAAGAGTAAAATATTCATATAAACTATCAAATTTATATCTAAGGTCAAAAACTGATGCAATTGTATAAATCATCATTGCACTAACACATGCAGTTAAATCAGGTAGTTGTGCACACTCATTAAGTGCACCTACAATATTAATGGCTTCAATTAAAAATAAATGTGATGTTGGATAATATATACTAGATAAAGTGCGTGTTGCATCATGAAAAACTTTTAATAGCAGACAAATTTTAATACAAATATCCCAATGATGAGCATACAAATTAACACTATTAACATTATGTTACATAAATCTAACTAATAATTCTCTATATTTATAACTTTCACAAAACAGTTTATATATGGAGTTCCAACGAGTTGGAATATCACGGGAAAACCTAATTAGATGTTTCCTGTGAGATTTACAATACCTAGCCCATTGTTTCATGGTACTAGGATGTTTCCACAAATAATATAGAGCATCCCTAATTGGTGTAATAAATTCTTGTAGTGTTTGCAAATCATGTTGTACACATATATTTAAAACATGACAAACTCATCTTTGATAAAAAAATCTGCCGCCAAAATAGGGGTTACACAATTGAAGTAATTGTGAAACGGCGTCAGTATTGTTTGCTGCGTTATCAAAACTAATTGCAAAAATTTTATTTTCAATACAATATTCTTCAAAATTAATTTTCATCAATTTATAAATATTATCAACATTATGAATGTCGTCAAAAACTCTAAATGCAAGAATTCTTTTTTGCAACTCCCATGCTTGATCAATGTAATGGAAAGTGAGTACAAAATATGAATGTTTTTACCAATGATCACTCTAGACGGCACAAATAGACACACAACCCATACAATTTATTTAACTAACGATTTTTACATTTCAACGTGGTCTTAGGTACCCTACATGCAGCGGGATTTAAGGCCTTATGATAATATTTTAAAAATCCAGTTTTTTCACCAAAATTAAAAGGAAGATGCTCAGTCGCTACCATTCTTGCTAACTCTTCCCTATTATTTGCATCACTATATTTAAATAATGGATAGTTAGGAGATGTGTACCTGAAAATTTGTTATTATTTGCGGCTACGCTCATGCTCAGTTTCGATTGGATGCATGTCGTTGATGTGTTTCCGATACGTCTCGTATCCTCCGGATTTATTCCACTTAAATTTTTTTAAACAATAGTTGCAAGTCACCACAATTACACTCGGTTCCTTCTCCATCCTCTTCATATGAACTTTAAAAAGTTCAGATTTGTACTTTGCCAAATCTGGCGACGGTATTTCTACTGTTTCACTTGGGGGGGTTTGACGAGAGAGAGCAGGGGGATGAGAATACTGATGAGTAAAATTAGGAGGGGTTTCATTACCAAAAATTATCTCCTCATATTCTCTATGTTATACGTATTGAGCAAAATGTTCATCGTTGAAATATAATTCTGGGGCAGGGCGACTTTGCACTTCTTAAACATTCAAATCCGGTACCGGTTCCTTGTCTCTAGAAGAAACAAACCTTCGGTTTCCAGAAAAAAAGGGTCTTGAAGATGATGCCATTATAATTTTATAAAAAATAAATTATACAATTTAAACAAATAATGGAAATAATTGAAGTATTGAAAAAATAGAGATTTTAGACAGAGAAAGATTGAGAGAATTGTAGAGAGAGAGAGAATGAGTGAGAATTCTTGAGAGAAATTAGAGATTAGAGAAAGATTGAGAGAATTGGTGTGAAGTGAAATGAAGATAAGAGGGGTTTATATAGTTTTTTTAGGTTGGGGAGAAAAATAATATTTAAAAAAATTTAGGGGACCACAAGGTAATTTTTTTAAGGGAGGTTTTTGTAATTTACCTATGAGGTAGTCGTTGGCCGCTCTGGCCAACGGCTACTTGCATGGCAGTGGTAGACTGCCACTACCAAACAGTGGCAGTCTGCCACTGTCACGCATTAATTGGCCAACAGCCAAATTTTTATATATTTTTTTTTGTTAATTGAATCGGAATCGGCGGTTCCTTGAATTGCAAGTTCCTAAATGACAGTTTCGGTTCAAATTTAATGCTAACCAAAATTGGGATCGGGGGTCCCAGTTCAAGTTCAACGGTTAGTAACCGGTTTTGAACCTGGACCGGCGGTCTCGATTCAAAACCACCAGTTCGGTTCGAACCGTTTGAACCGGGGCCATGACTAACTATAATGATGTGGTTGAAACATCCACACGTGCACAAGAAGATTGACATGTTTAAACAACTTGTTGCATGAGCATGGGTGCATGACACAGGTGTATTGCACTCCTATAAAATGACTGTTGTGTCAATTTTTTTATATTTTATTTTTGGGCAAAAATTATTTTGTTTTCAACTGTTTTCGAACTATTACTTTTTGACAGATATTTTTTTTTAGTTTTTATGGATCCTAAAGTTTTTAAAATCAATCGGTTTAGTCATTCTATTAGTCAACAGTTAATCAATTTTGACGTTGTTAGGAGCATTTTAATCTTTATATATAAAAAAACACTATTTAGGTTAAAAATAAAAATTAAATTATTAAATAAAAATTGAATTTAAAAAAAATGATGTAATTAAAAAAAACAGAAAAAAAAATAAAAACGGAAGGTTGAGATCCCAGATCTGGTGCGATGAGATCCTTGCACCTGTACAACGATCTAGTTCTCTGGTGTGGCGCTCTGGTCGCACCAACCAAATCGTCGCTTTGGTGTGATGATCTAGTTAGAGTGTCGAACAAGTGGACCAGATCGTCCCTTGCACCAGATCTGGTGCAATCGGGTTCTCCACCCTTCTTTTTTGTTATTTATTATTGTTTTTCTTTTTTATTTCCATTGTCCATCCCTGAGATAGATGGACGGTGGAGATCCATTAAATAATTTTATTTATTTAATTATTTTTATAATTTATAAAAATTAATTTTTTTTAAGGGTAAAATACTTAATGTGCAAATTCTGTTAGGTTTGACTGTTAAAAATCTAGTCAAATAGACTGTTTTGATTTATTTTAGAAATGTGAGAGACCATATGAGGCAAAAGAGGAAACATCAGTAAAAAAATAATAATTTGAAAAAAGTTAGGTATCAAAATAAATTTTTTTTCCCTTTATTTTTTTTATCAAATCACATCTAATCGTTTTACTACCTGTCCCGTTTTTGATTCAATGGGTGCATGATTGAGGTGTTGAGATTGTCCTAGGATATCAATTTCACTCGCAAATGATATCACCTCGCAATTGGACAGGTATGGATTTTATTAATTGAGATCGTGGGTTCAGATTTAGATGTGAATTTGAAAAAAAATAGCAACTAAAGATTATTTGTACTTTATTTGATTATGATTGTAGATTATTATTAATAATTATTTTTGGTACTTTTTTCTTATAATTTCACTAGTTTAGGAGCAGGCGCGGATGTAAGCAAAATATGTAGGTGAAAACCCAATAGCGAACCCATATAATTTTGCGAGTTTACGGGCGTGTGTAAATGTTTAATGGTATTACTGTGCCAATTTCCACGTGCACGAAATTTGTTACAAAATTATTTAAAATACATTGTGTAATAAAATTTTGTATACCCTATATTAAAAAAATAAACATGTTTAGACATAATAAACATTTTTATTTTAGTTACCATCAATTATTCAAAAGAGAAAGAAATGTCATTAAATAATAATAACTTTAATAAGTATTTCTTTGTTGTTAGCAATAAGGAATACTCCAACTTTATTACTCTTCGAAAATATAAACAACTTGGTGTATTGTTGATGGAGCTATTCAATTGATGATTTATGTGTTAAAGAATAATAAAAAAAAATTAAATTTTAATATTTTGTATTAATTCAGCTGAATTTTAAAATATTTCGGGAACAATTTATTCTAAAATAAAACAAATATTATTTAGCAACAATAATAATTTAATGCAACGGTAGACAGAGAATAAACGATAAATTTTACTTAAAGCGTAAGTAAATATGTGTATGATATATGGACATATATATTTAATTACCATAATAATATTGACACACACATAAAACTAGTGAAATATTTATACAAAAATGCCTATCATCTATATATATATATATATATATATATATATATATATATAGAATGTCTTATTATTAATATTAGTAGTAGCAAACGATAGCCCATCCAAGTGCGAGTCGGTGATCAAGAAATGAGAAAAGTTGTGTATCTCATTGATGGGTCCAAAAGACAAAAACACAGCTCACTTAACGTGGCAGACTTAACTCCACGAGGGCATCTACATTCCAAATTACACAACTTCTACTAGATTTTGGTATGCTCACAGCCCAATACAGTTCACGTGTTTGCCTAATCTTCCATCCTTTTAAAGTTTTATGTATCTTGTGTATCTTTTTAAAGTTTTATTTATTTTTTAGAATGAGGAATAATAAAAACATTTTTAAAATTTTTCAGAAATTTTCCTTTCAATATAAATGATCAAAGAATTTATAAAAAAGTTATCTTCCATCTTGTTGCTAAGCCTAATCTTAATAATATACATACCTAAAAATAATCTTTTAGTAGTTACGGTTTACGCGGAACAGTAATTGCAAGCATAATTATTCGGAGAAATTACGCTGAACCTACCTGAGGTTTGCAATTCTACAGTTAGAAACAACTTTATAAAAAATTGACAGTAAACCCCCCTCCAGTTAACTTTGACCGTTAAATATTGACAGTTGACCAACTTGAACAGTGAAAAGACGAAAATACCCCTAGAAAAAGACAAGGTCAGGGGTATTTTTGTCTTTTTAGATTTTTTAAATTTAATTTTATTAAATAATAATTAAAAAAATTAAGAAAAAATCTCATCCCTCCATCTTTAAAATAACGGACGGTTAAGATTTATTTAAAAAATTAAAATAATAATAATAATAAAATTAATTAAAAATAAAAAATTAATTATAATTATATAAATCTATTTTTCAGATTGAATCTCAATCGTCCATCAAGATTAGTGGACGGTGGAGATCCAATCTAAAAAATAGATCTCAAAAAAAAAAAAAAAAAAATTTGAAAACGAAGAACCCAGAACCCTCATTGGGTTCTTCGAAGAACCCAAGGGTTCGAACGAATCGAACTCTTTTGGGTTCGATTCATTTGAACCCAGAAGGGTTCGAATCGAATCACTTCTGGGTTCGTTCGACGAACCCAGAAGGGTTCTTCGAAGAACCCATTTTCTGGGTTCTTCGAAGAACCCATTTTCTGGGTTCTTCGAAGAACCCAGATGGGTTCTTAAAAAAAAAAAAATTTTAATTTTTTTTTTTTTACTAATTCGAACCCTTCTGGGTTCGTCGAACGAACCTAGAAGGGTTCGATTCGAATCGAACCCTTCTGGGTTCGTTTGAAGAACCCAGAAGGGTTCTTCGAAGAACCCAGTTTCTGGGTTCTTCGAAGAACCCAGAAACTGGGTTCTTCAATTTCTTTTTTTTTTTTTTCTAATTCGAACCCTTCTGGGTTCGTCGAACGAACCCAGTTTCTGGGTTCTTCGAAGAACCCAGAAACTGGGTTCTTCAATTTCTTTTTTTTTTTTCTAATTCGAACCCTTCTGGGTTCGTTCGAAGAACCCAGAAGGGTTCTTCGAAGAACCCAGTTTCTGGGTTCTTCGAAGAAACCCAAAAACTGGGTTCTTCAAATTTTTTTTTTTTTTTCTAATTCTTAGAACCCTCCAATCTGGGTTCTGTGGTTCGTCGAAGAACCCAGATGGGTTCTTCGGCGAAGAACCCAGATTGGGTTCTTCCCCGAAGAACCCAGAGAGATGGGTTTCTGGGTTCTTCGTTTTCAAATTTTTTTTTTTTTTTTTTTTTGAGATCTATTTTTTAGATTGGATTTCCACCGTCCACTAATCTTGATGGACGATTGAGATTCAATCTGAAAAATAGATTTATATAATTATAATTAATTTTTTATTTTTAATTAATTTTATTATTATTATTATTTTAATTTTTTAAATAAATCTTAACCGTCCGTTATTTTAAAGATGGAGGGATGAGATTTTTTCTTAATTTTTTTAATTATTATTTAATAAAATTAAATTTAAAAAATCTAAAAAGACAAAAATACCCCTGACCTTGTCTTTTTCTAGGGGTATTTTCGTCTTTTCACTGTTCAAGTTGGTCAACTGTCAATATTTAACGGTCAAAGTTAACTGGAGGGGGGTTTACTGTCAATTTTTTATAAAGTTGTTTCTAGCTGTAGAATTGCAAACCTCAGGTAGGTTCAGCGTAATTTCTCCTAATTATTCTGTGAATAAGTGGGTAAAGTGTTGATCTTCTAGTTCTTACCAACCAGGGGCGGAGGAAGCCCCTAGCCCAGTCAAGTTTTTTTAAAATATATATATATATATATATATATTTTATTTAGGGACAAAATCATAAATGACCAAAAAATTATGAAAAGAATTGTTTTCAGCCTAAAAAAACGAAATAATCGTTTTTAGCCATTTTGAAATTGGCGAATTATATTTTAGTCCTAATATATATAGGTTGGTAAAATTTCAATTGAAACCCAAAAAATATTTCCAGCATTTAATTCATTAAATTAAAAAATCATTTTCTCTTTAAAAAAATAAAAATAGAAAAAAACCTAAATTTTCACACAGCTTTTTTTCCTTCTCTCTCTCTTTTCGCAGCACAGCCCTCACCCTCTCTGGTCGCCATTTTACCTCGGCCTCCCTTCCTCGCCGCCGTTTTCCCCTCCTTCCCTCCCTCACTGTCGTTTTGCCTCCTTTTCCCTCGCGGACAGAAATCTTCAAAAGGATCAACCGAAAGGATTCAAAAATCTTCGCGGACAGAAATCTGCTGTGTCTCGAAACAATTCAGTTTTAGTTTCGAAATCATTTTGTTTCGAAATCTACTGTGTCTCGAAACAATTCAGGTTTGGCTTGCATTATTTAAGCGCCTATTTATAATTACATTTTGTTTTGTTAGTTGCTTTGGCCAACAGTCTGAGGGATTTGTGGAGGTCTAGATACATGTTTGAGTTCACAAGTCTGAGTTTCGTTATTGTTTTCGTGTGCGCATCCTGTTTATGTCACTTACGGTGTAATTCCCATGAAGATTTTTTTATAGAATTTGTTTGATTTTGGAGTTCTTCATAAGTGACATAATGGCTACCAATATAATTTTCCCTGCCTAGTAGGATCATATGTTGTATATTTTGTGTCTGATCTGTGCTTCTTTGCTGAGATTTAGGAGAGATTAAAGTTTTGGTGGCCAGTGACTGAGCCCCCTATATAGTGAATCTGTAATTAGATACCCAGCATTTTGGTCAACAAAATTTTAATGACTCCAACCTATATTTATCAAATCTCACAGTTTAGTGTTCTGTTTGAGATTATCAAATATTTACTCTTGGTGGCTGAATCCAAAGCCTATTTTTGGTTGATACTTGGTAGTGTTAAAGTAATTGCTAGATGAAAAACTTAAACTTGCAGTTGTAGGATTAGATGTAATAACATAAAGCCGACTAATGCACTCTAACCAAAAACAGAATTGCAGCATGTGCATATGCAAATAATATACACATCTTGAACATTTGAAACTCGAATGACTGCAAAACTCTAATTTAAATGGTTACTTGTCTTGGTGGTTAGAGGTGCCTTATAAGCTCATTCAAGTCATCATAACCTCCTTCAAGCGATGATTTACTAAATGAAGACATTCAGAAAATTGAGCATAATTTTGCAAGTCTAGCTGCTTCCCTTTGAAGGTGATTGACTTGTGTTCTCTGCTGCTCTTTTGACCTTCACATGTTTATGTTCCAATTACAAGTAGGAAACTTAATTGGCTTGTCTGAGCCATTTTTGGACATTTACTGTATGTATATAGCTATGGTGGATTAACAGTAATAAGTATATTTTGTTTTTGCTATAATTATGCTATGATGATAATGATTCAAGTGCTTTTGTTGATGTTGCTAGGCCAGCTCTTTTTATTAGAGAATATTACTTTTGACTGATTTAAAATGGAATATATTTTTTATTTTCAATTCAGACTAGTCCTCTACGGACCTTGACCGCGTCAGAAGCGGAGCAGGCAGGCGATAAATTATTACTCATCCTTTGATCCTGATCAAGTAGTGGGTCATAAACTTCATATGGTAGGGGGTTTAGGACAAGAAACACGTTGACAAAGTAAGTGAGAAGGAGCCGTCTGAGGATATCCTTCAGCAGGAGAACCGGTCCAAGGCAACACATGATAGACCGGGTAAAACCAATGACAGGGTTCGTGTTAAAAAGCATAAGCCGCGTTCAATGGATAATGAATAGGTATTTTTTGACAGTCTTGTATTTAAAATTATGTTGTTAAAGTGTTTAACAACTTGTGTTTTTTTTATAAAGGTTCGATCGCAGGATAGTACTAGGTTGTTTGTTGCACATTTAGTTAAGGAACTACGTGATGAATTACTGGCTTCTGAAGGTCGGACTCATAGGCTGATATACAACCTCAGGAACGACCTTCATGATTTATTTCCTACTGTCCCTCCAACTCCTCATGCCCATACAAGATCTGATGAACTGACTTCATCATATATTCGTTCTCCTGCATTGTACACACAAAGAGAGATACCATAAGTTTCTATTCATTTTTCTTATTCTAAATTCGCATGGTGAATTAAGCCATTATTGGAATCGTGATTTCGTGAAACGTGGGCAGGTAAAAAATTTTAAATCTGATTCATATGTTTGTCCAGATTCATGGTTAACGTACGTAAGAGGGGAAAAAGATGGAACACACGATAGGAGTTAAATATTCTCTCACAGAAATTATCATTGATGTCACACAAGTTCAACATATAATTGTTTATATAATTGATTTACTAGAAACAGAGTTAAATATTGTAAGAGTGTCGAATTGAATAAACTTGCAAAATAGTTAGAATAATTTCACAAAATGTTTTAATAAATCACCAAAGTTCATCTTTATTGTGTACTTCCCCCTGTGTACATATTCGTCTCGTTGCTGGTTTGAGAATGATTAACAAATTGGCATGTCACGCGGTTATGATTTGTAACATCATCGTTGCCCATAATTTGTAACTTTCTCGGGTTATGAATCCAAACGACCGTGTTTATGCCTATGTCATAACGTGTGCTGTCAATGTTAAACTTTCAATATATCAACTCAACCAACCCTGTAAATTTCAACTTTTTAGAAACCAAAACCCCAAGCGATGAACCACCAACATAATTTAGACCATCCCATTGTCCGTTACAGATGACCACAAGCCTACAGTTATTCATTTCCTGAAATAAGAGATAAAATATTTAGAAGATGCAATATTTCACAAAAACATTAATAAAAGTGAATTTCACACATAATGATTCACTCCAAACATTTCAGTAATAATATTTCACTGAAAATAATTACACCTTCAATATATTTTACTAACATTCGTTTCACTAACCTACATTTCACTAACATACATTTCACTAACGTACATTTCACTAACCTACATTTCACTGACATATATTTCACTAACCTACGTTTCACTAATATACATTTCACTAACATACGTTTCACTAACTAACTTTTCACTAATCTACATTTCACTAATTAACATTTCATTAACCAACGTTTCACTAACATACGTTTCACTAACATACGTTTCACTAACCTACGTTTCGCTAACATACATTTCACTAACCTACGTTTCACTCATACATTTCACTAACCAATATTTCATTAACCTACATTTCACTAACCAACATTTCACAAACCAACATTTCACTAACTTACATTTCACTAACCTACATTTCACTAACCAACATTTCACTAATCTACATTTCACTAACCTACATTTCACTAATCTACATTTTACTAACCTACATTTCACTAATCAACATTTCACTAACATATATTTCACCAACCTATAATATACTAACATACATATCACTAACAAATACTAAATATTTCACTAACCTATATTTCACTAACATACATTTCACTAACCTACATTTCACTAACCAACATTTCACTAACTTACATTTCACTAACCTACATTTCACTAACCTACATTTCACTAACCAACATTTCACTAACAAATGCTAAATATTTCACTAACCTACATTTCACTAACATACATTTCACTAACCAACATTTCACTAACCTACAATTTACTAACATACATATCACTAACAAATACTAAATATTTTACTAACCTACATTTCACTAACAAACATTTCACTAACAAACATTTCACTAACATACATTTCACTAACCAACATTTCACTAACCAACATTTCATTAACCTACATTTCACTAACCAACATTTCACTAACATATATTTCACTAACCTATAGTTTACTAACATACATATCATTAACAAATATTATTACTAAATATTTCACTAACCTACATTTCACTAACAAATATTTCACTAACTAAATTTTCACTAATATATTACATAACCATTAAAATTTCACAAAACTAAACCCTAGTAATCAGTATCACCCGAATTCTTTCAACTTCTAAACAAACACAATATACAAATAAAAGAAAAAAAATAAAAAAAAACTTAAAAAATCTATAAAATACATTCTAAATAAAATATAAACAATATTCATAAATTTACCTTCAATTTTTGAGTTGGTGAAGACAAATAAACGTGATAAAGAAAGACAAATAGATTTTGATTTTAAGAAAAAAAAAAAGACAAAATAAGAAATAATATAATAAGAGAGAGAAATTTTTTTTAGTGAAAGGTATAAAGTTGAAGCAAGAGTGTACGGCGGCTAAAGGAAGAGTAAGATTTTTTAGGTTAAATTGAATGGGTTTTTTTTGTAATTTTAAATGGGTTTTTTTATAATTTTTATTTTTACGGGTTTTTTTAAAATTATTCAAAAAGTGGGTGGTTGAGGGTTGTTTCTGTTATTTTTTTCTCCAATTGGCTAAAAACGATTATTTTTTAATTTACGGTTAAAAACAATTTTCTCAATAATTTTTAGGTCATTTTTAACAATTTTCACTTTTATTTATTATATTATGTTTAAATTTTTTTTTAATAAAACCATGTTAGTATAAATAAGTAAGTTCAGTGTAATAAGTTAAAATTTTTAATAAGAGGATATTTTTCTAAACTAGTTCAAGAGCCCAATAAGTACAAATATAAATAAAATCAATTAAAACAAATAATTTTTATCTCTGCATTTCACTATCTTTTCTCCTTTTCAATATCTCACTTTTCTAAAAAAAAAAAAAAATTCTCACTAGCTGACAAATACACTCTTTTCTTTGTTTTTATTTTTTATTTTCACTTTTCTAAATTCTAAACCTTAATTTTTTACTTACCTCATTTCTTGAGACTTTAAATAATACTTTTCTCTCTATTTGAAGCTTCAAATGTAATTACTTTTAATTTTAATTTTATTTATTTAATTATCTATAATACATTTAGTTCTAGGTTTTGTATTTTGTTATTAAAACTTAAATTTCTATTTTATATATATTGAAAAATCTTATTACGCGGTCTTCTAAAGGTTTACTCTACTATCTAGAAGTTTAATTTTTTTTTTGTCTTATTGATTAAAATATTAGATGTATTATAAATTATAATATATTAAAAATTATGTATCATTTATTATTATTAATGAAAATTCTCTTGTACGGTTGAAATTTGACTATTATAAAAAAATTATTTTTTACAAAATAGTAAAATTTTTAAATAAAAAAATAAAATTTAAATTAGCCCACCTAATGAAAACTCTCTAGCTACGCCCCTGCTATCAACCATTACAACAACTCAAAAAGAGTTGACAAGCTTTTGAATTCTAAATGTTGAACTATATTTCATTACATTCATAATGTTGAAGTTGCAATTGAAATTGCAACTTCTCATGATCAGCTAAGTCATGCGGACAAAATTAACTTGTCTACTAATTTGCAAATAGACTCATAACCTTTACGTGGTTCCAAAGTTGTATGAAGAATAAGCAACTCAACTACCTGCTCACTAAATCGATTATCTAATTATTGTAATTGAGATTCAATTGCAGCATAAAAGATATCTACCCAGTAATACTACTCAATCGTATAATTTTCTTGTTAATTACAAGCTCGACCTCGTCTCGCAACATAACGAACATTCATACCTAAACATCGATGTTACATGTCTCACAAAATGGACAGACTTCTATCCATCCAGTATTCCTTAATTTTTATATAAGTCGTTTAGTTGATGAAACAAGATACATGGCATTTAAAATATCTTAAGGTTTTTATGTCGCATATAATTATGTCAAACATTACAAAACCAGAATTTGCTCTACCTGATATTTCTGGAAAAAAAATTTTCATGAATACTTGTAAGAGTGGTTACAGTTCGAATCAATTCGATTTTCGGCCAAAACTGTATTTGACTATCATTTACCCATTTTTTTCTTATTTTTTTTTAATTGGGTTGATCCGTAAAAACAGATTGATTCGATTTGACTTAAACCTAATTTTTGTGGTTAGGTTCAATTTGGTTAGTATTGATACAATTTTGGGCCTTTAATAAAATATTGAGATATTATTATTTTACCGTGAGATTTAAGAAAATATTATTTTTATCCTCTGCTTTTAAAATATTTCCTATTTTTCACCATTAAAAAAGCTAACAGATTATGTATTAACCATTAGCCCTCAAAGGCAAGATGATAATTGCACTATTAATATCATAATAATTAATGTGTGTAAAAACTACTAACTTTTATTTTTTAAATAATCAATGTGAATGAATGGAATCAAACCACATCAGCTAAGTTAAATTAAATTATTTAATATTTATAAAGTGAAATAATAATAAAATAACTTCTCTCTTTTCTCCCAATGTTTCTCTCCTCTTTTCATATTCTCTCTCTTATGTGCGTATCTCTCTTCCCCATCTCTCTTTTCTCTGATAGATCTCTCCATATCTCTCTTGGATGGTTCTCTTCTCCCATTTCTCTCTTGGGTGGTGTTGGGTAGTTGGTTTGTAGCAGTGCCGGAACAAGAAGATTACAGGTGGGAGAGTTAAAATATACTTATTAAACTGTTTACGATACATATAATAATAAATTAAAAAAAATAAATATTTATAGGACAACAAATTTAATTTACATCATAATTTGAAGTTTTGATCATAAAATAAATATACATCAAATTAACATGTAATTATCTTCCTCTTACAGGGTAAAGAAGATAAAGTAGAACCATACCTATTTCGAAAAACCTTTTGAGAGTTACTTTATTCATTTATTGTCGAAAGTAACATAGTAGATAAAACCTACAGAAGGTCTGAAATTTTTTGTTTATAACATCAGATATCAAAAAATAGAGGCAATCAATTCAAAAGCCACAATCAAACTGAACACATGAACACAAATAATAAATTATAACAGTTAATAAATAAGGCTTTAATAAACATAAATATATGCGAATATAAACTTAAATATAACAAAAGAAATTCAAGATAAAGCACTTCAAAGTGAGAAATTTTCTATTATATGTCTAACCATGTCATTTTCTTTACAAAAAAGATAGATCTCTAATTATCTCTAAATATCTAGTTAAGTATAACTAAGATATTTACAAAAAAGAAGAATACACAAAAGAAAGATGTCAACAGCTCTCAAAGTTGTCCAGGATGCTCTCTTAATGGCCTAAAGTCATCGATTATCGAATTTGTACTAAATTTTTCTGCAATTTCCTTTTCAACGTAGACAACTAAGTAATTTGCTAGAAACTTATCATCTATCTTATTACGAAGACCAGTTTTAACTAGTTTTATAGTTGAAAATGCTCTCTTTGTAGTTGTTCTAGAAACTGTAAGTGTCAATATAAGACGAAGTAATCTATCAATTAAAGGAAATTGATGTGAACTCCTTATTTCCGCCAATGCTCGACACAATTCAGAAATTATAGACATGTTTTGAAAATGTTGCTGTTGGGACATATATAATTTATAATGTTTCAACTCAAAACTCAAAAGATCTCTCTCATACTCTGTAAAATTCATAGGATGAAATTTATATACTAGCTTACAAATATTATCAATGTTAAATGACTTAAAATCATCCCTTGGATCTAAAGCTGAGCTGAGAGTAAGCAGTTCCATTGCTTGTTGATTGAATCTATTATTTAATTCTTGCAATTGAAAGTCTATTGTAATTGTGGATATTTCAACCCAATAATGATGCTCAATTGTGATGTGCTCTTTTTGTGAGAAGAACGACCTCGACCCATTAAATAACGATCACTTATATTAGACACATCAATTTCTAGTGCAAAGGTCCATATATGGACTGAAGCAAGCATCCAGATTCTGCAACATAAGGTTCGATCAAGTTGTAAAAGGTTTTGGATTCATCCAGAATCTTGACGAACCTTGTGTGTATAAAAGGATAAAAGGCGACAAATTGGTTTTCCTAGTTCTTTATATTGATGATATATTACTCATCGAAAACAATGTAAGAGTATTAACATCAATAAAAGAATGGTTAGCAAAATAATTTGATATAAATGATTTAAGAGAAGCAAGTTTTATTCTTGGTATCCAAGTTATACGGGATAGAAAAAATAAAACGATTACAGTATCACAAAATTCATACATAAATAAAATCTTGTATAGAATCTCCTTGTAGGATTTCAAGAAAGTTATGTTATCTTTTAGACATGGAATCAAACTTTCTAGGGAACAAGTTCTTAAGAATGAGCAAGAAGAGCAATACATGAGCAGGGTTCCATATGCCTCGGCAGTTGGAAGCCTCATGTATGCATTGCTTTGCACTAGACTAGATATTTGCTTTGTTGTGGGCATAGTTAGCAGGTTTCAATCGAAGACTAGTCCTGAACATTGGACGGCAGTTAAGCATATTTTAAGTATCTTAAGAGAATGAGAGATCGTATGCTTGTATACTCAGGAGGAGATTTGACTCCCATTGGGTATATAGATTCCGATTTCCAATAGAAAAATGACTCTGGAAGATCCACATCAGGATTTGTGTTTACTCTTGAAGGAAGAGCAATTATATAGAGGAGTATCAAGCAATCTTGTATTGCTGATTCTACTATGGAAGCTGAATATATTACCGCACGCAAAGCTGCTAAGAAAGTTATTTGGCTTAGCTAGTTCTTGATTGACTTGGAAGTGGTTCCTAGTGCAAATAAGTATACCACTATCTACTATGATAACAGTGGAGCGGTGGCTAATTCGAAAGAATCAAGAAGTCATAAAAGAGGTAAACACATCGAGTAGAAGTATCATCTTTTAAGGGAGATTGTGTATAGGGGTGATGAGACGATTGCCAAGATCACTTCAGCAGATAATCTAGCGAATCCCTTTACCAAGGCTCTACCTTAAAAGAGTTTTAATGGGTACCCAGAGAACATGGGGATGAAAGATATGACACACTTGCTATAGTGCAAGTGAGAGATTGTTAGGATAGAGTGTAATATTATAATTTAACAATCTTTTTATATTAATAAAGTGATTTTTAGTATAAACAAATCTTAGATCTTTTATAATGTAATATTATGATTGTTAAATGTGAAAAATCATAAGGTCAAAAGACTATGAGAAATGAAGAATTATTCATGTATTTGGATATGTATGAGGTAGACACAATTCTTTAGTTAATTTTGAATTATATTCATAACTTAAGATAAAGGTTGGTCGCCATTATCTTATTTAAAATTGTAGATTCTTTTGCCAGCGTTTAAGTGAGATCAAATATGTTATGATGAGTATAGAATCATCAAAGTGCAATGTCTATGGGCAAAAGGATTTAGTGCATGGGGTTTACAGAATAGGATCACAATAAAACACTTTATCCAGAACCGTCAATGGATCAAAGGTTTCATGTAAGGACAATCGGAGAATCTATCTTAATCTTGAAATAAATTATGGACTTATGGTTACAACTTATATCATTTAAACTATCAATGAGTATGACTATATCATAGTATATCCTCAATAGTTTGGTGTTATTCACTTATTAATAGAGGACTTTATTTATAGATATGAATATCGTGACTCCATTTATAAATGAGAGTAGAATATCGTCATCCGTGTCTTTTGAGGTATTAAATATCAAATTTTAACGTGCAGTTTTCAATAGTGGCTATTGAAATATAACTTCTAGAAAAGTCAAAGTTATCTAAGTTTAAAAGGATGGTCGTATGGTTAAAACTGGTAACTTAGAGAGCTATAAACGGTCTATGAGCTTTTGGCGATTACTGGTATTCTTTATGAGGATACACATTCTCCTTATAAGATCGTTTAGGATGCGAATGAGAAACACTATCTTATTCTATCTTTATTTAAGAATTTAGTTTTGATTATTTAGTGGACTGAACTAAAACTAATAGCTTAAACCTAAATGAATCATGAGTTGATTGTGATTAGGTCAAGTCTATTGGAGTTTAAATTTAGATAGCCCGCCAAGATGCTTAATCTACACGAAATTTGCATGAGTCACTCGATATATCCTACCGGACCAAATGCTGGGTCCATTCAGAATTGTTTTGGGTCCAAGAACCCAAAAGAATTGGAGAGGTGCGAGCATGTATATATAAGGTCCGTGGGTACTCTTCATTCACCTAAAGATGGACGGCCAAGACCATGGGAGGTGTTGGGCGACTTTATGGGGTGCAATTAGTACTCCATTGATGCATTGAGTAATTTTCTAATTACCCTCAATTATATAATTGCACACTTAAATAAATGAACTGAATAAATAAGGCATGTGGATTTATTTTCTTTTATTTAAAAGAATGGGTGTAGTTCATATGTGGATTTTTAATTAAAGTCTAATAGAGTAAATAAATAAAAACAATGTGATAGCCTATCTTGGTTTATTATTTTTTATTTATTATTTAATTAATTAAATGGTAATTAATTAATTAATTAATTAATTAAGATCTCTTTCAACTAGGAGAGGATTCTTAGTATCATACTTTTATAGGAAGTATGAAAGAATATATGACTATAATTAATTGATGGATAAATATATTAATTATATTTTTCAATTAAATAAGAAGTGATGGTAAATCACAACTATGTTAATCACAAGAAACTTTACATTATAAGGCTTTGTGTACAACGTCGATTTTGGTTCACGCGAGTACTTGACTGAAATAGTTGATAACTCAAAAGTGACCATACGTTTTTTAGAGTCCTTCTTGTTTTTGTTGTGATTAACAAAAAAGATCTTTATTTTCTCCATCCACAGGTGAAATACAATTCAAATAAAAAGGGAGTCCACACTTCAAGGTGACTCACGTTCGCGAATAGATTGAAAGATTTTGTGGAAAACAAACTTCGACGCAATCTTTATCATCACAAAAGAAAAGATACGAATTCTTTATTTACGTTATTAGTCAAAGGTCAAGGTTTTATAAAAGGAAAAAAAAAATTTAAAACCTATACCAAAATATTTTTATTCTGCTGCATGTTTTTAAACGATTTTTCCTGCACATGATTTGTTTTACAAATTGTACTAGCAGTAATTAATATTCATTAAGTGTTGGCAAATTTCAAATGTTACAAGTTCGGGCCATGATTTATTTTACAAGTTGTATTAGCATTCATTAATATCTACAAGTTTGGTCCGAAATGACAACTTTCATTATAGAGGAGGGGTTTCCCCACATTTTGTGATTTACTAAAAAAAGTGGGAGTCGAACCCCTATCACAGAAGTAAAAAATTCAATCACTTTACTGCTGATGAATGTGTTCAACTTCCACATAATTAGATGGTTTGGATTTTGTAAAGGGGTAATTGCACAAAACATCCCCAAGTTTAGGCCTAATTGCATGTATATGAACGTTTTGTTAAAATTGATATAAACATCCCCTACCGTTAGTAGTCAACGGTTAGAGGATAACGGTTAAGGAATAAAATAGTCTTTTAAATTTTAAATTCATTAAACTCATTTAATTAATTAAAATAAAAATTAAAAAAATCATCTTCATCAACTTCATTTTCATAACCTACCATCATTTTTATTACTTAAAATAAAAAAACCCTTCAATCCCATCACTCATCAAAAACCCAACTTTATCTTCATCACTTAAATTAAATTAAAAGAAATAAAATTTTCATCACCCATCAAATACCCAATTTCATCTATTATCACTTAAATCAAATAAAAAAATAAAATCTCCATCACCCATCAAATACCCAACTTCATCTTCATCACTTTAAATCAAACAAGAAAAAAAAAAACTTCATCTCATCATCCATCAAATACCCAATTTCATTTTTATAACTTAAATCAAAAACAAAAAAAGCTTCAATCTCATCACTCATTAAATACTTAACTTCATCTTCATAACTTTAAATAATAAAAAAAAAAAATCTTCTCATCATGCATCAAATACCCAATTTCATTTTCATATCTTAAATCAAACAAAATAACAATAATAAAATCTTCATCACTTTATCACCCATCAAATACCCAACTTTATCTTTATTACTTAAATTAAAAAAAAAAAATCTTTACTACCCATCAAATAACTAATTTCATCACTTAAAATAAATAAATATAATTAAAAAGAAAATTATTTTTCTATTAAATAAATAAAAAAAGTAAATAATAAAAATAAAAAATATATAAGAGATATTTTGAACCTTTTATATGAAAAATTAGTCAATCGTTAATTTTAACCTTTGACTATAAAGAGCGGAGAATATTTCTATCAATTTCATTGAAAGGACCTAGACTCGAGAATATTTGTGAATTATCCCTTTTGTAAATTGTATGCATGGAATAAGAAATTCAAAGTTATCCCTTCCTGTCTTATTATTTTTGTCCACCAGTTACAAATCTCATATAGTAAACCGGAGAAGCACACGAATCCAGCAATTTAAGCAGATTAAAAACTAGGAAGGAGGGTAGATTAGTCATTCACTACACATATCTGCCCACCACACCACCGTAAATAGCGGGAAGCTAATAAACGTCTCGGAGGAAATACAGGTAGAATAAAAAACAAAAAGGATACGACCGTAATTATTTATGTGGAAGTTTCGTGGCAATAACGCAAGCTGAGTCCTATATAAAGGCTTCACTCGTAGCTTCAAGGCCTCCACTCCATATAATCAATACGAATATTTTGATTAACGCCCCTGGCTCTGGTTTATTATTCTTCAATCCAAATATTATCTAGGGTTGGGCTGATCTTGAATCAACTCTTCGCGTATCTTCTTCTTTAGGATCTCGTTTTATATTTTGTAAGTCGTTTACAATTCGCTTTGTTCTTGTTATATTATCATATTCTAATCTTTTTCTTTTTAGATCTGTTGTTGATTCTTTTTTGTTTTTGTTTTCAACTTTTAAAGATTTGTTGATTCGTATTTTACGCTATCGCCGAAGAGAAATTTGTTTAGCCTTTATGCGGTGATAATAGAGGAAGTATCTCTTATGGCATTCTTGTTATATTATAATTATTTTGAAGATAAATTTGATTGTGGTGTATGCCCAATCTGGCGAAGTGCATCCAAAATTTTATTTTTATATGTTTGTTTCGATTTCTAATCTGAAAAGCTTTGTTGATTATTAAGTTTATGCACATAAATATTTAACTAGGTTTTCAGTTCCTTGATTGATTTTTCGTTTTGTATTAATAATGCTATCTTCGTTTCCTCTTATATTCTTATAAAAATTTTCTTATATTTATATGTTAACTGAATTAATTAAATGTTTTACGTGTTTGTTGATATATGGGTATTTTGCTGTGTTGTAAATTTGTTATCAATGTTAATGGGAAATTTTTGATATTTGATTATAATCTACTTGTTACTGATGGTCTGTTTTTCTCGCAGGCATGACTGGATGAACTAATGGAGTCAAAAGGTGGTAAAAAGAAGTCTAGTAGTAGTAAATCTTTATTCTATGAAGCTCCTTTAGGTTACAGCATTGAAGACTTACGACCACACGGTGGAATCAAGAAATTCAGATCTGCTGCTTACTCCAACGTAAGTTTCATTTTATGGTTTTTTTTTTTCACTTCTGCATATGATAACTTGATTGGCTCTTTAAGCTAACATTAGTATTAATTTTATTTTTTCGCATTTTCTTTATGCAGTGCGTGCGCAAGCCATCCTGAGTTTTCCTGAAGTTGTGACATAACCCCCCCAAGCTCACTTAATACTGCAATTTAATTTCATACTGCAATTTACTTTTGTTATTCTTTTATACTTCCCTCGTTCGCTCGTTCTCCGTCCTTGCAATTGGATTTCTGTTTTCTGTAAGCCAAGATGGCTTTGCCAGTCTCTGCAATTGGATTTGAAGGTTACGAAAAGAGGCTTGAGGTATCATTTTTTGAGCCCGGCATATTTGCTGATCCTGGAGGCATGGGTCTCCGCTCTTTGTCCAAGGATCAATTGGATGAGATACTGAAACCAGCTGAGTGCACTATTGTTTCCTCATTGTCAAATGAGTATCTGGATTCGTACGTACTTTCAGAATCTAGCCTTTTTGTTTACCCCTACAAAATTATCATCAAAACTTGTGGGACTACAAAGTTGCTTCTTTCAATCCCTGCCATCCTTAAGTTGGCTGATACCCTTTCCTTTGCTGTTCGATCTGTGAGGTACACTCGTGGGAGCTTCATATTTCCAGGGGCTCAGTCATTTCCACATCGTAGCTTCTCTGAAGAAGTAGCTGTACTTGATAGTCACTTTGGTAAGTTTGATATGGATAGCACAGCATATTTGATGGGTAGTCCCGACAACACCAAGAAATGGCATGTGTACTCTGCTGCTGCTAAATCTAGGAACCATTCGAACCCTGTTTACACTCTAGAGGTGTGCATGACTGGTTTAGACAAGAAGAAAGCATCTGTCTTCTTCAAAACACCTGCAAGTTCAGCAGCTATAATGACTGAGAATTCTGGTATCAGGAAGATTCTTCCGAATTCTGAGATATGTGATTTTGAGTTTGATCCTTGTGGTTACTCCATGAACAGTATTGAAGGGGATGCAATATCTACAATCCATGTCACCCCTGAAGATGGTTTCAGTTATGCTAGTTTTGAGGCTATGGGTTATGATTTTGAGGATGTGAATTTGGCCTCCCTGCTTGATAGGGTTCTTGCTTGTTTCAAACCAACCGAGTTTTCAGTAGCTTTGCATGTTGACATTGAGGGTGAAGAACTTGAAACCAAATTTCCCCTTGTGGACTTGAAGGGATACTCTTGCAGGGAGCTGGATTATGAAGTAGTCGGTAATGGTGGTTCGATAATTTACTATAGCTTTGGTAAGGCTGATGGCTCTGCATCTCCAAGGTCAATCCTGAAATGCTGTTGGAGTGAGGACGAGAAGGACGAGGAAGTTGAAGAGAAATAGTTTTCTACATATTATTGTGTGTTGTTCTTTTAATTACTATTTTGTCATAATAAATGTTGCGGGGTTATGTTGTAATGGCAGCGGTTGTTTTTCATTCGCTGCATTGGGCTTGTTAAATAGAATTTTCATGTGTGTTGTTGGTTTCCAGACATTGAGCTGTTAAACCAGTATTTCTATTTTAATAAGATTAATGTGTTATTTATATTTTGAATTGTCTTTCTATTTATTGTTAAATCAAGGAGTTGAGTTGTTCTTGTTATGTTCTTTTCATGTGTGTTTTCTACATGTAAGTTCTCTACTATCAAGCAATGAGTTCGTCTTCTTTTTCGTTCATGAAGAAATCTAAATGAGGGACATTCAATTGATGTTGTGAAAACGCTTTAGGGTGTCCCAAGCATTTTCAAATTCTAAAAATCAGAAGAAAATTTGAAAGTGTTTTTCGTACAAGCATCTGGGACGACAACTTTTCTAAAGTATCTTTAATTTTTTTTTTAAAAAAGGAAATAACATTATTATTATTTTTTTCTTATAAAAATATTTCCAATTTTCCACCAAAGATTTTATGCCTTGTAAATCATTGGATGACAAATATAAACTTGTGGTGAAAGGAAGCAAAGCATTCCCATCAAAAGACTATATGGAATTAAAAAATCGATAGGAATAAATTCGAAAGAAGTATCACTTTCCTTTTGTCCCTTTATTGTGTGCATGTTAGACCACTTGTTGTCAATTTGGAGAAGGAACAGAATAAGACCAAGCTGCCTATCTTGACCATTCATATTAAAAGGGAAAGAAAAGTAAAAAGAGACATGAACATGTGTTTGAAAGAAAAGAAAAGGCAACATGCAATATGGCTCTTCTGAGGTGATGACACGGCATACGTGGTGATTAGATATTGGGGGACAGTTGATGACCCTTCTAGTGAGAATCAGAATAAATGCAATTTCAATTTGAATTGGAGATTTCTAAACTGAAGCTTCCTGTAAACTTGTTTGTATGTTCAACTGTGCTGATAAATTTTGTTAAGACTAACCCACCCATATGTGGTTGTCAGAGTCTCTATCCTTTTGATTTATTTGCCGCCAACTCATAATTTTTTGTGGCCATAAAAAAAAAATGTTGAACTCTCAAGATTAATAATATGCGTCTTCAAAATTGTTGGGATCTGGGTAGCGCTGCGCTTGCTTATTTGGTATTTCGAATCAAGGAACCTCTTCTTTACATTATATTTCCATGACATCTGTACCTTTATAAAGACAAAACTACCATAACTTTTAACCTAACATATTAGACTAAAATAGATTGTTTTATGAATAATAATTATCTTTTAAAGACCCTTCTCAATTTTTAAAGTCATTATGAGATTTCTGGGTCGTTGATTATGAAAAAAACAATTAAATCTACTTGTTAATAACCGAGAAATTTACATTCAAACTTAGTTCGTTAAGAGGAGAAAGACTGGTGTTATGATATATGTGTGATAGTGATTGACAGATGAATAATATATATATATATGAAATTTTTACTTTTGGTCTTAAATTAGTAGTGTCTTCTAAATTTATCAACTTCTAATAACTTTCTTATTTTTATCAAGTTTAATCATGGTCTAACTAAAATATCCCTCTTATGTAATAACGCCCTTTTTCCCACCAGGTTTCTTTCTCTTTTCTCTCTTCCTAATTCTCTACCTACGTGCTTCTTTATTTTCACATTCAAATATTTTAGTTTTGATATGGTATGTCATTAATTAGTATTTGCAATGGTGAAAAATACCTTAAAAGATAGAGAGAGAAATAGAGATAGTTGGAAGAGAGAGAAAGTTAGAAATTAGGAAGAGAAAATTATTTAGAGAATTCGAAGTGAGATAAAATCAAAAACTAGAGAGAGAAAGTTGCTGTGAGAATTGGAAGAGAAAGAAAGTTAGAAGTTAGAAGATAAACGAATGAATTTGTTCGTTTTAATTTTTTGAAAATTCATAGTAGCGTGTAAAATAGAGCTTGTAAAAGTTAGAGTATAAAATTGAACTTATATAACTTGTAAAATTAAGCTTATAAAATTCAGTGTGTAAAATTGCTGAGGATCAAAATTAAGTTTCGTTCTTCACCAATAACTCTCTCTAAATTTTAACTTTTTCTCTCTTCTCATTCTCTCAACAACTTTCTCTCTCTAATATTCAACTTTTTTTTTTTTTTTCTAAATCTCTTAAAAGTTTAAAATGTTTTCAAAAGTTTTCTCAAAACATTAGACAAGCTGTCAACGTGGCTATGGGGCATTTTTTGTCCAAAATGGGTAAAATTTGATAAAAACAATCCACTTTTCAAAAGCGGCTAAATCTAAATATAATAAATACCTAAATTAAGGCTATTTATAAATTTGTCCCATGAATATACCCCTTAAATATGATAACATTCCATTGAAGATTTTCTTCGTACAAGAAACATATTGGTTTTAGGCACATACTTACTGGGTTTGAAATAACTTTCCGGTACTTAAATACATTAGGTATTTAGATTAGAGCAATTCATAACTACATTGTGTGACATTAGATAATCATATGCAGAAAAACAAGAAGAACACAACGCTCCAGACAACTGATTGTTATTTAGCATGAGCCATGCTACAGCTTCGGCACTTCCACCGACTTTGATGATACATTCACCAGTGCTGCTACTATACAAGTACAACTAGGTCCATAATATTCTCACACATAAAATTTGATTTTGATCGTCCAAAGATTATGCATTATCATTAACAAATTACCATCATTCACGGCTGTCCTGCCGGCATGTGTGGCACACGTGCTGGAAGTATACGGGCACGTGGAGATGGTCCTTGGGGCACGTGTGGACTTAGTTTTCTTGTTGGAGAAGAAGTTGTATTGAGTTTTTTTTATTCCTAGTGGGTTTCAGATTACTTTGTGACAAATGAAACTGAGCCTATAAATATGATAGTTATTGTTTTGTTGTATACACTTGAAAGACACCTCAAAGAGATGTAGAGCTTGGATTGTTTGACTTAGGGAATATCCGGGGCAGTTGAGATTTGGGATTAGAGAGAATATTGAATGTGTAGTTGCAACAATATTCTATATAGTGATATTTCTCTCTTTAATTTTGTCCTAATGGCCTAGGTTTTTCCTCTGTGTTGGGTTTCTACGTAAATTTTGTATTGTGTGATTGAATTCGTATTTCTTTTATCTCTTTTTTTTATATTAATATTATTTATTTTTGTTGTGGATATTAGATAACAACTCCCTATTAATGACTTTTCCTAACACTTACCTCTAACTAAAGCCGAAACTAGGGTTATTGAAGAGTTTCCCAGGCTTTGCAATTCTCATGTCCAACTTGCAAAACCGTGGCTCTCACGCCCAATTTACCAAGCTTTTGTTGATCCAATCATCACTGATCATTCATGATCGTATTGTGGTAGCTTGAAAAGTTTGGGTTGCTGTGGGTTTAATTTCTTTAATTGTTGTTTAAGTTGAATACGGTGTTTTCAAACTTTAACTATTGTGTTTAATTTAGCTTGAAGTTTTGTTATCTTATTTGTTAACATTTTTTTAAAAACAATGATCTTTCAAATATTGATTAACGATGGAGTACTTTTTGATGATTTCTAAAGGAGAATGTCAATTTGGCATTAAACAATGCCTTCAGAATTTTAGAAAATTATCCTTTTAAATTGTACATACAACCAATTATAACAAAATCGAGGTTGATCTAATTTTATACCATTTACACCCACATTAAAGAGATTGTAGTTCAAATTATGTCATTCTCTCATAACTTTTTTTTTTGGTAAGAGGGAGGGCAACACGCCCAGAACCAAACCCAAACTAGCTAAGGACTACTCTCACAGAGAAATAAAAAAAAAAAATACAACCATCTTCCATATGACATAATTTAATTATTCATTTTAAGATACAATTAGTATCAGTTTTAAAAGGGTCTTTAATTAGAACGTTTACAAAACAACAAAAAGTTTACAAGTTATGTTTTATATTTGTGGGAATAAATCAGAAAATGGTTGGCATATTTGGGAATTACCCTTTCTTAAATTAATCATAAATTCATTATTTAACATTTAAATCTAACTGCAGGTGGTACGTCAAAAAAAAAAAAAAAAAATTCAAATCTAATTTGTCATCTCAAATTCTTAATTAATCCATCATTTATAACATAAACATACATATATAGTATATAACTTAAAACCTTCTAAATTTAGTAGTATATTTGTTTCTTTCAACCTAATTAACGGATGTATTTGTATAAGGTGGGGCTACATGAACTAAAATTGGTGAGCACACAGTGTGTGTTACAATTTTTTGAACAAAAGATACAACCTCCAAAATAAGAAATACACTAGTTTATCAAAAACAGATTTTTAGTTATATATATAAAAAAAGGATAAATATTTTATTTCTTGAGATAGTAAGGAAAGAAATTAAAAGACAAAGGAAAGATGTTATATAATATCATTTATAAAAGTACAGACAATATTTTTTTTAAAAACAATATATTTTTTTTGAATAAAAAAAAGATCAAAAGAAACACTTGAGCCCGTGTCCGACACTGACCCCGAGCCTGTCCCCTTATGTCTCGTGCCGGCTACTACCACCAGGACCACTAGAACTGCCGCCCCGCGCTCTACCTATAGCTACTGTCAGATTGTGTATTCTACGATTTGCAAGAGAATTAACTTGTCCAAATATCAATTACAAAGGGTGGAATGACCGGGTACCGTGGGAGGAGAAGCCGATTATGATCGGAAATGTTATCAACGTTGCATGATTGCAACGAATAGCAAGACAGAGCAGGGGTTTTGGTAATATCACCTTAATTTACTTTGACAAGGGCTCTCTCGACTTTGATTGGCTGTTTTGCAGAAAAAAGAATTACCTTTTGAGATAGTCATCATTGGATATGTACGTGTGTGTTGAATTTAATTCTTGAATTTCTTGAAATTAAAGGATTTGATTTTATTTATTTCACTTAGTTCAAAGCCGATACAATTGTTGTAAAAGTAAATTGAGGTGGTATTACTAGAACCGCTGCTCAGTCTTGTCATCTGTTGTGATTCATGCAACATTGATAGTACTTTCAAGGACAATTGGTTCCTCCTTCCACGGTACTTAGTCATTCCACCATCTATAATCGATGCTTGGACAACATAATTTCTTGCAAGCAGTAGTATACACATTCCAATAGTAGTTACAGATAAAGCTCTGCATGCGTACGTAGGTAGAGGAAGTCGTGGTGGTTTTGGTGATAGTTGGTGGTGCAGAAGCAGAAGGGGACAGGCTCCGGTGTTTATATAAAAGATATAATTTTACTAAATATTAATGTTTTTCCTTAATAAAAATGTATAACGGGAGACCAAATACGTCACTTGCTAATCTTACATTTAATAAATACTAACAATTTTTGCTTAATATTTTTTTTATATAAAATTTTAGGGCAAAAAGCATTTAGATTCCTCACTTATTTCAAATTATTACTTTTTTACCGATGTTTCATTTTTTAACTCGCGTGGCCCCTAACTTTTCAAAAACACATCAATTTAGTCATTTTGACCAAATGTTTGATAGTTAAACATGACAGTATGTATATATTGACCATTTTACCCTTAACTTTAATTTATTAGATAAAAAATATAATTTTAACCTTTATTTTTTAAAATTGAATATACTAACCTTAATTTAAAAATCCATTAAAATTCAATATGTGTAACAAATTTTTTTTTTAAAAATTAAAATCATAAATACATAAATTTATAAAAAAAAAATCCTTAAAAATTTTAAAAAACACAAAAAAATTAAAAATAATTTAATATTAAAATTAAAAACCTTTAAAAAAATTTAAAGAAATTATAACAATAAATAATTAATTTATATAAATTTAATAATTTAAAATAATATTAAAATATAAAAAATAAATATTATATATCAAAATTTAATAAAAAATAATTATTTGCATAAAAAAATTAAAATTAAAAAAAAATGGAAGGAGGATGTCTCCTCTCAGATTTTTGGAAATCTCAGAAATCTGGGAGGAGGTAGACAGCCTCCTCCCATAGCTGTTGGGAGGAGGTGCGGCTTCCTCCCAAGAGATAGAGCCTCCTCCCCCATCTGGAAGGGAGGAAGAACCCTCCTTGCTGGTTGCCTTGGAGGATGCTCTTCTCGCTCGTCCGCCGCCGGGGAAGAGGTGGCACCTCCTCACGGTTTCATGGTCATGGAAGAGGCAGCAACCTCCTCCATTTTCAGTATTTTTTTAATTTTTAATTAAATTTTTGTTTAATAATTTTTTAATATAATTATTATTTTTATGCATAAAGACTAAAATACCCCTGTAATCGTTAAATTTGACTAACTGTTGACTAACAGAAGGACTAAATTGATGGATTTTTGAAAACTTAGGGACCACACGAGCTAAAAAATGAAACATCGGTCAAAAAGTAATAATTCAAAATAAGTTAGGGACCTAAATGATTTTTGCCCAAATTTTATAGTCCGAATTTGTAAATTATATTAATGAAAGAAATAAATTATGTGTTTTGTATAATCTTATTAGAAAGTCTGTCCTCTAGAGTTTCTCTGAAAACCTAGTGTGAAAGTAGCCGTTGGGTCATAGGACCTAGTTTTCTTTCAGTGTGGTTATAGTCTAGGGTTGTGGCCAGTGTACTATCCGTTTGGTGGGGTTTTCTCCTTTGGCCTCGGTTTGTTGGCGTTTTGGTGGCGAGTCGCAGTAGGTTTTGGTTAGGGTTTTCGGTATGGTTTTTGGTGTGCTGTTTGTTGACAGGTTTTGGTGCATGGATACACGTGAGGTTAAACGCCTTTGTGAGGCATTGTCCCTAGCTGAGCCAAACAAGAAGGTTGTAGTCTTGGACGTGGAGTTGCAAAAGATTAGGAAGAAGAAGATGGACTTGTGCTTGGCTGGTCAGTTACTGGCTACGAAGCAAGTCAATCGTGATGCTTTTCGGGCTATCCTCCCAAAAATTTGGAGGACTACACAAGAGGTGAAAATTGAAATTCTTCGAGACAATATTTTCAGGTTCCACTTTAAGATTCGAGTCCCGTAAAATCAAGGGTGGTGAGGCCAGCCCGAGACTCTGCCACGGCTCCTCTTATACCTGTGGTAGTGCCTCGTGCTAATGGGCCTATCGTGGACGAACTACCTATCTCGATGGTAGAGGAAGTGAATCCAATAATTGCGAATACGGAGGCGGTTTTCCCCAGTTTGAAGGATAAGAGCAAGGCCCTGGTGGAGGAAGTTGTTGTTGTAAATCCAAATCCTTTGCCCTACTCTGAGGAAATTATTTTTGAGTAGGAACCACAAGTGGGTACGTTGCATGGCACTGTTATGCGCATGCAGGTGAGGGGTGATGAGGGTTTGGAGAATTTGCATTTTGTAGAAGTCGATGTTGGGCTACCAGTGTCTCTTGCGGAGGGTGTTAGGGCAGTGAAAGATTCTGGTGAGGTTGGTCTCCTTGGAGGGAAGATTGTGATGAGTGGTAGATGATGGAAACGGCGAGCATGAGAACAGTTTGATATTGATACAGGGATGTCTCGTGAGGGATTAGGGGTTAAGAGGATGAGCTCTTCAGGTGAGTTAGAAGGAATTCAAATGCCTAAGAAGTCTAGACAGGTGGAAGCCACTAGTGTTGATTCTACGATGATATCGGTAGGACCGAAAGAACTGGCTTACTGGGAACCATGAATTGCTTAGTCTGGAACGTTCGGGGTCTTGGGAATGACCGGACGTTCCAAGCTCTTTATTCCTATGTCAAGGATATGCATCTAGTTTTGGATTTTGTCATGGAAATGAAGATGGATCATCATCACATGGAACGTGTTCGTATTAAGCTTGGTTTTTTGGGTAAATTAGTTGTTGATTGTATTAGTCGAAGTGGTGGATTGTGTTTGTTTTGGGTAGAGTTGATTCATGTTGATTTATTGTCTTTTTTGGCTTTTCACTTCGATGTCAAGGTTCATTCTCTCGGTGACAAACTTTGGTGTTTTACTGGTTTTTACGAGCATTCGGAGTCCTCACAGTCTACTTATGGTTGGAATCTTCTTCAGAGGTTGTGTCATAACAATCCCCTCCATTGGCTCTGCAGCGGGGGCTTCAATGAAATTTTGGATGATTCTGAAAAGGTGGGAGCTAATCCACGGCTGTGGTTTTTGATCGAAAACTTTCGGTTTGCTTTAGACTCATACGAGTTGGCTAACTTAGGTTGTTCGGGCCCTTTTTTCACTTGGTACAATAAGAGGGACGAGAGTAACGTTATTATGGAGAGGCTGGACCAGTTTATTGGCAGTTGGGGCTGGTCCCAGCTTTTTCCTTGCTCGACAGTACGACACCTTGAGCTTTGGAGGTCTGATCACCGGCCTTTGGTGATTTAGATCAATGATGCGATTAGTGGAGTGGAAGGGAGGGTTCGTAGGGGCTGTCACTGTTTCTTCTTCGAGGATTGCTGGGTGGATCTCGAAGAGTGCAAGCGCATTATAGAGGGCTATTAGACGGCTTCTTTAGGCAGGCGTTGGCGGGTCGAGGAGCTGTTAGAGTGCCTTGCTCGCTGTGCAGGTGACTTGGGCAGGTGGAATAGTTGGAAGCTACAGTAGTTGAGGTTGGAAAACAAATAGAAGAAGATAGCGCTATAAGACCTGTTGGGGGTTGTTGATACTGTTTCTTGGAGGCAATTTGATGCGGTTGAGAGGCAGCTTGACGAGCTACTGTCAAGAGATAAAGCATATTGGCGGCAGCACTCGAGGGTTGCTTGGTTGAAGGACGGTGACCAGAATACTCGCTTCTTTCACTTTTAGGCATCCAAGTAGAAAAAAAAAACACTATAAATGGGCTGTTGGATTCTAATGGGGTAAGGAAGGATATGCGTTCGATATTGAAGGGGTTGTGGTCTCTTATTTCTTCGAGATTTTCACCTCTTCATGACCTTCGGTGGAGGATATCATGGCTGTTACGAGGGCTGTTGGGCAGCGGCTTCCCGCGGTATCACATCGCGTACATGAGCCACCTTACTCGGCTGAAGTGGTACGTTGTGCGTTATTTGATATGGCGCCCTCGAAAGTGCAGGGTTTAGATGGTTTTTATGCAGGTTTCTACCAGAAGTTTTGGTCTGTTGTTGGAAAATTAGTGACTGAAGCTTGCCTCTGCATTCTCAATGACCATCGTCCCATGCAAAAGTTGAACCATACCTTGATTTTGCTTATTCCCAAAATTGAGCGGGCTATCAAAATAAGGGATTTCCTACCTATTAGCCTTTACAATGTCTCCCTGAAGATTGTTGCTAACACTTCAGCGAACCGACTGAGAGATGTGTTGGGTGATCTTATCTCGGATATCCAGAGTGCTTTTAATCGAGGTAGAGCGATATTTGATGATGCGATAGTTGGATTCGAATGTATGCATGCTCTCAAGCGTAAGAGGAAAGGCAAGGTTGGTTTTATGGGTGTGAAGCTGGACATGGCTAAAGCCTATGACAAGGTAGAATAGGCTTTTCTGGAGGCCATGTTTCGAAGGATGGGTTTCCCTTCTGGTTGGATTAGGCTCATCATGGACTGTGTGCCTTCAGATCGATATTCGTTCGTAGTTAATGGGGAACCGGTTGGCCTGGTCCAACCTTCCCGGGGTCTGCAGCAGGGGGATCTGTTGTCTCTGTACCTTTTCCTCACCTGTGCTGAAGGGTTTTCGAGTCTGATCAAAGCGGCTGAGGGTCAAGGCTTGTTCTCAGGGCTTTGGTGTAGCAGGAGTGGCTGACACGACTATTTTGTTACCCGCAAGTATACGGGGTCGGCACAAGTAATAAAATGATGAGTAAATTATCGTCTCTACAGGGATATTTAGGCGTTGAGTACTAAAATTAACCAAGCCTATTTCTATTTGGATAATCGAAAGGTTTTAAAGATAAAAATAAAAGATAACAATATAAAAATATAAAAATAAAGCAAACAACCAATATGAGAGATTAGTTAGGGTATTTGAATTCACCTATTCCATCCAATTGATTTTCATGAAAGTGCATTGTTGAGGTTTAATTATTCATGAAGATGACCGTGTTTATCTAATTTATCCAAAGTCCCCTCTCGAGGTAAATCGGACCTATTCCGCACATACTAATATCCTATCTCTCGATGGTATATCCAAGTGCATGGAAATGCATTAGTCATAATAAACACCCTATGTGATCACACAAGCAAATTAGTATATCTCTATCCAATTCTACTTGTGGTGGACATTATATCGAGCACGTGGTGGGCGTCTCCTCTCGGTACATAACACACAACCAATTTATCATTTAAATGTGGGCCTTCACATTCAAAGCATTAAGCACAATAAAACCACTCAACAATGCAATAATCAACCGCAACAAATTAAACAATCATTTCATTCAATCATCATAGAATAAGATCCATCAAAACCCCAACTTACAAGTTTAGCCCATAATCATGGTTTTCAATAATTAAACTAAATTAAATTAACTAAAACAATTAATATAAAGCGAGACGGATTCAATGGAGGATAATGCGAGGTGGTCACACGGTTCCAATCACGGAAATGGAAAACATATTGATTATTATTAAGCACATAATATCATGAAATAAATCACATAATATATTCATAAACAATAAAATCCAAATCCGTTCACGGTTCCGAAAATCACCTAACAATAGTTCTAACAACTCATAATCATAAACGAACAATCAAGGAAGATTAATGAGATGAAATACAACCCATCGAAGCTCTCAAGACTCGAAGTCCCGCTTTGGTCCGGCTTGAACTTCTCCGCTTTCGATCTTCGTCTTCTTCGATGAACACTCACGATCTAGAGCTTGTTGTGATGATTTGTGATGCTTGGGATGTGTTTGGGAGGAGCAAGAAGGATGAGAATCACCCTTGGAACAGCTTGAAGGCTGCTTGGACTGCACTGCCACGAGCTCTCTCTCCCTCTCCCCAGCTGCTGCACTTTTCTTCTTATAGTCAGCCCATTAGGGCGCTGTTTTTCTTCACCGCGACCTGTGGTCGCGGTGGCTTGGTCGCGGTTTTCACTGGATCGCTTTAGAGCTGCACTGCCACGAGCTGTACCGTGAGGAGGGAAGGTCGCGCTCGAGCTCGCCACGCTCACTGGATTGCATGAGGTTTCTGCACTGCGAGCACAGGTCACACTCGGTTCCTCGCGCTGCTCACTGGACGACGTTCTCTTCTTCACCGCGAGCTGTACCACGAGCTGGGGCTGATCACGGTCGTGCTCGCTGTGCTCACTGCTAGGTTGGATCATCTTCATCGCGAGTTGGTGGACGCGAGGGAGAGCTGGTCGCGGTCTGCATGGCGCTGCTGGTTTTTTTTTGTTTTCTTCCTTAACCAAAACGGCGCCGTTTTGGACCAATGCTTTGGTCCAAAATGGCGCCGTTCCACTAACTCAAATTCCTTAGGTGCAAAACGCACCGTTTCACTTAAATTGGTGGAACTTTATGAATTTACGATTTTTCCCCAGAACTTTCACATGCTTTCATCGATGCCCTTCCATAAAATTACTGAAATTACACTTTTCCCCTAAAAATATATAAAATCATCACTTAGGTCCCTAAACCTACACACTCAAGGAAAACACGTCAAAAGCACCAAAAATACTCAAGAATACAATTAAAAGATACGGTTTAAGGGTCGTAATTATATGAAAATAAATGACCGATCAAATACCCCCAAACTTATCTTTTGCTTGTCCTCAAGCAAATCGGAACACACCACGAAGAAAAGCAAAGACAAAAATAACTAAAACTAATCAATCAAAAACGAACTAAGCTATATCCATTTTCGTAGGATGCAACGATGGCACTTAGTACGTGCCACAAGCCTTTAAACCCCTAGGTGGCCCTAGTGGACGAGTTATAGTTTTGTGAGGGTTTACCAGCTACGATACCCACAAACGTCCTAAGCTAACCACATACATAGCTCAACATCAAATTAAGTATATACACAAATGCAAAGGCATAAGAATAGCACAAAATCAGAAATCTAAAATGCTGCCAATAAGTCTAATACACCATATATCATACAGGACACTGACATGCAACGCATTTATAATCGTGACACCTTCCATACTAATAACCTCTGATGTAATTCGCCTCGACTCTTGTCTCACTCGTTTTCACTCAATGACACTCAAAACCTAGATACTCACACTTTCAATTGCATACGACTGGAATTTATGAGCAAATAATTTCAAAATGTGTCGTATGCATAAATAATTAGAAAGAGCGCTTAAATTTAACAAAGGATCTCATGAAAGATATCAAATGCTAAGAACAGAAAAATCAATGTACATACATGTCAAATATTACAATTAAGTTTCCTAAGGAGATCAACAGGTCTTTATTTGGTTGTAATGGGGCTTAAGGTGATTGGCTTAAAAAGAAAGGAAATCGGGTTCAACTCACTTGGAAACCTATTGAGAAACTTCATAAAATTTTCAATTCATGCAACTTCTCTCACGATTACCAAGTTTGCTCAATTTTTCTTCCCTTCCTCTTCTACACCTTTCTCCTTCAACCTCTTTTTCAACCTTTTCTCAATTTTTACTTTGTGCATTTAACTCCTTTTTCTCATTTTAGCCAACTCTTTTTATTTTATTTATTCTTTTATTGGCTATTTTCTTTTTCTGCACATTACCCATATCCATATCATCTTTTTTACTCCACTCCTTCTTCCTCACTCAACACTTACACATTTTTCTTTTAATTGCCTCTAGTTTCCAAGCGTCAAAGGTAACGTCTTACAATTTCGGTTAGGATTTTTAGACATATAGGTCATACAATAAAAGACTAATATGCGAGTGTTTGGCCGCGAATGGGATAAGGAGCACGCAATTATGGATAGGAAATCAAGCTATTTAGGAATTCACATACAATGCCTGGATCATATCTCCAAAATCTACTCAATTGAACATTCAGCACAAACATACAAGATTCTTATTATGCAGTTCATTAACATCCAATGCAAACCTATAGAGATCAATCTAATGACAATAAAGCTCAAGAAAGTGTTTAAGAGTAGAAACAAGAATTCCCTCAGAATAAATACGCAATAATCTCAAAATCTCACTAAGGGTAGTCTCCACTATTAATCAGAGCTATTGATTGAAAGTTGTCACATATTACAATGCAAAGACGTCAGACCTATATGTTTAGATGCAAAAACACTACCGGCATTATTCCAAATAACAACTTTGTACACTCAAATGACCTAAGTATTTACATATTATTACTCAATTATCTGTAAAGCATGCATATGGTTTCGCTATCCTAACACAAACACAACAAAACACGAAAAATACAATAAAAGACTCGACAACTGGTGTACGTGGCATTGTTATGCCTAAGTCTTCCAAACGCATTGCGTATGAGGAAAGTCTCGGTTTCCAGCCTATATACACGAACAAGACACAAAAACACACAAATACCAAAACACCCCTAAACTTAAGATAAACATTGTCCTCAATGTTTTAACACCTTACGTAGGAGGAAAAGGGGTTTATAAAGAAATAAAAACTAAAGACTAGAAATAAAAACTAAAAACAAACAAACTAGACACAAAAACAAAAACGCACAAAACAAATGAACACAAAACAACAGTCCTAATATCCACAACTAATAACCCTAAATATCCACAACTAACAAACAAAAATAAAATCAAAGGAATCAAACACTTCAAAAATATGTACATCCAACCAAACTTCCCTCGAACTTCAAAATTTTCAACACAAGGCACAACACTTCAAAAGGTTCATAGGAAATAATTACGAAACACTAAAAAAAATTTAACTAGAAAAAAAATTCAAAATAAAATAAAAAGAAAATACTATACAGATTTACCTCATCACTTGAGCTTTCGCCCACCTGCCCCATGATTGGTATCTCCTCATCAACTTACCGCACCATCCTAACCAAATGATTGGAAGAGAAGACGACTCTCCCAGCACTGCATACCTCGAATACGAAGGTATCTCTTTAAGGCCCAAGTGCGGTTTCTGCTCAAAAGGCGGAGGCGGTTTGGGCTTCCCTTCTCCGAGGTCTACAGAAACGTATGTATCTTGGTAGCTTTCTTCTTTCGCAGTGGTGCTATGGACTAGATATAACTCAAGTGGTTCTTGAAGGGTAGATGCCTTATCTCCATCAAACAAGTTCTTGCTCCCTTCCGTTTCTACTTGATCAACCCAAATCTGATGCTCAATTTGCTCTTCGATTTCCACGGCTGTTTCATTAGGATATGGTTCATGCTCTTGCCATTGGATCTCTGTAGCTAATTGGCCGATTTGAATCTCCAAGCTTTAGGTAGCTGCTTGAGTATGTTGAGCAACTTGATCAAGTTTAGCTTCCAGCTTCTTCAAGGCCTCATCCTGGGAATCCATTCTTTCATCCAGCTTTATCATGAATTTAATAATCATGTCTTCCAAAGCTGCATCTTTTTCCTGCTGTTCCTGGATTTCCATCTTTGTCACGTAATCGACAAGCATGTCTTCCAGTCTTGACCCATTTTCTTGTTGGTTGCTCTATGAATAGCTAGCATGATTGCTCCACCCAGGATTGTACGAACTCATGTAGGGGTTGTTCTGCTAATAATGTACATAGCCCTCGTACTGCATTTGCTTAGAATGGCTCTCAGCAAACGGATTGCCCACCTGATAATCAGTACTCACATGCGGCCCCCCACATAAGAAACAACCCAAAGGTGCTTCATAGTCTCTAGTCGCCACTTCCTCGGTAAGCTCAGGCGCCTCATACCAAGAATACATTTTCTGCACAGAAAAAGAAAAACAAAACTAATAAAAATAAAATATATACAAATCCAAATTAGCTATAGACTTAATCGGTATTAATATCAACACAACTAAAATATCCCCGGCAACAGCGCCAAAAACTTGACACGACTATTTTGTTACCCGCAAGTATACGGGGTCGGCACAAGTAATAAAATGATGAGTAAATTATCGTCTCCACAGGGATATTTAAGCGTTGAGTACTAAAATTAACCAAGCCTATTTCTATTTGGATAATCGAAAGGTTTTAAAGATAAAAATAAAAGATAACAATATAAAAACATAAAAATAAAGCAAACAACCAATATGAGAGATTAGTTAAGGTATTTGAATTCACCTATTCCATCCAATTGATTTCCATGAAAGTGCATTGTTGAGGTTTAATTATTCATGAAGATGACCGTGTTTATCTAATTTATCCAAAGTCCCCTCTCGAGGTAAATCGGACCTATTCCGCACATACTAATATCCTATCTCTCGATGGTATATCCAAGTGCATGGAAATGCATTAGTCACAATAAACACCCTATGTGATCACACAAGCAAATTAGTATGTCTCTATCCAATTCTACTTGTGGTGGACATTATATCGAGCACGTGGTAGGCGTCTCCTCTCGGTACATAACACACAACCAATTTATCATTTAAATGTGGGCCTTCACATTCAAAGCATTAAGCACAATAAAACCACTCAACAATGCAATAATCAACCGCAACAAATTAAATAATCATTTCATTCAATCATCATAGAATAAGATCCATCAAAACTCCAACTTACAAGTTTAGCCC